>CM069433.1:102452012-102774188 GCA_035610365.1 Aquatica leii | reverse complement strand
CCTAAAAAATAATATTTTTCTAAAGTACAATAGGAAGATTATAATAGTATATAACTTCTTGAAATTAAGTCATGTTTGTCATTTACATGGTGTTTCTATTTCTACCACGTTATTATTTAAATCTGTGTTTACTCATCGTGAGACTTTTTAGGTGAGTATTATTGCATTTTAGTGCACTTAATGATTTGTATACTTAATCGATTAAAAATTTTAGAATAGTTTTGTAAACACTAGTAACTGAGTTTGGAACCATTAATGTATGTTGTGTATTGTGTAATAATAATATTTTAAATATTTAAAAGTTTTGCATGCCTTTAGTTTATTAAAGCATTAATACATCAAATCAGCAATTAAGGTTATTCTTAAATGTATGTTTAATATGCTTCAGGTCAACTATATCCGAACGATAACATACGATAGGTGAAAATGGAACAGAGTTAAAACAATCCGACAATACCTAATGGGTTTAGTTGTTAGAAAACAAGTCTTTATTTAATTACAACACCAATAAGCAAAATAACTTTTTGTTTTTCTTTGTACCTTCTTTTCTACGTACAGTAATATTACTGGAAAGTTTGAGCCAGAATTTCCATGAGCAAACAACATTAATATTTCTGTAGCGTTGACTGAAGAAATAGTATCAGACAGCACTCGCAACTCCAAGGTCTCATAAGTTAAAAAATCGTACCGTATTACTATCTCCAGATTTTGTGGCTCTCTGCACCCCGCTGCCACAAATCTCTTCCACTCTCTTTGGATAGGTCTGCGACACAGTTAATTTTCAACAGCAAACTAAGATAAGACTGTAATGTTTGGAAAGTAATTATATAACTCTTCAAAATAATCAGTTGTTGTATTTACTTCAGATACTGTTGACTTTGAGTAAAGCGGTATGTAATTTAAAACAAGTTGAATTTTTCTTTTAATCTACACGTTTGTTTGAGTTTAGTTTTGTATTTTTTCTATGCTGTTTTTAATTTACTTTACAATATTGAAATTCCAGAACCGAGCAAAAATAGGAAAAGCCAGCTCCTTACTAAATTTCAAGTTACTAAGACTTTTGGTTCGAGAGTTATCGTGGGTACATCGTTACACACAGACACACACACCCAAAATGTTTTTGTCAAAAATACATTTTTCTGATTCAGGAGACCTTGAAACGTAAAATTATCCAGTAAAAATTTTTTGAAAAAAATTACGATCGCTATACTTTCCTTATAGGAAAGTAAAAAATCTGTACGAGTATATTAAAAAGGAAATACAATAATTTACTTCCAATATATTTAAATATTTTCATACAAAAATGATCCATAGTAAACAGTCTTCGTAAAATGACAAAAGTAGCAAAAAATTTTACGGCTAATACTGCCATTGCATGCAGGCATGGAAGGCCTCCAGTCTTAGTGATGTGGTAGCTTTATTGGGACACTTAATTAAACAATCTGTAAACTTTCAATTGTCTAGAATAGCATTTGCTGGGTCAAATCGGTTACAATGTACCAAGGTCTAATTCTCAATCAATATCACTCCTACCAATCACGATCAAAAATATTTATGAACTATATACCATCAGACGAATTTGTTTTTTAACAACTGAACTCAAAAGTGCATAAAATTTAAAATAAGTTGATTATAATTTTTAAAATAAAAGGAATAAATTACATATGAAGTATATAAATTTCGATACATTTGACATTCAAATTTAGTCGCATTTTCTATTATTGTAATCGACGACAGAAAAAATTTTAAATGTATTAAAGAACATTGCAAATTGAACATTTTAACAATCTTTAAGGCTACTCCTTGGCACATTGAAATATATTAAAATAATGAGACGAATTTAAATTCTACGAGTTATCTAAATAGTTGAATAGTTTAATAATAACGCATACTGTAGAAAAGTAAAATAAATCTTGAAAAATTCTGTTGGTGTCACTTAATATTTTTCTGGAAGGCACTTTGGAGTACCTTGTTTTAAATGGCATAAAAGTGCCGAATCAAATAACTTTTTGCAAGGTAAAGAAAAACTTTCATAAAGTATTCTCTCTCGATTTACAAATTTAAGTAGTTTCTTACCGCACATTTTTGTACACAGAAATCGAAGTTTTGAAAAACCTTTTTACACGGAAAAGCATTTTTCTGCAATCGTAAACATTTGATATATAATGCTGTTTATAGTTGCACAATAACTGGGAAGAAAATTCGATATAGTCGGACCTTGAAATTTTAAAAATATACATTGCATTATGGAATAAGTCTTTTGAGGTGGTTACTAACACCACAGATTGTAAAAGTGCTCTACACTCATATTATATATAAGTATATTTGAGCGTACCTAACTTTAAATAGAATTATTTAGATATTATGAAAAACTCAACGAACAGGCTTAAGCTTACTTCAAATAGAATAAAAATATCAAAATATTAAAATAACTAAAAAATATATATATACATTTTTGATCCGTTGCGATCTTATAGTAATATATCATCTATCTAATGTTTGAAGAATTATTTAAATTGCGAGTTTATCACTTTTTTTAATGTTTGATCTTAATGTTCTTCAAACAATAGTTAAATATGTACATTGAGACAAGTGTCCAGCACATAACTAAGTACGTAAAGTTCCACTTAAAGCTAAAGTAATAAGCAATACTGTCTGTTAAGTATGAACCCGCCACCAAAGCTTAATAAGGCACATCTTAGTGGTCCCCTCGAAGCAGCTCCAGGAGCAGGTTAAAACTCGGGCCTTCGTCATCCTTAGATTTAATTGTCAGCATCTCTTTTCCAACCTTAAATAAAAAAGAAATTATTAGCTTTTTTCAATCAACATTTTAGTGAATGTATAATCTAGTGATGGGTTATACTAGCAAAAATGCATACCAGGTACAACTAGTATGAGTACGAAAAAATATCTATTCCAAAAACCTGCTCCAAATACCAACTAGTATTTCAAGTCTAAACTGATTTTTTAGTCACTTTTGCTTTGCATTGCACTAAGAAAAGCTGTTATTATTCCTTTACCAAATTTTAACATAAAAAACTATTAAATACGTATTGGAACTATTTACGATTACATTTTCTACAGATCACACGCAACAGACTTGTTTCTTAAGGTTTGTATGCAAAAAATACAGAATATACACTCCTAACTTGGATAAGTAATTAACTGATTCAAAGTAATAAACACAAAAGTTCAATTCGTATTTATCATTTAATTTAAACACTATGATTAATGTATTTGATAAATTTTTATACATAAATATCTGATGCTGTTTAAATTTTGAAACGTTTGAAAATTTGTTGTCATACAAATTCGCATTATACAAGAAGTGCCACTTCGACAGTATAACAATAGTGTAACCCACACATCAAATCGCCGGTGAAAATGAATCACGCCATACGGCTCTCGTACTAGGAAAACAGATCTCATAAACTCGTATTTGGATACTTGAATTCTATTAGTATTTACGTATCGGATACTCGAGTATTGAAGTATTTCTGCAATACCTGTTCCAGTATATACGCCTCGCCTATAGTATAATAATCTAGTTAATAAATTTAATTCGCGGAACAGACGACACCTATGATCAATGTTTACGATTATAAGCGACTTTGGCTTAGACCGCGTCGTAGTTAAACAACCAGACTTTTTAGGCTTGGTCCTAGTCTCTCCTTGTCACTGAAATTTACCACTCTGAAGATGCAAGCTGCAATGTCTTGCGAAACGTCAGTTTGGCTTAAAATAATCGCAATTCGACTACTAAGCCTTCCAGCATCCACTTGTAGTGCGGAACGCAATTTTAAGTGTTTCTCTGAAATTTTAACCAAAAAATGAAATAAACTGTCTAGATCTAAAACTAGACTATCAATATTAAAATTCAATTATCGTTTTATTAAGAACGAGTTGCAATTGAAATATAAAAAAACAGGAATAAAAAGAAACAAAGCTGAAAAATATGAAGCCAGAATATATATATAGACCCGCCAGATGAAGAGACAATATCAAACAACAGCTCTTCAAATGAAAAACAAACTAATTTTCAAGTTTCAAAATTTGAAAGAAAAATTTAAAAAGATCATAATGCACTCGATCAGAACTGTGTAAACTTAGCATCTGAAAATGCAAATACTGGAAAAGATGAGAGGAGAGATAAAACGTGTAGAAATAGACGCGGCACTAGATGAAAAGAAAAATGTTTTTCAAAAAGCTTTGAAAGAAACTATAAACGATTCTTACAATTTATATGATGAAACCAAAGTGAAAGTTATGAAAAACGAGGTTCTAGAAGATAAGCACTTAAAACTAGACATCACTTTGCAGTGTTCCTTGTTGGAAAACTTTTATGTTACTTAAAACTTTAAACTTCAACAGTATTTTCTTTTATATAAGTTTCATTTATATTTACGGTTTTATTTTTCAATCAAAAAATCCATTATATATATGTAAAAATATGCTCCATTACAAGTGGTTTACTAAATTTTAAACAAATGCACTCCAGAATACATCCATCGGGTGCAGTGTACCCTCTAATACCAATTTAGTTTAATACGGATGCAAGCTGCAATAAAAAACTGTACCCGGTGTAAAAGTGCAATAACGAATGCACCCTCTTTGTCTTCATTATGGCTTTTGATGCAGTGTGTCCAGTTGGTGTCTAGTTTTAGAGTTTGTTTAGGTTTTGTAGAATTTTTACCTGGTCATACATTCTGAATGCATCGTTCATTAATAGTAAAGAAGCTAGACTAGTTTTTTTTTGTGGCTGATTTTGTGAAACGTTCATAGCACTTCTTCCAAGTTTCATTTGAGTTTTGTCTTGAGTTTTTCTGGACAATTGAAAAACAATTTAGTTTTCTTTCTTGTCACTGCCAACATAGCTTATTTTGTTTTATACACGGTTTTCTACAAACAAGACGTGTCTCATTTTCATTGATTCTTCAATGTTGTTTAAATAATATAAATGTTTTCCATTTATCGTTGTTCAGTTCTACTAAGCCAGAATTTTCAGTAATTATTGTTTATGTCACACACTTTCCGCAGTTATTTCTTTTTCTTCCCTTTAGATACTATAATAGATGTTGAAAAGTAGTGATTACACTGTGTTTTTGTGCCATTATCAATATTATCATTTAAATCTAAATGTTAGCTGATATAAACTTGAAGTCTAAGATTTCATATTTACGATAAACTAAAAGTACTATTTTACATGTGATTAATATTACCTTTTTTTAGTTTTAAGACTAGGAAGAAGATTCAGTTATTTTACATGTTGGAGTTTAGACTATTAACTTTGCTTTAACAGCAGTTGAAAAATACTTTTTTGATTCAAGTATCCAAAAACACAGTCATACAACTTTACTGATTGTAGAATTCAAGCAACTTCTTGAACTTCACACAATAAGTTTTTCGGTTTCGAAATCATGGTACAGTTGCAAGTATATACTAGGTGTTCGAGTTCAGGGTACACAGCAGCTGTATCTCGACAATGGTAACAGTTAGAGATTTGGGGAAAAAATCCTTATAAATAAAGTTCGTAAATCATAGGGCGTAATGCACATTGCCAGTCTCTCGCTAATTGCTTAGTCAATCTTGTAAACACTTTTAGAGCAAAGCGAAAATACCCAATATTTACTCTTATAAATCTAGAACGGATAGATATCGTAACGCAGTTTTTCACTAAAATTTAGCTAATTTTGATGTCGCAAGCTAAAAGTTTGTTACAAAATAGTACCGCGTTCTATTTAATTTTTTCCAAAAATAACCAAAAGAAGTAATCATTGCAGATAACGCCCTCTAGTTTATTTATTTTAAGCTAAACGAATTCAACAAAATATTTCTGTCGAGACTATAAAATGTTCTTTCAAACGAGATCAAAAAAACGTAAATAGGTTGAATGATCCAGGAGATATTAAAATGTAAATATTAGAAAAATGCATTGGCCTCCCTCCCCTTTACTATGAAACAGATAGGAAAAACTATAATAAAAAGCAAAATGATACCGTATCACTCAAGCTGTCAAATTATGTTTGTAAAGTTACCGCTCATCGCCCAACTTTCCCGAGATACTGTAGAACTTTGTATCTTCACCTAGCAGTTAGTGGTGGATTTACAAACTTATATAATTTCCAGTAATTTCTCTTGTCCCACTTTATTTTATAAGGATTTTCTCCAAAGCTCCTAGGCCTTACCATTGTCAAGATACAGCCGCTCCGTACCATTATCCGGACAACCAGTATAATTGAAAACTCGCCCCAAGTTGTATCAATTTAAAAATGTTAATAACGCACCTGGCAAGTCCTTTGTAATTCCGGAATTCTTAATAAGAGTTCTCCAAATTTAGCTGGAGAATCTGGATAATGAGCTAAAGTATAGTGTTGTTAAAAGCTTGAAGAGGCTTTTCTTGTGAAGCTCGTACTTTTTCCGCTTCACGTAATTCCGAAGTATCCTAAATAATCGAGTTAAAGCGGTAATAATTACAACGCTATTTTACACTGAAGTGAGCAAAACAATAACTTTCATGGCAACGTATTCGTATTTATCGACCTAAGACGTCTCAAATGATCGGTAAAATTCAACATCGCTTTCTATACACGCTCCTAATCCATTTCTTTTGCTTTGTTCCAAAGCTAATACTTTTACCTAAAGATATTCAGATTTCTCCTGGAGTAGATACCCGAGCGAAAACAAAGCACTTTGAAAACAACTTAATAATTCGCACCAAGAATTGATTAACAAGCATATTTGGTCGTCAATCTGGGAAAAAAATAAATATTAAAGTGGTTAACAACCTTAAAAAGTACTTACTGATATATCTTTAAATAATGAGTAGACTTTTTACACCATTTTAACAATTTTTATATAAACGATGAGTCTGCTATGTTGCACAAATTTGCTACGAAATCAGGATTCGTGTCAGTAGACCCTGCAAGTGCGGTACCAGCAAGTAACGGATGTGAAGATAAATTATGAACGGCACCGCTCGAACCGGCTTTGCCCAAAGTACCCATCGTTTAATTTGTTTAACTCCAATTCTTACTATAATGCCAGAATGCTCCACGTCCATTATTTCCTTTAAACAAAAATTACAAATTTAAATAATTGACAAAGAACAATGTTTAACATTCTGCTTGACCTAACGTGTCGTCAAAATAAATGACTTGCAAATATATGGTTATAATAATGGTGTAGACAGGTTAATGACTATTGACCTGAGAGACTATTGAGAATTATATAAAAGCAAGTTACTGTTAAAACAATTAACTCGAACTAGGTTTATTGTAAAATGTAATTCGGGAGTGATAATTATTTAATCGTACAGCTGTAATTTAAAAAAGCTTTCCACAACAACAAATTAAATAAAGATTTGGTTTACATGAAGAAACAATAATAACATAGTTGTCAAATAGAATACAAAAAAGACAGGAAAGAAAAAAATAACTGATAACCTTTTTTTTTTTAATTTCAAAAATTGTATATTGACGAATTCACAGTCATGAATACAAATTCTACATTTAGTTTCTAATTCTATTATTGCTTTTTGAACTCAAAAACTGAACTTAATTCAAGCTGCGTTTAATAGCTATTGTTATCTCGAAATATAAATCGTCATAATAATGACTACAATCGTATACAAGTTAACTTATAAGAATTGAAAACTAACACTCTGCAAATGGAAAAACAAAAAATTAGTTACTTTTCAATCGTAAATTTAGTACTCTTCCAAAAATTTAACAAAAGTTCTAATTATAAGCTCAAAAATTGGCTTGAAATTTTACCCAAAATTAATAATTTTATTCTCCGATCAACCCTAAAATATGTTAGAAAGTTAAGAAAGAACTGATTGGCATTACCTACGTCGTTGGACGCGATGGATTATCGAATTTATTCTTGGATCTCGATACTTTTTATAGTAAAAACAAAAAAAACTTAGATATGTAAAAAAACCACTCCAGGTTGAAGGAAGCTGTTGAAAAAATAGATTAACAATAGTATACCATCGAAAAAACCGTTGAATAGTTTTCAATCCGAAAAAACTTCAGAAGCATCCAAAACGCATTCAAATTGCTAAAAGCAATTACATGAAACGTAATTATTGATTCTAGCAATGAATTTAACAAGAGGGAAAAAATGGGAGAGTAATTAATAATATTCTACAAACAGAAAAGCACACCATTCATTTAACTAAGATTATTAATAAAAAAAATAGAAAACATTAATAATAATGAAGGAAATGTATCTAACTTATTTGAGTTTCTTATTATTCCAAATACTGCTGGAACCTAAAAATACATAACGTTACTTATCTACAAATACCTTATTCCTATCTACTGATGAAAATGAACTAAACTTAATTATTCAGGAAAATGACTTGCAGATTTATGTGTGCAAGAGGAAGTGATAATATACCGTCCAATATTTAAAAAAATTAAGCATTTGATTTCACCTGCACTTAATGAAATAGCAAATATATCATTTAAAAATAGAAGTTTTTTTTTACTACTGCTATCTAATGCTAAATCCAATATACAAAAACTGAGTGTGGTCCCCACACGAGGAAAGCTTTTTTTTCCTTTATAAGGAATGATGAAAAATAATGTCTACATATTTTTTTTTAGGTTATGTTGTCATAAAACCACTTTGAAGTTTGTATTGACTTTCTAGCAAAGGTATAATTTTTTTTGAAAGTTTTCTCCTACATATCATTAAATATATAACCGAAATATGGCAAATTAAGCGTCTGTCATATTGAGGTAACCCCTATATTTGTGCACGCCTCACGATATTGCTTTCTCCTTTTAGTAAAAGAGTAAAAATGATTATTCTTAACGTATCTTGCTTTCTCTTCAAAAATATGGGAATTTTTTTCTTTAAAAAATCGTCGCAGACAGGATTCGAACCTACATTATATTTTGTAAAGAATTCATTTTTAAATTATAAATAAAATATCTAATAAACTGTTAATTTTAGAATTTTTTTTTTTATTTCAATAAATTGTTAGGAAGAATTATCTCCTATAAGAAACTGTAAAATTTACATACGTACAAAATTATATAAGAAAAACTTTGTTAAAAATGTCGGAAACACCCGCTTCCGGTTTCTTTATCAGACCCATCTTTTGATAAAACCGAGAGAATTTGAAAAAGTCAGCTCCATGCAAATTTCCAATTTACTAGGACTTTTGACTCGAGAGTTATCAAGTAGGAGCACATCCAAAAGATAATGTAAAGAAGATGCAGTACTACGTGTATAAAAAAACAAGAATCAAAAATATAGAAAAAATGTTATTTTTAACGTATCTAAGCTTTCCCTTCAAGATATGGAATTTTTTTATAAAAAAAATCGTCATAGGTAGGATTTGGAACATAGATTATATATCGAATCTCACTTTAAATTATAAATCAAAATATCTAATAAACTGTTAATGTTAGAAAAAATTTTTGTTTGAATAAATTGTTAGGAAGAATAATCCCTATAAGAAACTGCTAAAAATAATTCGAATAATTTGTGCATTCGTACAAAAATTATATAACAAAACTGTTAAAAATGGCGGATACACTCCTTGCTTTCCAATTTCTTTATCAGATCCATCTTTTGATAGAATCGAGAGAATACTAAGTAATACTTTTTTACTGTTCTATAAAGGAAAAAGTATAGTGATTTCAGAAATTTTATTGCATTATTTTACGTTATAAGGTCTCCAGAATCAGAAAAATGTATTTTTGACAAAAAAAAAATTGGGCGTCTGTGTGTAACGATGTACCCACGATAACTCTTGAACCAAAAGTCCTAGTAACTTGAAATTTGGTGTGGAGATGGCAACAACCTTATCTCAAATAAAAAAATTCTAACATTAACAGTTTATTAGATACTTCTGATTTATAATTTAAAGTAAATTCCATATATAATCTAGGTTCGAATCCTGTCCTGCGACGATTTTTTTGATAAAAGTTAATACAAGTCGATTAGTGAGTTTAATGGATATGTTGTTATAAAAATAAATTTAAATTCTAAATCTAAATAAAAGTTACTATATCTCTTTAATTGAAAGCCCTAACATCAAATATTTTCGATCTTAATATTATATTAGATGGGAAAGAAATAAATGAGAATATCAGAAACCAAATTTCTTGGTGTGGTTATGGATTCAAAAGGAATTCAACTAGGTTGCAACATATTAATAGCGATTCTAAAAAACTAAATATAGATTATTGTTTAAAATTAAGCTAAAACAAACTGTCACCGAAGATGTATTATTAAGTTTTATTAATGGAGTGCGTATAGTACTATCAAATATCGTATTGTTTTGTGGGGTCATTGTTCTGAAACTATTCGAGTGTTTAGAATACAAAATAAGATAATTCGGTTAATTTTTAATTTAGATCATTATAAATCATATAAAAACATATTTATAGAAAAGATACGTTGACGTTTTATGGCCTGTATATTTTTGAAAATCTACAATCTCTTACTTTAAATATAAATGTTCACTTATATGATATAGAACAAAAGAAATGTTTTTGTTAACCATTGTAGAACAGCAAAATATAAAAAATACTCCTCCAAGTAAGGGAATTAATTATTACAACAATCTACCAAAAATCTCAAAAGTATACAGTCTACAATAAAATTTAAGAAAGAACTAAAAAAATACATTGTAAGCAAATGTCCGTCTACTATAATACTGTAATATTATAATAATGTTATTTAATTTCGTTTTGTATATGACGTTTGTATACTGAGTCTTAAACAACAATAAAGAATAAAGAATTCGAAAAGAAAAGAAAACCAGAAAAGTAGCAGAAACGGCAAATGATGATTGTCGCATAGAACGTGCAATGAATATTTACCAAACAGAAAGAAGTAAGTACTTCAACAGATACGTCGATAAATTCGAATTTGACGATCATGCGAAATGAACCTGAATGATTGATCTACGTTTTTCAGTTAGATAATGTATTGACATACGAAACAAAATTGGTTTCTGTGCAACCATTCTTTAGTTGTGAAACGATCTCTACTGAATTTTAAATCGAATGTAAATGCGAACAAGGATCTCAACGCTTACAATCATCAACCTAAAGAATCTGGCATTTTTTAATTGGTCGTTAAAGATTAACACCATTTACCATTGGGTAGTGACGCAATTTCGTATAGAGTGAAAATAACAAGGACGAACTGCATAAGTAGAACCCTACTTTATATTGCTCTAGAAACTGCATATTTCCGAACCAAATCAACTTTAATTAATCCTAATTTTACCGATAGT
This sequence comes from Aquatica leii, assembly GCA_035610365.1. Lineage (NCBI taxonomy): Eukaryota > Metazoa > Arthropoda > Insecta > Coleoptera > Lampyridae > Aquatica > Aquatica leii. The sequence continues at coordinate 102,762,925 of CM069433.1, read as the reverse complement.
TTTGTAGACTAGATAGAGAGAAGAAATAATGCTAATACGAGATTTTTATGAATAAAACACAAATTAATAGTATTATATTAGCGGTAACATGTAAAAAGTTACAACTTACAATTCTAAATGAATAGTATTACCAATACAAAAACGCAGTGGCGGCTGGTGGTCAATCATACAAGAGGGTCATTTAAAAAAACGCAATGATCGCAAAAAGGTTAAAAAAACATTCTTACAGTAACCTTATTTATATTTAAGATCAATTATGTTTAAAATTTAAGATATTCGTCTATAATTACAATTACCAAAATAATCAATAGCAAGCTCATTAAAATATACAATGATTTTTCAATGCTTAGCCTAGAAATGCACATATTTCTTGTATCATAGTATTGCCAATTGCGTAGAAATGTTTGAATTTTTAACATAGAGAAATATCGCTCTCTTTCCACTGTAGTCATATGTAAAGTAAATTAATTGTTTTATTTAATATATGTATCTATTTTTAGTTTTTACAAACTTTTTCATTATAGTCTTTAATTGACTTCACAATTGATTTTTACTTTTTATTTTAAATGCTATAAATCCGTAACATTATTTTTACAACATAATGATTAATGCATCATCTGAAAACAGTAAATAAAAAACGCTAAAATCTATTATTTATTTCAATTCCACAAATCCAATCTAACGAATCATACACAGATTCCTTGAATTACTGTAAACTTCTTTATTTTTATGTTTACTGGTTGGTCGAATTTAAATTAAAGGCCGAGGACGAGCATTAAATATAAATTCTAGATGTGTGAACAATTATTAGCTATTCATTTTTTAACGTCTTGTACCACAGTTATTATGAAACAAAAACTACTGTCATATGTGATAAGAAATCTGTATTTAACACACACGTGCTGCGAAGATAACGATAGATGACGTAAGTCACGTAAGCAATGATAGCATTGCACTCAAAGATAATTGCACTGAGTATTATCTTTGGCGTAGGCGGCCGGCTGAAAACCCAGCCACAGCCAGCGAACGAATTTTAACATTTACTTATCTTCTTTTTCTAACTCGCATAAAAGTGTATTATGTGTGTCTCCTCTTGATTAGAATAACTAGCATCGTAATATAATGTAAGTGCGGGCAAAAGTTCGTGTCAGCCTCGGATAAATTCGCAAGCTTTCGTATCTGTTGCGTTTAAATTGACAATTATTGAAACGCAAGAAATTTAACCGCTGATAATTTGATTTAAACGCAAATTTTTTGTAATTTTAAAGCAAATAAAATACCTTTCTTATTCATTTTTGGAGGGTCATTGACCAAATGACCTAATAGAGAAGCCGCCACTGCAAAAACGTTCACAAATATACATGGCACAAACCCACCAAACAGTTAAAATGCATTACGGACTACCGTCCAGTAGAGCAAATATATAATAATAGTAAAGTTAACAATTTGCTTATTATCGAGGCGTTAAATGTTTCCATAACGTACTTTCACGAAAAGCAATTATATTATGTTTATATACTAACGTTATAAAAAATAGACAATGCAAGGTATGCAAATCATTGTAATTATTAGGTAAATAGAATAAACGAATGAAAATAAGGGTTTTAAAATTAGATTCAAGAAAACAGATATCTTTCTAAGCGCAGTCAATTGATCTATACCGAGAGTTAACAGCCAATGTATAAGTGTAAGAAATACAACAAATAGTCTATGTATTGATACTACAGACAAAAATATAAAGCCAATGAAGCTATTGAAGAATAAAGTGGCTGTAGAGGTACCGGTATGGTACCCGTGCGTTAGAAGCATTGGCGATGCAGATACAACATCTACAGTTTTGAAATTTTGGAGTTCATACTCTAAAATTTCGAAACGTAGATATTGTATCATCGCCAATACTTCTAACCCACGGGGTTCATAAATTCGTGAGTTATTACATGTGCGCAATATGCGCTTCGAGTTTAAAGGAACATATTTCAGATGGACAAACGCATTTATAAAAAAATTAAAAACACAAAGTAAAATTTATCAATATAAATTTCCAAAAATTTCATTCACTAGTAAAATCTTATTCAACATTGCATAAAAATGTAATGTTCTTCATTATCAGTAGACACCGACGAATATTGAAGAACTCGATTAAAGTAGACTTTGTGCGTTCAATGTTATATTAAATTAGTGTTAAGTTTGATTCTTAAATTTTGATTTATTTTAATTAGTACCTATAACAATTTAAACATAACAATTAGTAGTATTTTCATTGAAATTTTACTGACATTAATACAACACATATAAATCGCAACTACTAGTATCCACTTTCCCACATGTTTCCTTCCTTGGTTTATTGATGTCTAAAATTTATATCTAGACAGGCTTGCATATACGTGAATGATTCACAGTGACCGGTATGTTAAGTTAACAATGGTTAAACTCATCCCGTATACGAACGACGAATAGCCGAAAATATTTAAAACTTTGTAAATTTAAGTAAACTGTGGTTTTTTATTTTTTTTGTTATGTTTATCACAGTAAAGAAATTTGGAACATATTTTAAGTTATTTTAGCTTTAGTAGCATAAAAAATAATATTCGATTTTTAAATCAAATCTATGTACTTGTTAAATTTGCGTTTTAACACAAAACCGACTTAAAAGTACTCAAAATCTAGCATAGGGTTTAGACTGCCTGTAACTCAATTACGAAGAACCAACAAAATTTTTGTAAACTGAATACTCACATTTTATTATCATAAAGTATAAAATACATATTACGAGCAATTTCTATAAAAAAGACCTTATACCTGAAATTATTACATATTGAAATATTATTATTACACTTTACTAATAAAAACAACGTTAATATACAAAGAATAACTTTTAATTGTGGAATTTATCAAACATAGCCATAGTTTATCAATAAGCAATTGAAAAATTATTATACAAAGAAAAAAAGTGGTTCAACTCAATATATCAAATATAATTAATTTTCTAAATGAAAATCCATACTTTACTTCATTGGATTCGATCCTATGGATTCTACTTCTGCCGTTGACAGAATAAATTTCATAAGTTGTCAAGTCAGTTGTGTACACGCTTCAGTTCTTATTATCAGATATGCTACAAAAACGCAGAGTACTAACAAAATTTAAAGTTGTTATTGTCGGTTATGTTATGCTTACCCAAGTTTGTAACTCCAGAACGTTTATAGTATGGAATAGATATACCCTCCGAGAATTAACAAAATAGTATTACAATACCGCTTATTAATTTTTTATGAATAACAAAAAATAAAAGTGTATATTAAACTCTAGAGAGATCTACTAGCTTTTCTAGTACCTTTTTACAAAAATATTATCTGCATGGCCTATTTAAGTGTTAGTTAAATTAATAAAAAGTTTTCAATAAGGATAATAAGAATTAAGATTAGGTTAAAGAACGTAACAGTAAAATTACATATTGTTAGAGGCAAAACAAAAAAAAAATTTTTTCATTTAAAGTTGTAACTGTCTTGATCGGCAATACAGAGATATAAATGATATAATATAAAGATGCAAAAATATTACTAAATAAAAATTTAGGTTTATTTACTAAGTTACTGTATTCCATGTCGGCTGCGAATCTCCTTAAAAAGCTAACTAACCAAAAAATAATTATTAAAAAACATGTTAACAATTTGTGTGTAATCAGTAAAAAATTTTCATTAATCTTTCTGTTATCAGCATAGATAATCATAAATGTATTTAGTTAATCCATAGTAAATAATGCAATTTTATTAAAGATATGAACAAAATCGATTATTAAACATGTTGCAATAAACTTTTATTACTATGATCACGTTTTTTTATTAACAGAGTCATTGCATTTATTTCATGTAGCCAAAGTATGATAAGCAAAAAGTAATGATCTAAAATTTTACAAAGTTAATATAAAGTTTGTACTTATACAAACCATTACCATTTATACAGCCTCTAGACCAGTGGTTCCTACCGACCCCTAAAGGTCTCCGGAATCATTTAGGGGGTCCGTGAAAAATTAAAATGTATTTGGGGTCTCTGGAACAACGTCAGGGAAGTTAACGTAAATAACAATGAATAAATTATTAGCGATTTTTTACGTCCTTAATAAAAAATAAATATAGACACAAATAAAATACATGTAACAACAGGTATCGCAGTGAATTTATATAGGAACGCAATAGAGCCGATACCTGCACCAACTATCTATCTAATCACAATCACAAATTTCGTTCAGTCTTGTACGTGATGTGAAGTGCATACAACAAATTTTTCTAGTTTTGAACAAAAAGAAGTAAAATATTTTCTATTGTTACGCATACGTAAGTATACTTGAATAAAATTGATATCTTTTTTAATTTAAATTTATTTAAGCAAAGTTTCACTCTTATTTAAACCTAAAATTATATATCACAGTTATCAGTACAGTAATCCCTGCACATTCAATTAAGATTTCTTTTTTATGAAAAACTTAAGAAGGGGTTGTAAGTTTTTCTAACACATACGTGTTTCTAAAGAATATGTTATTAATGATTCTGTAAAAGAAGTTAGACATATTGGGTTTTATAATTTAATATAATGCACCCTAAAAGTTATAGCTTACTATTTTATATTTTTGTTTACTTCCACGAATAACCAAATCCGCGAATGTTTGGAATAACTGTGTTATTGAATTATTATATTGTTGTTAATCAATTTTAGAATTATTTTTCTTTTGCAAACAAAAATTTTCATATACATACATATATTTTCCTATATCTTTTTGGACCCATTTTTTTTTCAGATAACAGTACATAACGAGCTTTTTTTTAATTATAACTGAATTTCAAGATTTTTTAAATCACTTCCACCTGTCACCTACTCGTTCTAATATAATAATTGACTTTGACTACTTAGTTTCATGTGGATTTCTACTTTTCATTTTTCAACTGTAGACATTTTTCGCCCATAACGTAACTACACTAACGAACAAATATTGACGTTTGCGATGTTGGCAGCACAAAAAGCCTATTATAACCCAAAACTTCAATGCGTTACAGTACACTAAACAATAGAAAATTGTTTGGCTTTTAATTTTTACTAAACTAACAATTGAATGTGAAACATGTGGCATCGCGTACTTCATATGTTATTTGTTTACTTACATTAAATGAGCAATAGTCACCACTAAATAGCGTTAGGGTGTTTTTCAGTAATGTTTTTCATTTATACCCAAAGGTAAAAAAAACAAGTACACAAGCGCTCTCTAAAGTTCAGGTCAAAAACATGTTCTAACTAGCTATATTTCTTAACATCTATATTATCACAACTGCTCAGCATTAATCGACAATGATGATGAAACAAAAAACATAATCATGTCTTTACCACTGAACTGTACTTGAGGTACACGTACGCAAGTGCCACAACTGCCTAACTTCCAAATTTGCGTATTTACAACCAACTTCAATCGATTTTTAATTCTAATAAACTATAAACACCTACATTGATTGATATATTTCTGTCTATTAACTATATAAAATGTAGAGGTATAAGATGTAGTAGTGGTGTTACCCTTCGTACAAATATAATGTACCGTTTATGATCAACAATTTTCTTAACAATTTATAGATTGATATTGAAGTTTATTGTTATTTTGTCTTTTATTAGTAAAGGAGCGCTATGTTTTTAGCTGAGAACCAGTCAAAACTTGATTTTAAATGTTCGTAATTAAAAAAACTTAACCCTTTATAGTTTAAAAATCGACGCTTTCTGTTACTTTATTCAACTGTTTAATTGTTAAATATTATTGTTAAAAAAACATGTTCGAAAGAAATTGGGATGAACGAGAAAAACAAAATCTTCTCGGCGTACTACAGCATAGCGTAACGAATTTTAAACCTTAATTTATTTTTACTAACTATTTATACACTATTATAGATACGATTATTATAAATTTAACTAATTTTTAAAACAGCTTACAGTAATGAAATGAATAGCTAACGATATTTACAAGTAATTAAATTATGACTATCACTGTAGATTTATAAAGACGGTTTGCGGATAAAATTTTATTTTATTCAGCTACACTATTTATTTACACTTGGCACACGCGTTAAACACTTTTCAATTTATTTAAACCGACAAAGTCTTCTTAACACTTCAGACTTTTCAGTGTTACTTATTTTTTATATTTTTATCTTATCTGGAACTAGAACATTCCATCTCTTTTGACAATAATTTAAAATGTTCGGGAACGCTTCAATAGGTTCGCAAGTATTTGTTAGTCTCGTAGAGCTCACCTTTGTGAAAAGTATTATAAAATTGAATATATGTATCTATATTTTGATAAAATATTTTTACTATACAGTGACATTTTTTAAACAATTATATAATGACATTCCAGAAAAAAGTATATATCTTATTAATTTAGTTAAATTAATAGTTTTGCTACTTATCAAAAAAAGTCAACTATCAACTACAAAAAGTGAATAGAAGATAACCAAAATTAATTCAAGCATTCACTGAAAGACAAGATTATTTTACATCTACTAAAAAAACCAATGAAGCATCTGAAAAAGGTTAATTTACAAGTTCAATCGTGGATAGGTAATTATATGTCACCGATTGACTGGAGATGGATATTTAAAACTTTTTTTAATACCCAACTCTACGGAACAAGCGCCTGCTCACAGCAGATATTAAAAATACTATTCTGCAAATGTAAATCTGGCTGTAGCTGCAAGCTTGTATAGAATACTATAGCAATACCTGCACTAATTGTCCACCATCAATGACTATCGATGACGACGATGGAATAGAAGAGACAAAAATTACATAAAATAATTAGAATTATTTTGTAAATACATTTTGGATAAATTTCTATTAAAATGAATCTAAAGTGTTTATAGTTTTTTCCTTTTTAATTTGTTTAGCTACTTAATTTTTACTAACTAATGTCAAATTCTGGGTTTAAAAGACTGGTTAATATATTACATATATTTTATTAAAATATTTTATTATTATGATTTTTTCAGCAAAAGTATTAAGAAAAAAAATATTTCTAAAAAGTTTGATTTATTGTTTTAACATTTTTTCGCGTAGAGGTCAGTTTTTAATCTATAACTTGGTTAAAGTATTTTTAATTATCAACATTTAAAAAACAATAATCAAAATCGGGGTTTTGATCGGTTCCAGAATAACGCAGTTTTTCCTAGTATAGAACGTTCATTAATAATAGCCCCTTTTATAAAAGCCAAAACCCTCTTGATAGTTGCCAGATTCTATATAATCCATGAAAACATTCTAAATAAAACAACGTTGAGAAACTCTACAGCAACTAATTATAGTCTAATTATATCGTAACCGAAAACTGTACAGGTACTCTTTCCTTTAATGTATTGTTTCATAACTCCGGATCTTCACGATTTTAGTAAAAAGAACCAAACCATACATTTCTCATGTATAAAACCTCTAGTTGTTAGTGATTCTCAATGTAATTTAGTCCCACAACTCAATACGTCAATCATTGACATTTGATATCAACCTAGCTAAACCATGTTCTATGATAAGAGCTATCTTCGAGCTCAAACTAGTGAAAGTGCATAAAACATCAATAATTGCAATTGTTAAAAAACTGGTTTATGTTAAATAATTGAATTTTCAATGTTTCATAACGTTTTTTCACCTTCAATGACTTCATCACAGTCAGAATAAGTATCATCTTTTGACCGAACGTTTACATTGACATTAAATAAATTAAATCTTGGAAGTAGGTTAGTTTTTGAGCGCATTAATATAGTCAAAACGTTGCACCTTTAATGTTTGTTTCGATCGTCGCAGGATTCTTTTTTTTTCTAACTACACCTTTTAGTCAGAATTCGATATTATTTAAGTACATACTAATGTTTAACGACTTTTGTCGACAAAATTTTTGAGTTTTTTAATTTTTTTTTTCAATTAAATGTAACTTATCACTTGGTATAATCCCAGGTTAAAAATACATTAAAATATTGTTAATATATATGTTAAAAAATAATTAAATTCTTACTTGTAATAAGGGAGGGACACTTAGCCGTGAATTTGCATTTGTAGATCTTTTCATGTACATCCCACAATCGGATGGTTCCAATTTGACTCTTAGTACTTGTTGTTGGGAAGGATCGTAACCCTGCCTCAAGTCTGTAGCACTTGCTCTCAGTTCGGGATGATTACTTAAAGACGGTGGTAATGAGTACGAGCATTGATATGTGGACCTGCCTCCTCGCGTTCTATCTTCTCTAATAGCTAAAATTTCGAACAAAAACATAAGAACGTCGTAATACAACTACACATACCTTCAAGTTTCATTCCACATTGTAAACATTTATCAAAACGGCAAGCGGGGCATTTTTTTCTTGTCGCTACCGTCACTGGACAAGCAGCGCCTCTTAAACACACATAGTTTTTTCGATTTTTGTACAGTGCGCTTAAAAACCTATACACGATTCGCAAGTAAAAATTCCGTAATGAAATCCGGATATTTTATCACCGCAAATCGGACATGGACTACAACAAATAAATAAAAAAACCCTAGTTAACGTTTTTAGTGAAATCAAACCTATTAATTAGCTGCTGTCCGGGATATACCAGGTTGTGCAGGTAATGATGTGAACTAAACCAGTCTTATCTTCTGTCTCTTCGAGACTTTCGTGTTCAGGGGGATATTGGAGAGTGCAGTCGTCTTGTAAACTTCGATATAAAACGTTATGATGTAAAGGACTACCATGAATACCACTAGCCATATGTCGACCCTAAACTCAAAAAATTAAAGGTACATTTATAATTACGACAACACTTACTTGTATGGGACTGTGAGTAGGTGAGAACTGTTGTGTGGGTGATACAGAAACTGAAACACTAGAATAACTACAACAACTAGAGTGAGAAGCGTCACTATTATTTCGACTTAAATTTGGAGTTAAATGTCTTTGCGTTAAAGGACTTTGGCTGGGTGAACTAAACACACTATAGGCCGAATGTATAGCAGAATCAGGGGCTAGGAGTCGGTGGCACGTTAAGGCTTTTATGCATAATGTCTTTGTGGGTTAAAAGAGGCACGCTACCAAGATGCCTTTGACTTAATAGAGGAGAATTGCTCGGTGTGCTGTGTAAAGAGTAGTTGTTAACTGAAGACTGTTTTAATCTTAAGATGGGGCTTCCTTTCTGCTCCGATAGTGAAAAATTTTGTTTTGATTGTGTAACTGAAAGATTTTCTGGAAACTGTAAAGATAAAAAAGTTATATTTGAGTTGTAAGTGAGGTTAAATTATACCTGAGACGTCCCTCCATCTTCATCGATACACATATCTCTCTCGCCTTCGGACAATTCCCCTTCCCAAGACATCGGCCTAGGTATATCATTCTCGTCCAGTTTTTTCTTCTGCCTTAAATTCACGCTGGTTGAATGAAAATCAATTTGTGCAACTTCTGCATCAGGAACTACTGTCCAATGTGTCCCCATTGTTAAGAGGAATTGAAGTATTCTCCTAATACGCGGTTATGAGGGCGTTGAGTATCTGTAGTTATGTGATTATGTGTTGATAGAACCCCATTAGATAAAGATGTTGGAGAATAAGGTTCTATGTTGATTGGTGTAACAGATACATTAGGAGACCTCATGTTTGCGGCCATGGCAGCCTGGATCAGCTTACCTCGCCGCTCCACTGTTCTTTCTTGCCCATTGTCTCAGCTGCCCACATCTGCTAAAAAAAAATAACAATTAATATCACTTATCATACTTATATGTATCAATTTTAAATCGCTAAATTTACATAAAAATGCGAATCAGTATTTAATGCCTACATAAACAATTAAATAATCGTGCAATAATAATAATCAGTGCATATGGACTAGCATATTAAAATTCGCTAAATCGTTTGTAAAGTTACGTAACGTTAAATTGCAAAAGATTTAACACACGCACATAAGAAAAACGTAACACAACCACTTTTACAAATGTCGATTCAAATTGATTTTATTCACTTTTAATTAAATATCGAACGCAAATAATAGAATTTAAGATTTGACACCGTAAGAAATGTACAGAAGCGTGATCATTATATTACTTTTCATAAATAAAAGAAAAACTGGTCAAGCTATAAAAGCGATTGGTGTTGGGGGATTGGTGACTGTATTGCAAAATATGTCGTCTACTAAACGTAATAAACTAACTCGCATAAAGTTGAATCATAATGGGTTTCAGTCTCAGGTAAAGGTGATTGAGAACGGAAATTGGTCTGCTTTAAGAAATTGTTCGAAAAGCATAACCCAAAGTTTCTTTGGCATTATTTTTTATAATTAACAATGACTAATAACACAGGTTAGATTTTATTAAAACGTATACATCTATCTTTATGTCCTCGATTTTACTAAAAATAAACAAATTAAGATTAACGCACACAAACACAAAACAATTAAAAACATTACTTTTCTTTGGGTGTGACGTTATTCACGTATGTCGTTTCAATGACGAGAACAAGTACTTAACGTCATTACTCATACATTGTGTATAAAAACTAACCCTCCACTTCTAAAAATAAATGTAAACACGATATGTTACAGTTACACCTTATATAATCATCGTAAAATCCTTTTGGCACAAATATTTTATTACTTTTTCGACATAGCTTTCTAAAAAGTGATTTGATCACCTGTTTCTTCAGATGTGCAAGGTATTCATCTATACGAATACTTTCCATTATCGATTCATTTAATTACAATTTGTTTACATTCAATATTTGAGCATAATGAAGAATGCATACTAATGAAGGAATTCGTTTTAGAGTTTACTACTGCAATATGTCATAGAAAAAGAGAACCAGCAAATCATTCTTAACCTATGTCGTCATAATTTAATTATTCTAGTCTTAACTAGATGTTTTATTAGACGATTGCAATTTTTTTCTATTTCGATTGAACCAAGTACATGTAAATTGTAAGCTAATATGTTAAATTTATAGAAAATAATGAGAACGCATTCATCAGCGTTCTGTAAAGTTTGACCTAATTTTAATAACAACAAAGTTCTGTAAATATTTTATTCCGTTGTCTAAAAACCTTCAAATGTTTACAAACTTCCTAATTATTCTTAGATTTAGGTTAAACGTTCTGAATATTCGACAGAACTTATTGTTTGTGCATGATGGCAGTCCGGTTGTTGAGTCAATAAAGCCCCGACACCTAACATTTCCAATTTAGAAAAATCTTGTATATTACTAAGCAAATATACTGTACTTTTATGTGCCACCAGATCTAAAAAAAAAACTATTTTTAAGGTTTTATCTGCAACAAACTTACAAAATATTTTCTCGAAGAATCCAAAACGATATAAAAATCACATTTTCGTGTAAATGAAAACAAATCAGTCGTGGTTAATTGATAAAGAAAATTCACATTTGACATGGACATTGAAAGCCACTAATTCCCATAGAATTAATTTGTCAAACTTAAGAATTGTATATTCGAAGAGCTCCATTAATATCAAACCTAAAAAATTGTGCATATTTAGGAAAAGATGTCACTTACTTAACATTAAGCTGTTTAACGTCACATTAAAACTTTGAGACTCTCTTAAGTCATAAATAAAATAAATCTTAATTTATTCTTTTGTGGTATTCGATAGTCCGTAAAAAGTTTAGTAAATAAGAATCAAAAATAAATTTATGTATTTTCAGATGAGTATGTTATAAGACTTACTGTGTCCCCAAATGACATATGGAAACACCTCCATTGGTCACCTTTCAAATAACCTACATAATTACATATTAAGCCGTCTTACGGGTTAAACTAATAAAAAATGTACAAACACAATCCGCAGCATACCTATAGATACATACAAAAGTACCAGTGAACAAAATGAATAATTGACAATACAGTGACTAACAGAAACATGCATCCCACAAAAATTCAAAAGTTCTTAGTAAAGCAAATTCAGAAACCAGCCAAAATCTAGTTGCAAGAACTAGGAATTGCACTGTATATATGACGTATGCAGAACCACATTACAAAAATCAAATATTAATTACAGAATCCCACTAAAACTACGTCTCTACCAGCAAACATTGACCCAAAAAATCCACAACACTAAAACTCAATTTCTATAAGTAAAAAAATCTTCATGGAACAAAATTAACAGTAGTTAGATCAAAAAAACGCGATGAAAATGAAAAAAATTGTAACTATGTGAAACAGAAGCAAGAAAAAAATGAACGCTAAAATATTAAACGGCTTGCGAAAAATAAAAGTTCAGGCGGAAAAATCTACCGGCAGTTAACGAAAACGAATAACAACTTGAATCTACTCCGAAAAAATGATAATGCACTCTTATCATTTTAAAAAAAGTGACAACACCAGATAAGAAAACTATCAGTCTATTATCGTAAATATACAAGTAAAGTGTTAATTAAAAAATATAACAGATACTTACTTAATTAATCAACAAAATAAGCTGTCTTCGATTTTTAAGTAAGTACTCAAGATCATTAAAAGTAGTAGTAACATGATTTTAAACAAAAATTCTACTTACGTACTTTATATCTACAGTAAATGTCAAAAATACAAACAAAAAATAATATAGAGTCTAAACAGAGGTAAAAAACGCTGACTTGTATGGTTTATCGCATAGATTTGTGCCACAGTAGGCTCCTTTATAACAAGTCCTAAACTTTTTCAGCTAAGTTTTTGTTAAATCAATATGTATCATACTCAGACCTCCCATAAATAAATATTTTTCTTTTATTTTAGAATGCCCAGAACGATTACCAGCTACGTGTCTAAAAAAACAATTAAATTCAGATGCGATGGAACAAACCAGTCTAGCAATGAATAAGAAAACAATAAAGACGCTAAAAGCAGAAGTAACTCTTCAAACTTTGAATAAGCAGAACAGTTGAACTTCGGCTGTTACAGCTAAAAAAACCTTAATGGGACGAGAAACTAAAACAGACTATACCAACCAGTTGTTAGAAATAACATAAAAGTACCTAGGTGATTTCAAGCAGGGTTTTTTACTGAATAGTTTGTATAAATTCAGAAGCTGAAAGATATCCAAAACCGATTTAGCTACCATGGAGCAGTTGGAGCGAACTGCCCAAGCATACGAATTTTGAGGGCGCACGAGTCAGGGAGAAGCAAACTTTGAAAAAGCTTATTTAACGCTACTACACAGTTTTATCAAATGATAAAAAATGTTTAATCAATTGTCAATATACATACGTGCACACAATTTGACAGTAGTTAATGTCTTTTATATAATATACGCTGTGACATTGAAATTGCAACACTAAGAAGGGGTAGAAATTTTGTAGCCAAACTTGGCAGGAAGGTTTAGCTACTCAGCTCAAAGGTAATAAATAAAATTTTTATTCAATTGTATCAAGTGGTAATGCCATATCTGACTTTGTGTAAATTTCTTGCGAGTCATGATTGATTTTAATATTGTTGTCTCTTGTGGTTTTTTGTTTAACGTGCTTTGAGAGTGTTATTATGCGTGAAAATTAAGTGGATTCGACAACGGTCGAATTAATGGAGTTACGTAAAAGTGAGTTTTCGTACAGAAGAATTGCAAATCGTCTTAACCATAACCAATCTACTACCATGCGCTGTTAATAGGGATAGACTAAGAACGGTGATAGTCGTCTAGACAAGGAACTTGAATGACGGAGACAAACAAATAAGGTGCAGAACCGCCATCTGTGACTTGGCAATAAGAGACCGATAGCCGTATGGAGTCAAATGAAGGCGTGAGGAACGGCGCAAGATTCAAACTCTCTGTTGAGAGGCTGTAAGTTTTTGGAATACAATAACTTAAGAGAAAATCGACCACATGCTGGAATCTATGACACGAATAGTAAGATATAAAATCTTAAGCGTTCGCGGTTGTTATGTTTAAGATTATAAGCGACTTTCGGCTTGAACCGCGTCGTAGTAAAACACCCAGAGTTAGGCTTGGTCATAGTCTCTTCTTGAGAGCCAAAACAAGAAGTAGAACTTGGCCTTTGCCGTATTGTCGTTCATGAACTCAAACAAAGTGATGACGTTTCGCAAGACATTGCAGCTTGCATCTTCAGAGTGGTAAAATGTCACTGAGTCAGTGAATAGTAAGGGTATGTGAAGTCAATAGAGTGGGAGCCAACACATTATTAAGTAAAAATTGTGTTCATCTCTGTTCCTTTTCTTTAAAATTTCAATCATATTTACTAACTCCGAGTAGCTAGTAGTTCTGTCAAGTTTGGTCACAAAATTCCCATCCCTTCTTGTTGTTACAATTTCCAAGTCACAAAGTATAATTTTATACAATATTTTTTAATGTAGGTAGTTTATAACATATAGGCTTGATTACTTTAATGTTACTGTTTGAATATATCTTATATTTTAAATAAATTGTCTTTAAGCAATGTTTAAAATTGAGTTAAAAAGATAAATATAATATTCTGCTAGAACTCTTGCGAGGGCGCAACAGATTTGACTATGTAGCTACGCCACTGAGTTTTACACAAAAATATAGGACAGCTATTATGTACATGTTAATAGTTTAACATAAAATGTCAATGTTGAAACTGAAGTTTTGCTCACTTTCCACTAAGTTTTTGGAATGTAGAGTGCTTAGCTCATATCAATTCAGCGTTTCAAACGTTTTTCGTCTATATCATTTCATGTCTAATCTTTAGTGACTCAAAACAGAAATTTGCTTGTATTATAGGTATCCGTCAGTCCCGATTTTTAATATTTATTTATCTATATATAAATATAAAACATTAAACTTGTTTTCTACTCGGTTTTTAGATATATGACAAGTTACAATTCGCCTGAGCCCACCTCCTACATTATTGATTCTACATATTTTTGTTATACACAACTATAATTTTCATTCATTCATGTTTAAAAATAAGAAATCATTGAAAATGCTTTTTTGCTTCAAAAACAGCAGGCTATATTTAAACTCCATCCTAAAAACTGCGATTTTCTGTTTTTTAGTACATTACCCATTCATTAAATACCTATAGAGTTGGGCTTTGGATCAAAACAAAAAAAAATGTTAGCCTGGACAACCTCTAATATATAATCAGAAACACCCAAATTATTTATTGAGAGTAAGAGAGATGTGATTCTGATTACAAAAGTTCTTATACACCATTTGCTTTGAGATATCGACAAAAATAAAAATGTTTTATTTAAATTGACATTCGTTGATAAGAAACTTCGTCTAAATTTACATTTGTTCATAAATAAAACTGCCCAAGTTTTATAATAGAAGTGGACGTGCTGCAACAGAAGAATACCAAGTCGACAACGCTTTCCAAATCATGTACTGCCTCACCATACGACATTTTCTAACCTGTTTCGGCATTGAAGAAAGGCGGAGATCTTCTCCAAGTTCAAAAGTAAAAAGAGAATTTGATAATGCTCCAGAAGGCAATGTTCTCCTAAATGAAGTTGAAAATAATTCATCCACAATTGTACGCAGAATTTCTCATGTGACCGGTGTTCCTCATACTTAAGTTTGACGAATTTTACATCTGAATAGACTTCATTCTTGCCACACTCCAGAAATTTTATCATTTATCCTTTTACAAGCGAGTTTCAATTTGCTCGAGATAAACAATAGCTAAAATTCTCGCAGTTAGATAATATTCCGCTAGAATCTCAAGACGTTGCTCCACCGCATTTCGCCCCCCATACCACGACCTGCGCGTTTCCCCGACATTATGCCACTGGATTATTTCTTTCGAGGTTGCTTTAATTCTCGCGTTGATAATAATGAAGTAAGCCAGATACGCGAGAAGATAGCAAGAATGAGATTAATACAGTAGATTCTTTGCGAAATGAAACATGGCTCAAAGACTAGCAGCATGTTTGGAAAGCGCAGAGGAACAATTCGAGCAATTATTATATAACTGCGAACATCTTTATATAAACAAAGTACCATCGATGTTAACAAAACGAACATTAAAATCAGACCAATGATAGAAAGTGTTTGGATCTGACTTTAGGTACAATCATAGATGAATCATATGCAATGTTATTTGCATACAATATTAAAACGACAAAACAGAAGTACCTACACCTCATTTCTATTTTACATTAGAATTACAATACAAATGTGCTTAAATGCAAAAACACACAATTAGTAAGGAATAGTATATTAAAAAAGGATTATATAGTAACTAATGTCATGTTTCACTACATATGAAAGCTTGATTTATAAATAATTGCAATTAATTATTAACCTAGGTCGTTTTAGAAAATAAATTATAAACAACACCCAAACGCAACTGATACATGAACAAGTTTCTTACTTAACTATTTTATTATATTGAAAAAAAAACACCATTGGTATTTATATCTCTAATTACAGGAGAAAGATTCAGAGCGTAAATAGTGTTTCGCAATTCAATTAACATAATTTACTGAAAACAAATAGGAGTTGTGTAATTAAAATTACCACACAATTTACTATACATCGAATAAATAATATTACGCGTAGCTACTTTATTTGATTTAAATTTGTGTAAGAAAGAGACGCCGCGCGGCACGACAAATATACTTCGTAGACATTTTAATTATCTCACTAATAGAAACGCTCTATGGCTTAGAGTTAGAGTACTATTTTCACTAATCGTTTATGGAACTTATATAGAAAAGGCAAAATCAACGAAGTACCGCAAAAGCAATATGTCATCTCAAGGGAAACGATTTAAATAGTGTGACTTGACGCCTGGTTCTTGACCGCCTACTTTTTTAATGTAGACATATTTATCTAACTAGATAAAATTACTTCTTCTTCGATTTGTTACAATGATATTCAAATCCTTTTGCATTTTCTTGGTAGAGATACTCTATGATCTCCGATATTGCTCCAAAACTTTATTATGATTACGTTTTTATCCTTCGAACAAAGTACCAAGCCTGTATTTGAAATCATAAGAATAATATATGGTCATTACAAAAACTAAAGTTATGCGGTTTTTCTATGACGACCTACGCGTTTCTATTTTCATATAATTACTATCTTTAGTGCTGAGTTTTTTTTTATTAACTTTTGTTATAGTAAATAGTCATTTTCTATTAGGCAAATAAAAATAACAACTAGTTTTAAAACATGACACATACTTCCTCTTATCAAAAAATCAGTACTAAACCGAACTTGACTTTTTATGCCACGCCAATTCCTATTTTTCCACAATTCAAATAACGTACTAAGTTACCTGAAATAGCAACAAGTAATTCATTTAATGAATAGGAATTAAAACTAAATGCTATTATTTAATTAAATTAATTGGCAATACCAAAAAGTTTAAAATTATTCGATGACTAATGTTATTAAAGGTTTAGTATCCAAATCAAAGAAAAAAATTACTGTAGTAGAAACTTGTTTAAATCCATTTCACTGAAGCAATCTTTTTCTGCTTCAAGGACATAATGCAAATAGTTTTTTTTAATATATATATATATATATATATAAAATGGTCTATTATTATTAAGTGCTGAATAATTTGGCGAAAGACTAATGATTTGTATTATGTAATCACAACAAACATTTAAAAAATTGTTATTAAATTTAAAGTGCAGGTTAGATTGGTAAACTTGGTTCATAATATTCGAAGCTGAACAATTATAAGCCTTGATGTACACCTAATAATGTAGAAAATATTGACACAGTAAGGTACTGATAAGGGCAGTCTAATCTGAAACACGATTTTTATTTTTAAAGGAGCTACATTATAAATATACTGTCAAGATTTGCAATATTGATAGTTTACATTCAGAATATTTAATTACTTTAAGGCAGTATTCATGACGTATTTATATAAATAGTCAGAATTGGTTATACTTAGTTAGTTTAAGTGTCCTAGCAAAAAGCATTACAGCCTTAACAACTTTTTATCGAAGGATTTCTAGGTCAAAATTTTTATCAACTAAACAGTTACTGTTAAAGGTTTGGTTATTTACGGTAACTATAACAAACTTGTAATCTCTTGAAAAATAGAAATCTTTATAGTAAGCCAATCTAAAAAAATAATTTTGGTGTCTTATGTTATACAACAGCAACTCAATAAGTAGTAAATTGTGTTTTTCAAATTTATCTCGCAGGAACAAAAAAAACAGTTCAGCTATTAGTCCTAAGCTGAATTTCATATAGGTATGTATGTTGTTCGGAACGTTAGCAAGAGTTTGTTAAAAACTGAACCAAACGTATCTTTCACAAAATGTTCAAAACAGCAAAAGCGTTTTTTTATCAGCAACGCTACGGAAACTTACAAAATACTTCAAAACATTAAGAAAAGCAAAAATCAGAAAGAAATGACAAGCTTTAAAAGTAATTTAGTGTCGTTGGCCTGTCATGGCTTTACTGGTAGTATATACTCAGAAAAATCATTTTGACATTCCCTTTACTCTAGTGCTAAAAAAAAGTTGATTACACAAAAAACATTTGGATCAAAACCAAATTCAAGTCACCAAAAAATCAAGACCCTCCATCATATCGATGTATGTATACATATTATTTAAAAATATACTTTGTTTTTATAATTAAAGTTTCAGTGTTGTTAACATCTGTTGATAATGTTAAAAATAAATGTATTTAAAGAATTATTGTATTACAAATCGCTGCAGAATAAACAATTTTTTTATTAAATAGAACTTTTTTTCCGATATAAATAATGATTAACTTTTGCAATTTGTTTTTATCGATAAATACATTATCTTTAAACAATAAGGCTTAAAGGTTACAAAATCATAAATTTTATTTCTATTTCCGAGATAACATCATTGTGGTCATTCATACAGCGTGTTATACGAATGCTGTAGAAATGGCATCGTGCATGGCTGTCAGATTATCCGAGTTATCATTCGCCAACCGCAAGAAAAAAATCGGCAAAAGGCGCCAAACACAACAAAAAGAGACAAAATAGCGTTACCGATTTTTTTTTTAAATTAAATAACCTTGATGTAGCTTTTAACTACTTTTTAGTCAAATCATAAAAACGTTTATCAAAGCGGTAACACTTTTCCTGAGACAAATATGAAAATGGAAAAGCGTCATATAAATAATCGCACCCATAATAAAATTTGAAACTGAAAAACTTAAATTGAAAATCTGCACATTGGCGATAAATCGCCACACCTGGCAACCCAGCCATCGTTTAATCAACTGTAAGTCTAAACTTATTAAAACAATGTTAATTGGAAATTATTGTCATGATCGAAATACACCTTTCTCGAGTCTAGAGCAGTATTGGTTCGCAAAATGGGTGGCGCAAGTGCACTCGCGAATTTTTAAACAATTAAGTTAAAATACCAAATTTTTAGTATTACCTTTGCTTGCGGTACTTAAAAAGAAAAACTTAATTGAATCTTGGTTGTCCAGTCAGCACTCGAGTCAGCACAATCCTGTTGATAAATACTGGATGAACTCAGAACTATTTCACAAGTTTCAGAAATGTGTTTTAACCAATATTTCAAAGTCATCTATGATTGTTAATTATCGACACTCATGTATTACATATTTCCAGTTGACGTCATATAGTTACCAATTGCTAATAAAGTTACAATCTTAAAATTACCGCCGCATTCTTCTCAGAAGAATAGAAAAACACATGGGGACAAAAAGCTCTGTAAATGGAAAAGTAAAGCTACCAAATGATAAATTCGTTCTTTCGCAGGTTTCAAGATATCAATCCTGTGATAATATTGTAAATATATTCCAAAGGATTGGTAGATACATATAAGCAAGAAATAATTAATCCAGAAATAACAAAATTTCAGTAACAGTTTTTACAAAAACTGACATTAAAAAAAAACAGCAAAAAATATAAACCGAGAAAAAAATTAATACTCGCTGACATCCTATAAACTCAAGAACAACTAGAAACTGACGTGGACATCAATAAAAAAAAAACCAGCAATCGATTGTATTTTCTGTTCGAGAAGAAATTCATTTAAAACATTCTTCAATTCTGTGAGAATCCAAAACGAACCATCAACTGTTGATGTCCCATCAAAGAAGAGAAGAAAGCTATTTTAACAAAAAAGAGGTTTAAGAAAAAGTGTTGAAGAAAATGCAGAAAACGGAAAGTGAGAAAAAGAAATAAAAAGCTAAGGGTAGAAATAGAAGAAACTTGCTTCAAAGCTACCTGATATTAGTAGTAATTATGAGTATGACGGTTACAACCGGTGTGAAGTTAGCCATAGATTTCAGCCATAGAAATTAATTTCCAGTTTTACATCTTAAAAACGAATTAGAACTATTACAAAGTGTTATATCTTTCAATACTGTTACTAAATAATAAAAACAATCAATATTTATCAATATTTAAAAAAAAAGAAAATTTTAACAACTCTCACAGATAAAACCATTTCCTGTATTAACGCTTATTTTTCGCAATGACGTGCAATTCTGATTTTTCTGCAAATTCACATACGTATAGAAAATGCATTAATAAACAACATATCAAAAATTAGGATGTAGTTATTTCTATAATTAAAAATAATTCGATTTAAAGTTGGGCTTGCGTGGCACGATGCTAAACGCTAACGGCACTAAATTAAAGTCGTGTTTTCGCAATGACGTGCAATTCTGATTTTTCTGCAAATTCACATACGTATAGAAAATGCATTAATAAACAACATATCAAAAAATTAGGATGTACTTATTTCTATAATTAAAAATAATTCGATTCAAAGTTCGGTACAAAAACTCAAATTAGCGTAATAAGATAACAAAAAATACGCTTTATTAAAAAACACTATAAAACACAACTAAAACACCTTATAAGAAGACGTTTATTGTCAATTCTTCTAGAGTAGATGACTCGAAAGATGACTACAATAGTATATCTTTGTTGGTAATTACTAAAAATGTGATTAATAATAACGACGCGCGCTCCAGAGTCGACTGAAACATCGCCTTAATGTATACAATTTTTTTGCTATACATTTTGAAATATAATAAATCTCTGTTCTGGAGCAGAATTAGTTTGTCGTTTGGATTACAAAAAATTCAAAAACT
Organism: Aquatica leii; assembly: GCA_035610365.1. Lineage (NCBI taxonomy): Eukaryota > Metazoa > Arthropoda > Insecta > Coleoptera > Lampyridae > Aquatica > Aquatica leii. Next base: position 102,741,889 of record CM069433.1, on the reverse strand, counting down.
TCAATAATGCTAGGTATAGAGACTACACTGATCCCAATTCTTTATAGTTATTGTAAACAAAGCTGCATAGTTCTTGGTACCTATCGATAGCATCTGTAGAAACAAACAATTTCTGGACCACATCAAGGCACTGCAAAAAGCGATCAAGTTTATTATAGAGAAAAAACAAAAGATAAATCTACCTTTCCTAGACGTACTGCTAAGGAGAACCCATTAAAGAAAACTACAACTTGCAGTATACAGAAAAAGGATGCACACCGATAAAATCTACATGCCACATCTCACTATCACTCGATACAGAAAATGATTCCAATAAACACACTACTATCTAGAGTGATGACCATCAGTGACGAGCAACACTTAGTCAGTAAGAAGATGCACCTTGAAAAAGCACTTAGGAAGAACGGTTACACAAAAACCAACATAAAGAAAGCTACGAAAGAACGAACGATTTTGCAGAATCAAGGCCTAACTTGTTTATCTTACATAACGAGTCATCTAGAATAGCATTTCTCAGACTGTGGTACACGATACTGTGCTAGTGGTACGCAAAAGCACATACTGAGCACAACTAAGCACAGAAGTTATTTTTCATATTATCGAAAAAAGGGGTCCTATTTTTTGCTAACGGTCTCCGTAAAACTAAATGAGAAAACAAATAATTTGTTTTTACGGCGCAGGATAGCACGTATTGAGCACAATCCAGCACCCTAGTTATTTTTTATTTTATCGAAATAGGCGGGGCTATCTGGTATCGTAAAAATGAAGCAATCGTCTTCGTAAAAATCGTAAATGAGAAAAAAAAAATGTTTTTGTGGCACATGGTAGCACGTACTGAGCACAACTCAGCACGATGGTCATTTTTAGTTTATTAAAAACGGCAGTGCTAACGTCACTGGTATATGGTTATCCACATCCATTTAATTCGCACATCTTCAAATCTTAACTGCAAAAAACCAATAGCAGAAGTGACGTGAGATTTGTTTAATAATTTTAGTGTGCCGTCAGACAAAAAAGTTTGAGAACCACTGAACCAAAAGTTCGCTTATTTGTCCTGTTTCACTCCACCTAGCTGACACAAAATGAAGAAAACAATTTTAGATAATATTAGTAAAACATAGTTTTTTTAAATATTTATAGAATCAAATTGTAGTATTAATAATTAATTCGTAATTATGAAGTAGATTGTAATTTTTTTAAACTGCAACCGAAAATCTTCATGTATTAAATCCACTCCCCGATGACTAATATCTATAAAATTTACTAACTTAATACGTCATTTACCAAACATTAACCATAAAAATGGAACAAATTATAACATTTTAATGTATTTTAATTGGTATAGTTTGAACTCGCTTTCAGTCAAATTTGTTTGGATCTATTAGAAATTATACCTCGACGTAAAAGTTACTGTCGTGTTTGTACGTAGTTTAACTTTAATGATTCGTTCAAATACATTCACTAAATTAAATTATTTTTATCGCTATAGAGAACCGATAAGGGCTTGTTTTTACTTGAAAAGTATTGCGCAATTTTGCAATAATTAAAATAAAGTACGGAAAATTTATTTAATTTGTTAGTGTCTTAACTCGGATACAAAAGATTTTAGGACGAAATTTATAACATAAAGAAATGTAAAGAACGTACAGCGAACAACTCAAATTCTCAAAAAAAAAAATTAATAGAGAAACTGGTTATGTATTGCTTATAGAAGTATTGAAACCATAATCTTTATTATATTATTATTCTCATGTCCGAATTCTTCGAGGGTATTTGAACTGCCGATTTCAAAACTCTTGGATGCCAATGCAACGAGCATGTAAGCAGGATGATACAAAGACAGTAAGAAATGAAAAACCTTATGGAAGAAAACTTTCTAGCGAGTAGCAAAAAAGTTATCCAGGAATAAAAGAAAAGCAGAATTAATGGTTAAATTTCTAAAAACAATAAACAATCACTAGCTCTCAAATAAAAAAAAAGACCCACTTCTGTATTAACGCATGCGTGTGCAGTTATATGTGTACAGTACGTGTTTGGTTGACTAATTGAGTATAACAATTACTTTGAGTAAAATTTATACACAAAATATTTTTCTAATATGTATAGAATTACTTAAATACTCGGTAACCCATGACCATACAACAACACCGAACAACCTAAGCCAAATATTCGTACAATTTAATGTGTCATTTTACAGACAGTAATCCGGACATTATACAAACACCAAATTTGCCCTCTAAGTACAAACTTTGTGACCACATATTCGTCATTCGTGCATTTGTGTTTTCAAAATATTTTAAGGAGCGCTCAAGCTATTTTATCCTTAAAAAATTCAAATTAGTTCATCTTAATTTTTTAGATCCTTCACGGAGAGAAATATTATACTGAATTTAATCATTACGATTTCATATTTAAAGCATTTGCTTTTTTTCTAAAATTGATCCACGTTCAAATAACATTCAACGTAAATGTACTAAAACTTAAACTAAATCTCTTATTGCAATGCAATTACAGCTACAATCTAATAAAATAGAAGTTAAATTCAAGCGTACATCGGCTTGACTCAAAACCAACAGCCTTTTGCATGATACATATCAATTCCGCATAACCTTTTTTTCCGTGTTCATTTTGATTTACTATAGAAACTTTACAATGGATTCTTCCAATGATATCTAGATCCAAATGTTACTGGAGTGTTTTTAACCTTCGGATTACCAAGCAATTTTTGAGGCGCCGACCCCAAGTTTTTTTTCTTATTTTGTAAAAAAAAACCGATTAATTTGTAACGGTAACTTTTATTATATTTTAAATTAACATTAGATTTCATTTAAACTAATAAAAATATAAAAATAAAATGTAAACATAAATTAGTAAGGGCAACAACTGTTACATATTATTGTAGTTTTCTAGCGATGTTGTTTACATACAAAGAGTTTGCACTTTTCACATGTTTCCGAACATTTTTTGTCATTTGCTCTTGGACATATCTTACAACGACCTCCTTTTGTATCGTTCTGTGTCTGCCAAACAATATTTTTTTTACGTCGCAAAACAAATAACAAATGAAAAATTTGTTATATATTATTAAAAGCTAAAAAAATATTGGGACAGTTGTAAAAAAAACTTAAGAAAAGACAACAAAAACAACACGTCTGGGGTCAAAAAAGACCCCAATGGTAATCGGAAGGTTAAAAGGACGATAATTACATGTTTTTACAATTTAGTCTCACTTGCTAAAATATTCTTATTTTATTTGTTGATTAATTTTTATTTATGAAGTTATATCATTGTGACCAACAAGGTAGGTACACTTTGGAAATTCTCAGATAATTGTTTTATTCCAAGTTTGAAAGGTATGGTAAATACTTCCTTTCACTAAATTTTCAATAGCTTACATAAATTGTCGTCGTTCTGCAGTAATTTTTAGTTTTAATATTTTATTCCTGTTTTTAAATACACAACATTTCTGCCTAATGTTTGCATAACAAATTTCTTTATGCTATTAAGAACTAATTTAGTGACGTGCGATTCACGTATATGTTATGGTTTATATGTAATGAATTCTATAAACATCGAAAAATGTATACACGAATTCAGTATTTGCAAAATATTTGCAGTTTGCACGCGTCGACAATTAAATTGTTTAGATTCTATTAATTCGTTTCGGTCCATCTCTATTCGGGGAAACTCGATGGTATTAATCATACGTTACAAAAAACTCAGTGTTTATAAATTACAGTCGTTGGCAAGAAAAAAGATCACTACGTCATAGCAATGGTCATAGTCATATGCATTTGAATTATTAAGAAAAAACTTGCTAATCAAATCAGTTATTTTAAAATGTGATTGCTGGTTAAAAACTAAAATTTACTACATATCTAGTGTTGGTAATGCTAATTTCTTTTAATACAAATACATACTAACATACAAAATTACTATTTGTTAAAGAACAGTTGTTTTTAATGTATATGATATAATTTAACAAAGAATACGAATTATTCGAATGAATAGTTAGGTTGACTACACATATAATGGTTTAAATTGAACTTTAACATGCTTTGATCGTAAGTTTTATATACTCGGTAAAATTTAAACTTTCAAATGTAACAGAGTATTAATACTAAGTTGTAACACTCAAAAAAGGCAGTTAGAACTCATTCATAGTTATTGGCGTTTTTGTTTTTTCTAAAATCGTCATTACTCGTTTATTTTAAGAAATAAAACAAAATAGAAAAACTTTCAACATTCGCTATTTGATCAAATTACAAAATGGCGACCGATCAAAAAATATTTTGAAAACCACTCTATCGATTTCTGAAAATAAAACATTTATAAAATCCTTAAACTATCTATTATAACATTTGTCTGAAACATTTATTTCGATTCGTCTAGAAAAAGTTTTTATTTAAATTGAATTTCAAGATAAATTTTAACAAACTGAACAATCATTTAAAACCAAGTAGGGTTGCTGCCATTAAACAAAAAATACAAGAAACAAAAAAAGATAAAACAAGTTCTAATTCCGTGTTTACTGGTGTTTCATGTATAGAAGTCTTAATCTGACACCAGAAAAAATCTAGAGGAGTTAGGTCAGGGCTCCGACTGGCCACGTAACAAGATCTCCTCTTCCATTCCACTTATTCGAATATTCTCTATTTAGTAGTGCTTTGACTTCTCGAATTGTGTGAGACGATGCTCCACCATGCTGAAACCAAAGTCTTCGTCCGATGTTTAGCGGTAAGTCATCAAGAAGCTTTGGCAAAACGTTATTTAAGAAATTAAAATAATTTTCACCACTCAATCGGTTTGAAAGAATGTAGGATACAAGAACATACTCCCCTACGATTTCAGCACATACATTTACTGAAAAACATCGTTGATGCGCACGAATAAATGTTGCGTGGAGATTTTCATCACACCACAGGTGATTATTGCGAGAATTAAATACACCGTCCCTTGTAAAACAAGCTTCGTTTGTAAAAAAAAATAACTTTTCAAAACGCATCTAAAGATTGCAACGTTCAAGAAACCAACAATAAAACAACAATCTTGACTGGAAGTCTTCAGACCTTAAAGCTTACACTTCTTGTATAGAAAATGAATGGAAATCTTGTTACTTCAGAATTTACGCAACTATCACGTGGTTTACATCTAAGCCATTTGCTACTACTTTTGTGGCGGTCGATCGCTCATCTTTAATATTAAGAACAGCATCTTCAAATGCAGGGGTTCCCTGAAATCTATTAGAATTCTCACCAATTATTGGGTGAAAATTTCAGTCTCTGCCAAACGTCTACGTATCCTTCTAAAAATACGGCAACTTGGTTCGGCGTTTTAATAATTATACATTTTTATACAAAATTATGCAAAATACGCACACCAATAAAAAAGATCAAATAGTATTTAAATTTGAACGTACAAACGAGAAAATACGAAAATACGTAGCTCAGGTTTGAAGTACTTGTTCAGAAAGCCTACTTTCTTTTAAATGATTGTTGCAATTTGTTGAAATTTATCTTCTAATTCCATTTGAATAAAAACTTTTTTTAGACAGATCGAAAAAAATGTTGCAGACAAATGTTGTAGCAGATAGCTCAAGAATTTTATGTTTTTATTTTCAAAAAATCGATCAAGTGGTTTGCAAAGTATTTTGTTTTGAAAGTTTTTGATCGGTCGTCATTTTGTTAATTGACAAAATAGAAAAAAAATGTAAATAAAAATGTCTTACAGAACCGAAAGCAAATGCTAAAAATTGTATTTTTTAAATATTACTTAAAATAAAGGAGTAATGACGATTTTTCAAAAAACACCGATAACTGTGCACTGGAGCTCCAAATCAAAAGATAGAACTAAGAAAAGTTATTTGTTTAAATGAGTTCTAACTGCTATTTTATGGTGTTACAGCTTAGTATTAACACCCTGTATAACTTATGACAAATGTCAACTAATGTCAATCAACGATGAAGTCAGTTGAGCAATTTATTCATAACACACAATATTCACAATTTTCTCTTTTCATTCAAATAATTAAACGTGTTTTCTAAATTCGCAGTATGATAACGCAAAGATCATCTTTCGTGGCAAACGACTATACGACATATTTTATTCATTCATTCACTTTAATTTTTTTATGTTTATTTTTAGCAGTTTTTTCCTTTAAAACTACATTAAATTATCACAGTCACATAATCACTTCTTTGATTTCTTTTGAAATGTTTATCAGATATTAGACATAGCGATATTTATTTTACTGCACATTGATCTGTGTCATAGCGTCGGGAAGAAGATTTCATTGGTTGAATAGCAGGTTTTTTACTTTTTAACGACATTAAATTATCACACTAAAATAATCCACTTTTTGGTTTCCCTCAAATGTATATTAGATATAGCGATATTTTACTGCACATGGATTTGTTAATCGGTCAGGAAAAAAATTTGAACATTGAGGTTTTCTACTCTTTTTAACTGAATTCACAAAGTTTAAAATCAATACGTATACAAATAAATAATGTTAATTAAATGTTAGGTTTTACTGTGACTTGTTCGTTATTTTAAAAGACAATATGTATATAAAAGACCAGTGAAAACATTTAATCTCGAATTCACGGTAAGTACTATTCTAGATCACGGTACTGCTATTTGGAACTGGTTATTTTCATATTTATTATTATTTATTTATTATAAAAAAATCATTGACTCCGTGAACGAACAAATCAACTTTCCTACCAAATGCACACATAGTTTTTTCTATTAAAGATTGTGTGTTACAATAAAAAATTTAAAATTATTCTTAGGAAATATGGAAACAAGACCTGTTAGTATCAATAGTTATAAAGACATCGCTTAAAAAAATTGTCGAGTTTGTGAAGCCATCATTCTACATAGATAGTCCTCTGCCACGATACTGGCTGCCGTAAGAGTAGACCCCCACACTTAAAAAGGGATGGTGAAACCGTCAGAATGTATTTTAGGTTGAATACAAACTTCAAAAGCAACGAAAATATTAGATTATAAACCTAAGTTAATGTAAATAATAACTCTGTTTCTATTAGGAGTAAGAACTATTGTCAATTGTCACAGATATGTTATTGTTTAAATTTATAATCCTAAAAACAGTATATACAGTTTCATTAAATCTGACTTGTAAAGTTGAAATATTATTTTCCTATATAAATTCTGTGGCAAACGCCATCTCAAAGAAACATGCAGAAAAATATGTAGTTAAGTTATATCACAGTTATATAGTGAATATTACACAGAAAATATAAAAAATGTATTTGGATTAAACCAGCCATTAACTTGTACAGTTAAGAATTTCAAGCAATTAGCAACAAGCGACACTGCAATATCCCCATTGAAGGTCGTTTATAGAGCTGAAGAAGAAAACTTTTGATGTGTAATTCGATCGTAAATGACTATTAGCGCTTTTGAAAGATTGTAACAATTTTCTTTCTCACAACTAGCAAAGTTTCACTTTCCGCACCTACACAAATAACCTGCAAATAACTAAACTGCACTTGGTAGACAATACACTGTTCCGAAATCAAATTATTATTTTTAAATTTTAGTTTTTAAACTCAAATTTAAAATTAATTAACGTATGTGTAAAAATAGAAAAGAACAATACAAAAACCTGACAACAAGCTAACAAGAACAGACAAAAATAGATTCAAGTGTTCTATACTTACAAAGCACAAAAAACTAACAGATATCATAGACGTGGTATTAAAACAATACAAAATCGGTTTAATGTAATTTTGAAAAGATTATAATATTTATGGCATAGGAGAGTCTGTGATAATGATATTAGCACATTATTGAGACAATTAATAGATTATCGAACGTATTTGTTTAAAACGCCAATCCCTTTAGTAAGATTAGATCCTTGGAACCTTCTTTAACAAAGTATACATACTATCAGTGGCGGCTGGTGGTCAATCATATCAGAGGGTCATTTTAAAATATTCAAAAAAACGCAATTATCACAAAAAGTAAAAAAAAACTTTTTTGCATTAAAGCGATTTATATTTAAGATCTATTCCTCTATCTTTAGAATCAGCAAAATGATCGATAACAAGTTCATTAAAATTTACAATGTTTTCAATTAAAGATTTTTCCATGTTTCTTCACATCCACAAATGCATTCTGATAAATCGTACATAGATTCTTTAAAATTACGGTGTACTTCTTTAGCTTTATGTTTACTTGTTTGTCGAATTTGAAGTAAAGGCCGAGGACGACCATTGGTTTTAAATTCTAAACGTCTTTCAAAATTTAAACTATTATAAGCGATTAATTTTTTTATCAAACAAAAACGGTAATATGTACTTAACCATAATTAATTTTCTTTTAACTTGTGAAAGTCATTGACATTGGTTACAAACGAATATTATCAAACAAATAAAAAAACGAGTGCAAAGTTTGTCGTATGAGATAAAAAATGTGCATTTCAGCATTTTTGTTTTAGAAACACGTATTGCGGAGATAATAATAAATGACGTAAGCATTGCATTGAGTACGCGAAATGGGACTCGGCTGACAACCGCAGAAACCATTTAGTTGTCTTTTTCTAATTCGCATAAGATTGTATTATGCGTGTTGCACTCTTGACTACAATAATGTATCATTTACGATTCGGCTGCATTATATAATCCAATATAATACACAGGGACTATAAAACACAACAGCCTCGGGTAAATTCGTAAGTTTTCGCATATGTTGCGCTTACAATGAAAATTGCAATGCAAACGCTGATAATTTGATTTAAACGCGAGTTCTTGTAATTTTAAAGTAAATAAAACAATTTTCTAATTCATTTTGGAAGGTCATTGTCCGAGTGACCTAATAGAGAAGCCGCCACTGCATACTATGAATATGTTAATAATGATGATACAATTTTTTGTACATTGAATTTTATGTTCAATCTCATGGTTTTATGAATTCTCAAAAATTTATCAACAAGCAAGATCGTGTGAACGATAAAAAAATTTCAAAAAAACATTTCCTTTTTAAACGTTAAAAATCATTCAGATTATTCTGTTTTTTGCGTATAACGTTCATTATAAAATAATATAACAATATTTGACACAATTAATTGATTGGAAAATCATATATCTACAACGAGTTAACATTACATACAGTACATACCGCTTAATATAATCACATTGGGACTTGGCGTTTTTGATAACAATAATGATAACAAAATCTGATATACAGAAAAAACAAATAAATGTTTATTGGTTAGAAAGCAGTAAGTACATACAGCGCGTATCTGATTAACATGTTGTTAATTATAAATAGTTTTTTGACGCCGCGCCGTTAAAAATAAATCAAAAATAATGTCGATGTTTAATCTACTACAAAAATTGTGAAAACTATACTCCAGTGATAACGTTATCCGTGATTCCAATAAGCGAAGTACCACTAAAAATTGCATTATTTTTTCATCTATCAAACAAACTAGCTGACAAATCCTGCATGAAGACTAATTTGTAATCAAGAGTTTCAAATAAGCGTTGATGAAGAAAAAACCAAATACAAAAAAGATTCGTTTTATGCAATTTAAAAACGACCAAAGGCTTCCACGACCAAAGTCTATACTAAAATCAAAATATCTTCAAGAATTGAAAGCTGTGTTTACGTTGTAACCGAAGTTGCGACCTTTATTATATTCAAACAAAAGTTATTGATTAATTTGGTGAATAACATTAATCTGGAAGGTGAAATAACTTGTAAATTTACAAAAACTTAATGGTTATTGCAGTGGATGAATCAAACGTCGGCGTCGGTGCAGTAGTTTTATAGTTTGACGCAACGCTTAAAAAAATTTTAATTTAACGCGAAATTTTTGCCCAAGGATGCCCGATAACTGAATTATAGTGTTATTTTTCCCGTTTCTTCTTCAGCCTTCGATAATCCATTACACTACCACGGAAATCAACACAAAGTATAAACCTGGCCACCTCAGAATTTGATGAAATTTGGTATGAAGGTTGTCAATATAGAGATTAAGAAAAATGCCAATTTCTTTTCAAATATCTCAAACGGTTTCAAAATTACGGCTATGTAAAGTTTCTTGAAATCCCTCAAAAAAATCTAACCGACATATTTTGAAATCACCATAGCTTTTCTGCTAATTGAGCTAGAATTATAAAAGTGGTGTCTTTTTACTCACTTTTAAATGCTCTCTCTTTTGATGTACAACACAACATACTTTGTTTTTGAAAAAATAATAATTTTAAAAAAGGCTGTTTTATGAAACTGTTAGTCGTCACCCTACCTATTACAGATTTGTTTACTATATTACATTAATTATGAACTTAAAATCTAATTTTTAACACTTATATCTTAGGCAAAATGTATTCAGAACTTGATGATTTGTGAAGTTTTTATGACTTCTTCAGATGGTGGAGGGATCAATTTTACAAAGTACATCTGTCAATGGTATTCATAATATGTCCGATTTTCTTGGATATAAAAATGATGATAAAGAACCAGTATGATGCAGAAATATCACTTTTAGTTCATCTTCTTCTCCAACACATATGCCAGCCACCACTTTTGGTCATGTACAGCGGTTATATATCCAGTAACTTTTACCATTTGTAGTTTTTCAAGGCATTTTTGGATGGTCACTGTTTCCTCTGTTACATCTTCAGAGAGAATATTTTTACACATATCTTTGATACTTGAATTTAAAGGCATGTAAGCATGATACTGCGTTGTTCCGTTAATAGTTACTGCATGGCTGAAACGATTATTCAGAAAGTTCTCAGGCTCAATATACTCATCTTGTGTGGAAAAGGTGAAATTAATTCCAGATGAATTTTCAACTGTCCATTCATAAAGTTGGATGGTTGTTAAAATTTAGTCGTCATATGGATGTTGTACGCTTGCTCTTGCAGCAAGTGGCTTCATTGAGCCGCCAACTCCATCACATGGTCCCTTTCCATGGGCAGTAGCGGAAAAATGCCATTCTGTCTGTACACCAAAATCTTGCTTACGATAATATAAGTTGATAAGTTTTTCTTATTTTTATATTGTGCAGCGCATCCATCTGAGTAATAAAAAATCTTTTCGGGAACTAATTGAACTTTGTTGTCATGAATTCGACAAGTTTTTTCTGGAATGTATACACAGAAACAGTGTTACACTTCAAACATGGTAAAATTACAACAAAACTTAAGTGCTTAAGTTTATTATTTTCTCTGTAATAAATTACAAATGGGTGTATTGTCACATGATTACTTGCCCAGTGAAAACTATGAGCTTCGTCCTGAACGACAATATTATAGTTTTCAGAGAAATCTGGGTTCACTACAAACTCAGACTCTTTAATATTTTCTTTTTTATCATTAATGAATGATGACTGCTGCTTTGCAATAAGATTGCTTTTTTAAAATGGTCAGTTTGTTACAGAAAATATTTATAAAATCCTCATTAGACTTCTGTAAAGTTTCGGAACTAAAACGATCAACAGACACCCACACGTGACATTTTCTATAAGATTTTCTTCAAAAGCCTTTTATATGATTTTGCGAATTGGGGCAACACCTGGGCATTCTGTACATTCACTTGTATAGCAATTAATGTTTGGTGGATTACACATTTTTTTTGCCAAACAGTGTGTATAAGTATTTAGTTGTCCATTTGTCAAAGCTACTAATTCCATATTTTCTATCATTAACTGTAAGTTCTGGTGGATTGTGCATAGACAGACTGAATGTGTACCACTTTGGCCTGCCCGTATGCAATGTTTTGGTCGAAGCTCGACAAATTTTGAAAAACCTATTCTAATATCTAAGAATCTTTCCTTAAACAGTAAGTCATCTTCCTTAAGATTACACAATATTAGTCGTTTTGACATTTTTGTCTTAATTAAATTCGAATCGACTACAGTCAAACAGTCCTTAATACCGGGCATTATTTTGCTTATAGCATCACTTTCATAAAACGACTTAACGGTATCGACAATAGCTTTTAAAAGAGCCTATCCAGGCTTTGGGTTAGAGCAGGGGTCTTTAAACTTTTTAGCCTAAGGGCCAGACTGATTGCTCAACAAAGCCGAAAGGGCCAAGATCTAGCCAGAAGAATTACTAATTCTCAAATCTTTATTTCCTTATTAATGGTATAAATATAAAATATAAATTAAAAACTACTGCTTGTGAATTAAATATGTAAAATTTGTACGTGTATTATGTATATACTTATGTACTTGTACATACATAAATACATACTACAACAATACGTCATTCGTAACATTGGTGTTAAGATATTACTTTGCAAGTGTAGCTCCTACAAATGTAAACCGATGATTATTATTATTATACGTATTTGTAGCATATCTTTCAAATTTACGATTGTTTATTTTAGGTATAGTTTTCATTTTGAACTACGTTGCATGTTTGTTTCCAAGAAGTTGCAGATAAATAATTCTCAGACTCGAGTTATTGTTTATTTTTGCGGTTTTTAGGAGCAGCAACTTTTATCTGGCACCCCGGCGCTAATGTACCTTTGTCGGGCCCTTTGTATGTATGCCGTCGTAAATTGTGGCGTGGTGCGCCTCCTCACGTACGCAAATTGTCATGGACATGTCAGTCCGGTGGAAATAGCGGATTGATTGCGTGTATGTACTGTGTGTGTTGGTGCAAAACCTAAATATTATTTTGATTAGAAGTTACGTGCTTTGTGTATGAATTGACAAATATGGAAAAAAAACGAAACATTTAAAGAGCAATGGGGCTGTCAATATTTTGTAATCGAGTCAAATAATACGGCGTGTTTAATTTGTAATGTAACCATAGCCGTCCTCAAAGAGTACAATATAAAACGCCATTATGAGACTATGCATTCTCAGAATTACTCAAAATTTACGGGAAGCTTACGATCTGAAAAATTTGAATCAATAAAGCGCGGGTTGAAATCTCAACAATTCTTGTTCAAAAAAGTCAATAGTGAACAAGAAGCCGCAACTCGTGCTAGTTTCCGCGTAGCTCATTCCATTGCAAAACATGGGAAACCATTTACTGACGATGAATTAATCAAGGATTGCATAATTGCAGCGGCAGAAGAAATGTGTACAGAAAAGGCTAATTTATTTAAAAACATAAGTTTGTCAGCAAACACTGTGGCTCGAAGAATTGATGAAGTTGCAGAAAATATATTAGCTCAATTAAATGACAAAAATCGTCTCCTAGAGTGGTTCTCTCTGGCCCTAGATGAGTCGACGGATGTTTCAGATACTGCTCAGGTATTAATTTTTATTCGAGGGTAGATAAAAATTACGAAGTGTATGAAGAACTTTTAGATGTTTATAGCATTCACGGCACGACCACTGGTGAAGATATTTTTAATTTAATTTTTAAGGAGTTGAAAATGCTGTTCAGAAAAGCAATCTTAAATGGAAAAACTTGAAATCTATTATGTGGTGGCAAAAATATGTGTGGAATAAATAATGGTGTAGTTGCTCTCGTATCAAAGGCCGTCGAAAATGATGATGGATCAAAACCATTAATAGTACATTGTATTATCCTTCAACAGTCCTTGTGCGCAAAATGCTTGGATATGTCAGAAGTTTTAAAGTCAATCATATCGGTTGTCACCTTTATCAGATCGCATGCGCTTAATCATCGTCAATTCCGCCAGTTTATTGCAGAGATCGGAGAAAATGACTTGCCATATTATACTGCAGTACGTTGACTTACTTGTGGAAAAGTTCTTACCCGATTTTTTGAGCTACGAACGAAAAGAATCGTCTAGTCGCGCAGTTGCAAAACGATGACTGGTTATGGAAGTTATCATTTTATACAGATTTGACTAAACATATGAACGACCTTAATTTACGATTGCAAGGAGAAAATCAGCTTCTGCCTGATTTGGACACACATATTAAGTCATTCTGACAGAAAATCGCTTTGCTTCAATCCCAATTAAATAAAAAATGTTTCACGCATTTTAATACGTGTCAAACATTCAGTCAGCAAACTGACACTCCATTTCCCATTGATTTTGCAACTGAAGCTTTGGGGACTTTAAAAACAAATTTTGAATCTCGCTTGAATCTTCCAGAATCCATTTATCACCGATATAGAAACCCTTCCCCAAGTACTTCAAATGGAAATCACTGATTTGCAATGTAGCGATATTTTTAAAGAAAAATATCAAAACTCATCATTACTAGAATTTTATAAGAGTCTTCCACTCACACAGTTTGATCAGGTGCATAAATTTGCTCGTGGCTATTTTACCACTTTTGGAACGACGTACCTGTGCGAAAAAACATTTTCCAAAATGAAATACACAAAAAATGTTTACAGATCAAAGTTAACTGACGAGCATCTTAAGTCGCTTCTAATAATTGGCACAAGTAAATTTAATCCACAACTGCAGACGATCGTCAGTGGAAAGTCACAGGTGCACAAACAGCTGCATAAATCTCATTAACTACTTATACGTACCTACACTAATTTAATGTTTAATAATTTAGTTTTGTGGATTATTGTATTTTTAGTCTGTAAATAAAACATCTGATTATTATTTTGTATAATTACTTTGTTTGATTTAATTTATCAAAATAAATTAAAGGGGGGGCCGGATACCAGCCACGTCAGGCCCGCTATCGCGAGCCGGATTGGTGACGCTCGCGGGCCGTAGTTTGGAGACCCCTAGGTTAGAGGTTTCTAAAATACCTTTTTCTTTTAATACTTTTTGTATGTCTCACCATATAATTTGGTGCATTAAATTCCCGCATTATTTTTCTAATTTTTCTCGAGGAAACACGTAAGTATCATTAACTTTTTAACTCTATTTGTTGATGTAAAAAACTTTTCTTTGAGGTTTTATAAATCTGACTCATCTAGATTCTCACCATCATTAGATTAATCTTCAGCTACTAAAAAAAAGTTTACGCTTCAATGGAGAGTTTATCTTTTTTACTTTCTCTGTAGAATAATGCTTAGAGCGAATTTTCTTAACGTTGAGTGGAAACTTCTCGTTCAACTATTCAAGTATTCAATCATTCAATTACAATTTTTGGATTTAAAGAAAAGGATTAGTTATGTGGTCGAGAACTGTATTGCTCACTAGTTTTGATTGGAGAACAAGACAGGCTAGAGGGGCCAGGTTAAAATAGTATTGTCTACCTTTAAATGTCCAATTTCTTATCTACAAAAATCACAAGTATTGGCTTGTTTAGGTATTTCAGGATATAAACTTAACATTCAAGATGTTACATTTCAGTCTCTTTTTATCCCTAATTGTGCGATTAGTTTTGTCAGTTCACGAAACAATCAACAAAGCTACCCACTATTAGTCACCTTTCGTATCACTTGAAGAATCATCTAGAACGAACTGATTGTTATTTATGAGTGCTCCTTAAGTACGTAATTAATTATAGTAATAATCACTATAGTAAATAAATTCAGTAAAGTTAGGGTACATAATATTAAACTTATATAAAAACTTATAAAACACCCTTTTTTAAAATTATTATTTAACTGACCTCATTAGACTCTCACTTTGAAATTTTGAAAATCACTCACCAAAAGTATCAACTACCTATTTGTAAAAAATATTTAAAAATTTTCAAAAATGTACTTTTTAAGAAAATCAAAATTAAAATTTTGAATTGGATTTCTCAAAAACACTTTTTATAACGAAGTATGTTGTGTGGTACATCAAAGAAAGAGCATTTAAAACTGAGTAAACTGACACCACTCCCATCTTTCTAGCTCAATGAGGAGAAAAGCTATGGTGATTTCAAAATATGTCAGGTTTTTTTTGACGGATTTTAAGAAACTTTACATAACCGTAATTTTGAAACCGTTTGAGGTATTTAAAAAAAAATTCATTTTTCTTAATCTATGAGGACAACCTTCATACCAAATTTCATCAAATTTTGAGTTCGTCAAGAATTTTAGTGTGTTGATTGACCCTATGTCAACCTTGCAAAACCTTAGAAATAGAGCTAAATTGGCCACAAAAATTTAGAACGAACTATTTGGTAAACTGAGAGAAATTGTTATGTTACTGTACCTATAAAAATATAACCTTTCATTCGACTTTCATTTTAATATATTCTCCAAGGTAACGAATCCAGGTCGCAGTCGATAAAGTTGAATTTTTGTGTGCCTTTAACATTTACATAATCAGTGTTCTAACTTTAAATGAACCAAATTTTTATCGAAAAATTCGTTGATAGATCCAGGATTACACAAACAAAATTCATCAACCTTAATAACAGTAACCCACGTATTGCACTCTATAGTTATTTTTTGACTGACACGCGTCCGACAAATATATAGATTTATTTTGAAAATTTTTTACACTCGAATCTGAATAATGAAGAAGCCACAACCGCCACTAACCAAAGCAACAATTTCACAAGTAAAATGTTTGGTGAGCTTTGTAACCTAACCAAGACATGCATACTAAGAATAATCTATTTTCACATTCAATGAAGACTTACGAAAAGCAATCACAGAAAAATACTTTAAATTTCAAAACTTAATATGATCGTTCTATAAACGCATTTTGCTAAATAAGTAATAGTCGACAACTAAAAAAAGTTAATCTTAATAAACGCAAAAAGTCTTGTAGTTGATCTTAGTTTTTCGTCAATCATTTTTTTTTTATATTGAGTAAACCTACAACACTTAGGTTTTCTAAAAGCGAAGAATTAATGTTAAAATATTCTATGATTATAAATACAGGTTCACACTTATGAATAAACAAATTATATTGGTTCTATTAAAATAGTACGGTTGCGTATTTTAGAACACTCTGAAAACCGGAAATGGTTCGTCGTCGTCCATTATAGATTTCTTCATTACCATCTTTTGTTAATATAATTATTGTTCCAAGAATAGGAACCTAAACGAGAATAGAATCGTAAAGATCCTTTCAAGACATCACTTAACCCAGACGATGAGGTACTACCAATAGTATAATAGTAGCTAAACTGTCTAAAAGTCATTGTCAATTGAAAGTTCAAGACCAGGTCATTGTTCGCAGATTAGATGATTCAAACCAATTAACGCCAAGTATCTTATGTCAATTCAGAAGTTTGTCGATTATTTATTATCAAGACAGGATTGCTTTGTTAAGCTACAGTTACTATCTAAAAATATACACAAAAAGTTAATTTTTTTGTTGTACAGACAAACAAAACGGAATGTATAATTTGAATAAATAATTAATGATGAGATTTCATATACTATTTAAGTGAATAGTATTATTCAATGTCACAAGAAAAAAGTTTAAAATTAAACTAGTGGAAGTAATAATAACAAAAATTAAATGTATTTTAAATATGCTACTTAAAATTTCTTTGACATATGAACCTTGCTAACTAAATGGAAATATTCATTTCAATCTACACGTAGTAATGTCCGTTTATCCAAGCATCGATTGTTAAATCATATTACTCTAGATAACCCATAATCAAAGACTAAAAACATTAGTATCGGAATAACATTTTGATTAGAAATTAAGTGTTGATAAGATATATAAGTCTGAGTCAAATAAAACAATCATGCTTGCCCGAAGATGAAGCAATGACACAAAGAAACGAAATCACGTGGAGACCATAAGCACGTCAAATGTATTAGATACTTGCAAATATTGAATGGCATATTCTGAAGCTTCGGTGCATATTATTAGACTTAAACAGCAGTTTGCAACTTACTGCATTAAAATAAACTCAAATAGCGAATACATTTATTATTATGACTGCACAATTGTAGCATAATAAACGTTGCAACTTTTTCAAAACGCGCATTGGCAAACTGGATGATGATTAGTTGTATAACTAGACAAGACGAGCATTATTGCTATAAAAGAAATTGTCCAGCGATGGTATGAAAAATGTGTCACTAGAACAAACGATGTATAAAGAATGTCGTCCAATACAAGAAGAATACATTAGAAAATTTAAACATTTCCAATGCATTAACACACATAACAGCGAAACACCTAATGATAGAATACTTAGTGGAATAATCGAAAATTAACAAAATCGTTCAAGAATATTTGAAATCGCAAAATATAAATGTTAGAACAAAGAGCATTAAAACAAACAAGACGTTGGTAAATAGTGCGCCACGCTAAAACACTACCAACAAAATTGTTGGCCTAAATTGTACAGAATAATTTCAAATTTTGAAAATCGAAAACCCAATTGTTTTATTAATCATGAATGCCCGTCAGATGAAATATTATAATACGTGGTAGGTATCCATAATTCCCAATTACGGAAATGCAGTTCTGCATCAATCAGTAATGTGTGAAGGAAGTATGAACAATTTACAACAAACAGTGAAAAAAAAACGATACAATTTGTGTTTCAAACCTAACAAGCACACTAGATAAATCTGTTGTAGTTTATAGACCCTAGTTATAGACATAATGTAAATTAGACTTATTTATTTAAGTCAAAAATTTAGGATTTGACTTAACTTGACCAAGATTTTAGAAAATTTTGTATTTTTCCCTTGAACATAACCCCAAACAAAGCTGTTTTAAAAAATAAATAAAAACGGTAAATTAGCAACTTATCTTCAATAGATCTATATTTATTTCCAAGGAAAAATCTAATACAGGTAAAAATATCATTATTTCACTAAAAACTAAACTAAACAAAATTCACAACTCATTGTAGGAGCATTTTTCTAACAATAAGTGCAATGTCATGGTTCAGGAATGGTGATTGGATTATCATGCTATGATCTTTTGGTCAAACGATTGACCCTCAATACTATTGAGGTACTTTTAACTAATTTATGATATCAAATAACAGAAAAAACCAAATATATGAAACTTGGTCAAGTTAATTTAATTGTAATAAATATTTTTATTAGTTTAGATTTGTTGTCATTTTATTAAATTTAAATTTTAGTCGAGACCGTTCATACATCAAACGCAGTGTTATAAGCTATAGTCCCTTCAATATCATGATAACCGGGTTAAACTGTACCTACCATTGAGGTATAATATAATAACTACTGGAGGAACCATTCCGTATGCTAGTACGGTTACGAATTCGGTACGGTATTATTTCGTATTTCCTCGCTTCATCCGGGCAAGAAAGCAAACTATCGTCAATAGTTAAGTGTTTTGTAGGGTTCGGATTACATTCGATAATTTTAGATTTGTCCATTTGAGTTACTTAAAATGTAATAATAAATTAATATTCTTAACTTATTTATAACAAAAGGGTTTATAAACGGGAAGATTAAGGGTGTTCTAAAACGGCCGCGTTAGATGGGTTGCAAGCTTCTACAGAATTCGCTTTTCCGTTGAAAGTATGAGATAGAAACTTAAAAAAAACTGAAATAATTACAAAGGCTAGTTGTATAGTCGTCTTGTAAAATTTTGTGTATTTTTGTTGCCAAAAATATAAAAAATGAGTAGAAAACGAAGCAAGTTTGTGCAAGTTTGAGAGTACATGGTAAACGTATCATCGATTATTTGCAAAAAGCGGCACAAGTGCGCCCTAGATACATATGTGTCTTTAGTTTATAAAAACACAGTTTTTATATCAAAATAAATATTGTTATTGAAAAAATTTATGGACAGACTAAAAACCCTACACAAAATGAAATGTGTTGGTGATTGCTCATTCCCCTGAGAAATTTCTCTAATTTTAGAGAAACCTTTAGCTAGCCCTTGTAATTATTTTTTTAATTTTCTAGCTCTTATACTTTTCATAACGACGCATCAAAGCGGCCGTTTTAGAACCCCCTTAACGTAAAAATTAATCTTGCACCCATCGTCAAAAAAGTAGTAATACGTAGAATGTCATTTAAAAATCATATTCACCCAATTATAGATATTTTTGGCAACGTGTTACATAAGTGAAAAATTACTTGTTTAAATAATTAATATATATTTTAAACTTCGATTGAGAACTTACTTAGATTAAAGTGAACTAAATTAATTTTATTTAAAATAGATAATGTTGTTGTATTTTATTTTTAATGATATGTATTTTTAATTTAAGAAATATACCAACTTATTGTTTTCATACAAGTTTCTACCTTTCAAACGTGGTCGACCTTATGCGTTTTTGCCCGAAAGCAGTGGGGATACGCAATAGATCGACGGTTCGTTTTCGTGTACGTGGAGGTTTCTCCAGTTAGTATATTATACCTCATTGGTACCTACATATTCTTTATATTTTGTACAATAAAAACCCAAACAGCAATAAAATATTAGGTCAATACTGGCTAAAACTTGCTCAACATTGGCCCGATCATGAGTATGCAACATTTTGCGATATTGTGCTTATATTGAAATACAATATTGGGTCAATATTGATGAAAATGTAGGTACTACCAAAGTAAAAAGTGGTTTGGCTAATATTGCTTATAATAATATATATAGAATCATTTGTGATACAGTATTTAATTGATTGTATCTGTAACTTATTTTAATTGCAGCAAAATATCAAAGTACTATATTGGTTTTCTATTTATTACTAATAGACAACCAACATAGTAAATTATAATAGAACCTATGTTGAACCAATATTGGTTTGAACAATATTGGATACAGATAGAAAATTTACATAAGCGCCATAATCGCTCAATCCAATATAGTTGTGCCAACTGTTTTTTTTTAACTGTAGTTAAAATTTATTGTAGTTGTTTTATTTATTTATCAATTAATTATTCGTAATCCGTCAAAAAACTAATAACTTTTACAATACATTTCCTTCATTGAATTATTTTACTACGCATGCAATACATTTTTTTTACATTAATGCTAATATGTAGTTGTAGCTTTCGGCAATCGTGCAAACCTTAATAACATTTAAAGTCTATAATTTTGCTAATTAAGTTAATTCTAATACTTATAAATAAAATGATCTCATTACTTAGAAAGTAATGCCAGGTGATATTTTAATCCGCTGCTAATTCTTCATAAACATTTAATGTAGTAGGTATCATTAAACAATTTAGTTGTGTGATAAAATAGTAAATTGTAAATGTAACCAAAAAATTTACGTAGCAAAAATATTACAAGAGTAAACTTACATATACCTATGCCACTAATATTTATCAGTATAATAACAAGAAATTAAAATCCGATTTTTTTTTACATTTTTATATAAATCTTATAATTCTTCGCCGTTGTCAATACCTTGTTTTTTATTTAAATACAAAGAATGATTTATAACGCAGTAAACCTCGACTTATCATTCCATAAAACGTAATTGATGACTACGAAACAGACAGATTCTAAACTACAAATTAAATAACTTCGTTTTAACAAAAGCGTGATAATAGTTTCCTCCTAATAGCTACCGTGGCTACATTTTAGAAACGTCGAGAGATAAAAAATAATTAATGTATGTATATACTCGTAATTGCGAGAGGTGCTTAGGACTAATCGATAGGTAATGTAAGGTTTAAGATTTTTGAAACGTATGTCTTTATTGAGTAGCACGCGCATAATAAGTGATACCTGTAACGCCGATAAAATATATTGAGATTTCAACAGCTGTCAACTTATGTAGCAAGCATAGTTCAGTGAACTAGAAACAAAATTTTAAGACAAAGTAAAATATGTTTCAAGAAGTACGCAGTGCATAGTTATAAGTCATAATGATTTGTATTTTTCTTTCAGATAATTGCACATGTGAAATTAACACTTAACAAACGCCAATAATCAGAAAAGAGTAATTAATTTGAATTTGTAGCACAGTAAGAGTTATATTTTGTATTACTGAAAAGATATTTTAAAACAATGATTGATTTTGATCAAAATATCGCAAATGCTTTCATGCATTTTGTAGGTAACAAATATGTGATTTGATCCAAAATACCATGGCTATTGAATGGATGATGTACTGCGGTTTTATCCTGTGTACTTTTTAAATCTAAACCTAGGATTGAAATGTAGATAGTTATACTATTTGTATTACGGAATAAAATTAAAAATCAATTTAATATTTAAAATGATTATGAACAATTACAAAACATAATAGTATTACGATACTTTGACTAAAACAGTTTATGCTTGATTACCAGTTAATTTAATTTAAGGTGAATTAAACCGACAGAACGTTATTTAAGTTATCGGCGTACGCTGGCGTTAATATAAATAACCTACGTTATAGAGATTAACATTACCGACTATCTTTTTTTAACTGCAAAAAATAAATAGAATAAGTATACTATATTATTTTAATTTTCTATTCGGACAAGTATGAGTCATAAAACACCTCTCGTAATTAGTACTTTAGTAAATGCATTCGTAGATATGTTTCCCGTAGTAATCTAGCAACTATTTAATTAACACAAGTTGAGGGGTGGTTTAAGCTAAGGTTTAAATTAGATGTAAAATGTGTGAGTTCTTGGAATTTCATTTAAAGCGTCAGATGAATATTTTTTTCAATACATTAGCAAAGTGAAGAAAAATTTAAAAATTGCTTCTTATTCCTATTTCTTAAATGAATTATTTGGTAGATGCTCTTGTGTGGAGAGTAAGATACCTTTACTATCTGTTCTTTCCTACAAATGACATTACGAGAACCGACTAATTTCATTAACACAATATTAGGATCATGGTTAGAATTCTTCAATAATAGAGAAAGAAAAACATTTGCCCAAATAAAACAAAAAAATATGATTACAATGTAAAAACTAGAATGAATAAACAGTTGCCACAAAGCAACTACAAGTTTTGTTTAAGTATAGTGTAGTGTTTTTCAAAGAATACTTTAGCAGCAGTGGAGAACTACAAAATCTATTATTAGAAAAAGCAATCTTGAGAACGACTCTAAAACGAACCGTCGTTCTTCATCAAATCAACTATTTCTTCAAATCTATCATAGGCTCACACAGTTTCCATAGTTTTCAGTCGTTAATAAACAGAGGACGTGAGTTTTGTACCAATAACGTATTTGTTCTTTAATGTGCCGATAAAATAACAAATTCAATCTTTACTTCTACTTCTTGATCAACCGTTTAGCGATTATTTTGCAAACAAAATAGTAAAAAAATGTTGTCGTAGGATTTTTTATTTGTACTTGCCTTTTTTTCGCATATTACTATATATGCAAGTCTTATATTTTATTAAAATTTCGGCAAGTTTTTGCAATGTGAAATTATATTGAAAAATCTTATTGTCCGAGTTTACTCAGATTTGTGCAGCGTTGTCTAGGGCTTTTTTTAAGAGCAAATAATTCGATACCTATTGTAGACAGCGATTTCTAGTTCAGTCGGTAAAAAGACCATAATCATTATATTCCAAGCAATGTCCAAAATATTGATTCCAATTAATGGCTTATCACTTGAGCTGCTATTTGTCAGTGATAATCCCAGTATAGCTAGTTCTATAACAGTTTCGATTTTTTAAATGAAGAAAAAATCATCTCAACCAGCATATCATAATGGCCAAATTTAAAATAAATCCCATTTTTTAAACGCTGGCCAACTTAAGCAAATTCTTTTGCATATCTCGCCAGTACTATTGTTTCTCACCAAGCAAAGTACTTTATTCCTGATTTCTGTAAAGTTATACAAAAGTTGACAAATTATTAAGAGTCAGAATTATCCATTTTATATTAGATACAATTAAGGAACTCCTTGTTTGACAGATGTCAAACTAGTAAACTACTGCCACTTTCGTAAAAGTATATCTTTTATTTATTATAAAATGTATTAAACATGGAAACATTTTTGTGGATTGTGTCGTTACGTTTCTGGTAACCAAAATTAGAACAAAAAGTAGAACTTAATAGCAACTTAATAAGATTTTTGGTTCTAAACTAAGAATCCAACTATTACTATCCCGTGTAAAAACAATGTTTAGCTCTTTTTTTAATGTGTTATTTTTAATCGGTATAGCATAAACTATTTTTCGCTTCCGACTTATATAAATGTTTTATTGGGTCAGAAAAGTGTGAGGGATCTTTATGGTTTTACTTATAACAGTTGGCACAAATGCAACACATTGTTTATATCAAATCAAATAATACCAATGCTATTATTTAGAATTACATAAAACATTTTTAAGTTTTTATTTCAAGCTTGTAAAGTTGTATAAGCATTTCAGAAAGTACAATTTTAAGTTTTATAAACGCGAATACGTTAAAAGAACTTTCTGGGCGTGTGATCCACATCGTTAATGTTAATCTACATTAAATTAAAATTATTTTATTTATTAATAGTACGATGCACGCAAGTTTATCTTTGTCCAAAAAATGTAAGTTTCTTAACTAGATGTAAAAAATATTTCTATAGATAGTTGACAGTAAACAAGTAATTGTTTTCCAGCATTTATGTCAGATTTAGCATTCTTAAGATGAAGTATCATTTGGACCACGTTCTTCCCCAACACATTTCCTTCTCTCCTCAAGGTCTTCATAAAGCATCTCGCCTTGTTCCTCTCTTATTTTTCGTTAAATTGCAGGAAAACAATTTATACTATAAGCATGACATTGCAGCTTGGAAGTCGAATTGTTTAAATTTCTCCAGCATGTTTCCACGTTTATTAAAACGCTAGTAAAAAAATGTGATTAACTGATGTTTCTGCAATGTTAAAAATAGAAACACAGCACCCATTTTTTTATATAACGCCTGAATCGAAAAGTAGTTTATTATTTATTATTCCTGATATTATTATTATTTTATTCTTTTATATGTAATGTGTAATCCGGAGTAATCCATAGTTACTTTAGGTTAGTTATGCGAGATGATATGATTGTCGCATAATTGTGTTCTAAGAAGTTCGTATACTAAACAACTGCTAATTTTTTGAATCGTCTGCCAATTTATTGATCGACAGTGTTTAGTGTATGTCAATTACATGGTATATATGTATATAGTTCGATCGATCAATTCCACCACGATTCCTTTTTAAGTTCAAGTTTAAGATAACCGAGGAGATAACAACTTTTCTTATTCGAAATAAAAATCGATATTTTAAGCTTAAACTTAAAAACATCTTCAATGACTAACTCGAGGACTAACTTATTCCGCTCAGAAAACATACACTGCCCATTCATTCATTATCTCGCGATTAATCTGGTAAAAAAAAGTTCATAAAAAAATTGTCAGATCCAGTGGTGATAAAAAACATACTGAATGAGAATATTTTATACAAAACGATTATTGCAGAAGTAAAAACTGATTGTAAAACAAATAGCAACAGTTAATCCGGTCAACCGAAGTGGTAAAAAAAACATTTAGGTTTAAATTTATTTATTAAATTAAAACACCATACTTTATACCTTCTAAGATATTTTCATTTTATGTTAATTATTAGATCAATAATTGCAAGAGACAAGTGTTATCCGGATTAACTAATAGACGTCCTAATTTTTTTGTGAAATATTTTAACGATTTTAATAACAGCTAAGCTTTGCTTTAAACGACTTTTTTTAAAAATTAGTAAAAAATGTAGTACCAACATTATATTTCTGGTGACTACAAAATGTTTTTTTTTTCAAAAAAGAATATGATTTTACAAAACGCAAAACAACAATATGTACGTTACTCACGTCGAAAGTTTCATAACTCACTCACATGCAACGCACGGCCGTGCGCTTCGTTATCCTGTGCTTTACTTTCGACACTTACGTTACGTAAATTACTATTAATAAACTTGTAATTAATTTTTAACCTATTTATCTTATTCTAATCTCATTTCCTATATTTATTTAAAAAAATTTCAAAAGACTAATAATACTTAATTACGCATAAGGTAAGGGTACCGGTAGTTGACAGTGCCCCTATACCTAACACGTTGTCTCAAAATAAAAAATATCCTCTACCTACTCATAAAATTCGAATTTATGGCGCTCAACGTATCTTTAGACACGGTCTCTATAGGTTGTGTAAGCACACGTTCATCGATTCAATTGAGATGGCTGCTTCAGCTGAGACGTGTTGATGTGTGTGTTCTAATAAGACTTAAATAAAAGTAAGAATTACATAATATAAATAAAATATTGTACTTTATTGAGCTTCAAACTTTGTTGTCATTTATTTACGTACAAAACCGTTTGGTGCAAATTCATTGACCTTGGATAATAATAACATTTATAAGTGTCAGCTTTAAGTATTATTTTTTTGAAAGTGAACTAGTACCTGACATTAGGTGTCGGGTATAGGATCATATAGAAAAATTGTGAAACCTAAATAGTATTTTGAAGAGTAAAATAACGTGAAATATTATATTTCAGATCCCCACAACAACAAAAATTCTTCAATATGAGGAAGAAAGTACGACTCAGACACTAACTGTCGTACGTAATGGTTTAGCAGTTGCCACAGCTACAAGGCAATACTTCGTTCCCAAAACAACTCTTTGGTGTAAGTTTCATAGAAAATCTCCAGAGCAAAAAAAAATGGGTCCATTGCCATTTTTTCCACCAGAGAAAGAGTGTGTACTTGTTAACTGGATCAAATTAATGGGTCGTAAAAGGTTTCCGATAAGAAAACATAATCTGATCTTATGTGCCAAAAGACTAGCAATAGAATTAAAAAAAGAGAACAAAAATAGTCACATTAAGCTAGGAAAAACTTGTATTCAGCTTTTATGAAATGAAATCCCGATATTAGTCAAAGAAGTAACCAAAATCTCACAAAAAGCCATAGAGATGTGATAGAATACCTAACATCTAAAAACCTATTTAATATTCTTTCCGATCCATCCCGTGTGTTTAACGTTGACGAGTCAACTTTTTTTTCCGAAAGGGCTGAAAGTATTGGCGCCTAGAAAATGGATACTGGGAACTTAAGCGACAAAGCTTTACGCCTATATTAAAAGAAGAGTTAGCACAACGAATAACTCATCAGATTGTAAGACTAACCCAGAAGTTTAATTGTGTTTGTATTGTCTAGGAGATTAAATCCAATAATTTAAGTGTAATGGCATTGAATTGATCCCTCCTAAAATGGTATTTGCTGGAGGAAGGGTCAGATACGTATTTGATAAAAGAAAAAATTAAAAATAATGTTTTGATTTTGTTTAATGTTAGATTATTATGTATTAAGTTACAAAAATGTACTCAACAAAATAATAACTATTGTTTCATTGCTTTTTTCTTAAGTTTTAAAAAAATTCAAATTGAATAATACAAAGAACGTGTTTTATAGATCTGTTTTTGCATATTCTGATAGCTGCAATTTGTTTACTAATGTCATATTGTGTAATTTAACAAATGTGTACAAGCATTATCAATTAATATACAGAAAAAAAAATATCTTAACCTGTCAGCTACTGGTGCATTTACATTACTTAAAGCGAATCTTTGTTACAACGTAAACAATGCACGAATGTTAAATACATACCATAATGACTCGTTTACCAAAATATTAAAGTAGATCTACTCATTAAATTCATGTACTTCAAGGGGAATTCCTTTGTCTCGATTTTTATGAACACGGGTGTACATATGAACTTTAAGATATTTAATAAATTCTAAGCACTTTTTTACCGTTTTATATTGAAACCTTTAGTATGTGAACGGTATTGTTAAACAGGCTTGGTTCTAATTGGTTTACATTATCACAAGCCTACTGTGCTCGCTACTGTGTAACTTCTTATATGGTTTTAGTTTTATTAGATCAAATTGCTAATTCTTTTCTTAATTTATTTTTATAAATCGTCTATAGTCCCCCTACATAAGGTTTACTGAGGTTTGAAAAAAAAAATTTTAACAAATACAAACTTTCTATTAAATTATTCTACAATCAAAGTAAATAGAAAAATTAGCAATATACGACAACTTGTTAGAGAATTGCCTTATAAAAAAACTATTTAATAAAATAGAAACGTTATAAATCGTAATATTTATATCAACGATTGATGCAGGTCAGTGAAATCATTCTCTTGGTGATTGAATAGACCAACAAAATCAACGTTGAGTACTCACAATTTAGGCAAACGTACAAACTTCTATACGTCAAGGCTTGCACTGAACTTCCGTCTAGAAAGCGCACATATACCATCGTCCCAGAAAATAACTATAGATCGTTTACGGCATCTTAAACCGGAAATGGTCCAGCACCAAAACAAATCCACAAAATGCAAATTTGGTGGATATTATTACAACTATTACACGTAAACCTTGATGATTTGGAATATAGATTTATAATGAGAAAGAAAACCGCCAACCTTAATGAATGTTAACTTTTGTTTTAAATAACTTTAACACTTTCATGAAAATCGTCTCACTAGATAAAAGTTGACTTTAGTTCTTTTTTTTATAATCATTCTGGGATCTGTAAACATAACTTCTATTTCTATAAAGCTTGCAATTTTTTAGGGTGCATTAAATGCAAACGTTTATTTCAATAACCTTCGTAATGAAAAACGATCGATGAATGTATTTCTAGGTAGGTATGTATATTCGCGAACGAATTCAAACTATTACTTTTTGTCTATAAAGCATTTGTGAGTGTGGTGGTTGTAAAAAATCCGATTATCCTTGAATAAGAGAATTTAATGACAAGGACTATTAGCATTCGGATTATTTCACCTTACTTATAAACGTAGTCTAAGCTATTAAAATAAACGTTCCATTTCCAACGCCCACTCGATAATTGAAATTAATTGAATGTATCGTTGACGCACTGAATATGTAAGAAATAAATGTGTATAAGATAAAATCGAAATGAAATTGGAACGAATATGTAATGACGCCGACGTTTACACGACCGCGAACATAGAATTAAATAATGAAGTATCAATTTCAAAAGCTTATACATAAACAATGGCAAACAAAGTGAACAAAAATGTAAAACTTACGGCATTTGAATTTGTATAATAATTTATCGATGTCTTTATGTTACTGCAAAATAAAAAATATATTTAAGCAGTCTCATGTAACTGTGAACGTGTAACGTAATCGGTTAAGGTCGAGATAAAATAGGAGTAACCACCGCTGCAACTCAATCAAGTATCTAGGAAACCACTGGGATAACAGATACAACTACCGGCCTCGAGAAGGTCGAACGAGCAACGTTCATTAGACATACCAATTACACAGACTGCTTTTAATAAAAATAAAACCAAACGCTTAATTAATTCGCATTGCAGCGCACGAATATCGTTACATTATGTACATTATTTATATTATAATCGACGTTTCTCAAGCAGTTTTAATTCGTAATCTCAAGAATAAACATTAAAATATGTTAAAGATTTAAAAAATGTTTTCAGGATGCGCTTACACATTGTGGTAGGAGAAGGTCAAGGCCCCCTGTCACGTGCTCGATCCCAAGGTCACTTGGCAAGTCGAGTACAATAGCACCACATAGAAATTTATAAACAACATCCTAGAAACATACGCGTATAAGATCACAACACGACACAATAAACGAATGTTTTAAAAAAATAACGGGTACAC
The DNA here is from genome assembly GCA_035610365.1 of Aquatica leii. Taxonomy (NCBI): domain Eukaryota; kingdom Metazoa; phylum Arthropoda; class Insecta; order Coleoptera; family Lampyridae; genus Aquatica; species Aquatica leii. Next base: position 102,712,530 of record CM069433.1, on the reverse strand, counting down.
TTTAATCCATAATTCACTATAATAACAAACGCACATTAACGACTTGTTTGAATACACTTATTTTCGTTAAACAAAGATAGAAAATACACCAACGTTAATTACGCTCGTACGAGTATTAATTAAAATTAATAAATTAAGCCACGTTTGATTAAAACCGTCCGGCTAACTTAGCTTTTGTCTGCTATCTAGAAGAGAGAAAACTACACTCGATCTCCCTTCATGGCCTACTACCTGTTCCGCGCACATCAACCTGACAGTTGCACCGCACGCGATGACTAAAATTTACATGGGCTACTAGTTTTATCAATGTTGTCAGGTTTATTTAAGCATACGACAAAGTTATATGAATTATTACGCGGACTAAAAGTTAATACGAATCTATATTATTACGCCACAATAACATATAGAAAAAAATACAAAGCTTTAGCATTGAAGCGCGCCGTGTATATACCTTAACGATTAACGGGAACATTGTGCAGTTTTTAAAGTGAATTAAACAAAAAGAAAACTTGGCAACATTGACAATCCGACTGTGTTTCGGAGCAGTGGCGTACTCGATTCACCCTTTTACAGACACCAAGTCTGGAAAACAAGTTTGAAAAGTACAAAGCGACTTTTTATTATTATATCATTTATTATACACGTAAGCAAATTCTAAATCTTCGGGATTAACTACTTTAATAACATGAATTAAATATTTAAGTGTAAAATTTTTATTTCATTTAAAAATATACGAGGAACATTTAAAAACTTCGAAACCAGTACCACAAACTAGCGATACTTTATATAATCAATAAGTTCTTATTTTTGACTGTATTACATTCAATATTCTTTGCCGATTTTAAATACCACAAATAATTGAAAGTATTATAATTACAATTATACGTGTAGATTTGAATAAGAATTTATTTACAGTAATAGGCCAAATTGCAAAACTCTGCCACTTTTGGTTATCAAAACAAGTTCAGAAAAAACGAAATTCTGATTTTTAATAGATTCTTTTATCCATTCTTATAGTTTGTTTTCGTCTAAGGTGATAAGCAAAATAATCGGTCTGTAATATTAATAGTAATACGTGTATGTATATATTATATATAATAAAAGCCGAATAAAATTCATAAACCCTACATTTGAGATTTTTGAGAAAATCGTTCGGACGGGTAACTTTTAGTTTTTACTTTCTTCCTCCGAAATTCAAACTTCGAGTGTCAAACAACGTCGTCATAATCATTTTTTCGAGATTTTTTTCTTAAATAAAAATATGATTTTTTATTGGTTCGGGTAGCTCTTTTTATTATTTCTATGGTGGCATTAATAAATTGGTAAATGGGTCATTCTCTGCTAATTGGAAACTTATCCTTAATCAACTGTCCCAAGTATAATTTTATTGAAAGTTAGGACACGATTTGTATATACATAATCAAAATGAGTAATAAGTATAATATGCATCTTCAAAAAGCTCACACATTTTTCAATTATTTTACAAGTTATGGGCGATTTTGTGAAAATTCATGACAGGGGACTGTTTTTACATCCAGGGAAATGTTATTATGTATAGAAAAACAGATTTTATGTAATGTCATGAATAAACGTATACTTTAATCTGTCATTAACAGGACATATTGATAGCATTAAATAAAAAAATAGAAATGTAACAAAATAAAAGTTATAAAAATAAATGTAATGTTAGAGCACGTTTGTCCATATAAACTTATTAAAATCAACTTCTTAGCTAAACAAAATGACAACTTAATTTATAATTATCATTGGCATTATAACTTACAGCGAAATCAGTCTTAACAGTCTTAACCTATTTTTCAAAAACAGGTACAGATTTCTAATATTTTTTGGAGGAATACAATTACAGCAATAAGAATTAAGAATATATTTTTAATTAATTTGTGTTGACATTACGTTACGTTTCGCACTACTAGTGCTTTTTCAAACATCTGTAAATACAATATATTTTAATAATTAGGTAACATTTAATATTTTAGAATAAAATTAATATTAAGAATACATTTACTAATTATATTTATTTTGATAAATACTAAAAGGATTCCTAATGAATTCGTGAAATTATAAAAACAACTTACCGATTTTTTTTATTGTAATAATTATTGTAAATTAACTTAAAGGAGGGAATTTTCACCTCCATCAAACTCCGTCCTTTAAGTTAATTTACAATGATTATTAAAATAAAAAAAATTCGGTAAGTTGTGTGGGTAAGGGTTTGGAAGTTTTTACAATATTCGTTCGAAACTTACATCTGAAACATCATCTTCATCAACTTTAAACGTGTGACCAGTATCATCACAAATCTTTATAAACGTTACAGTTAGTTCACCTTCCCCGTTGTCTATCTGATTTACTATTGCAACATAACGATATTCTTTGTTTCCGACGGGAAACTGAACTAAAACGTAATCACCAATTTTAGGTATATGGGTGAATTGAATTAGGTCCAGCAATATTTTCATATTCAGTATTGTTAAACTTATCATACGTTACAGCCTGTGAAATGTCTTCCTCTATAATAGATTCACTAATAGGTAGGTTCTGATTCAGTCTAGATTCGCCTTCACATTCCGAATCTGTGTAAACATCCTCCAAATTAAGTTTTCTGGTTGCTTTGTACTGCATTACACCTAAATTAAAATGATGTCATTCATTTTTACAAGAGCAGCTCAAACTTTTCATTATAAGTTGGACAGCGCCTTGTGATAATCCCAAATGACATTTTGTTATTTTGCCTTTTACCTGATGGACTTTGAGAGTTCCACTGAAGCTTTTTAAATTGCGTGTGTCTCTTTGAACATCGCTGGTTAGTTTATTTATGGCTTCCTCGTCAATCGTAAAGATAGTGATTCCAGTACATCTCTGTTGTATGGTGTCTACAAATGCTTCCAAACTATCAATGTCACCTCCTGCAGCAACGACAGCATCAGCCGTCCTTTTGCAAGTTGCCCCAACCTCACCAGGAGCGCCCTTACCGTGACCACTCTCTAAAAAGTTCCACGAAAACTGTTCTACACTTGGCAGCTCTAGATGGAGCCTTGATGCCAGGATATAAAACATTGTTTTATTTCGGTACTGAGTTACAGGTCGGTTACAGGTCCATCGTTCACGAAATGAATGTAGGTTGTGTCAGATGGTAAAGATTTAAAAATTGGTTGCAAGTGAACCCATATGGCAGCAGGTGAGTGCGTCGTATTTTACGAGACAGTACAAAAAGACTTAATAGAGCCTTTGGTGTAAATTACCACAGTATGAAGACTTAATTGAAGTCTAGATCCTCCAAAATGATAAGCTTGTATTTCTTGGCTGTATTTGGGACAGTAATTTCCAGAAAATGTGTATTGGAACTTCTTTATCAGCAAGCTTTTGTTTTAAGTCTTTGACAACTTTGTACTGATGAGTTATATTTCTCTCGTGAAAAAAATATGCCTCTAAATCATGTTGCAGATCTTGTATCAGTTGACGCGGATGAACCGTGAAAAATTTTTCAGGTATTTTGTGACTGTCCGTGCTTGTTTAGACTTAGAATCGTTGTAAACTTGCTTCTCGGCTACCCATTTTTTAAATTGTAGAGATCTGCTATCATCGAACTGTTTGTACCGGGGATTCTTGTTAACACAAAGTTGACAGGTCCGTGACAAACACTGTTCATCATAGCGATTGCAACATGTGCTTCAACAATGTGCAACAAGTTTAATGTGACTATTGTAAAGCAAAATTTTTCGGCTGTACAGTGCAGTCAACTTTAAATCTATATTTGAATGCTTTATACAGAGACATGTATCGCGATAATTTACTTTTGGAGTAAAAACCCAAAAAGAACGCAAACGACAGAACGTCTGGTAGCTAATTTTAAAATTTTCAGATTTAAACTTCTTGTATAAGTTAGCGATTGAATCCAATAGATATATACTCTTTTGTTTTTTCACACTCTTTCTGGTTACACATTCACGTTTTCCTGCACCAATTCTGCTGTTGTCATCATTTTTGTAGAACTTTCCAACTGTGTTTATATATTTAGATGCAACGCTATTTCGCCGAATCTGTGCAGTGGGTATTAAAGTTGACCGAAGAGTAGACTTCTGTGTTCTTTTATAGGATATAGCACTTTCTTGGCTTCTCCAAAGTTTGTATTTATTTTATTTGTACTTTGTTTAAAAACTCCCTTTATGGGGTTAAATGTATTAAGAGTTAAAAACAAAGCACAGGAAAAGGTCAGTGTTGCAAATATTGAAGTTAAGACAAACGCGTACAATAGTAATATGACAGGAGTTCTCCTTGATGTGCAAAGCAAAGTTAACTATGTTGTTAGCTGACGCCGTTATTAACTAAATCTTAGCTACTGATTTAATAATGTCAACAAAACAATCGATTTTGTACCAATGACAACGCTTAACAACATGACCACATAATTATCTACATCGTTGAAGTTAAGGAGGTTCTAAAACAGCCGCTTTGATGCGTTGCAAGCTTCTACAAAATTCAGTTTTTTGTTATATAAGAATAAGAATATATAAGAACAAGAAACTTAAAAAAAACTGCAATAATTACAAAGGCTAGTTATATAGGGGGTTCTTTAAAAATTAGAGACATTTCTCAGAGGAATCAACAATCAGCAACACATTCCATTTTGTGTCTCGTTTCTGGTCTGACCATACATTTTTCAATAATATTTATTTTCATATAAAAACTATGTATTTATAAACTAGACACATATCTAGAGCGCACTTGTGCCACTTTTTGCAAATAATCGATGGTATATTTTTGGCTTCAAAATTGCACAAAATTTCTCAAGACGGCTATACAACAAGCTTTTGTAATTATTTCAGTTTTTTTAAGTTTCGAGCTCTTATTCTTTCAACGGAAAAGCGAATTCTGTAGAGGCTTGCAACGCATATAAAGAGGCCCTTAGTAATTAAATAAGGTGATAAATGACAAAATAAAAATAGGAGGTTAATGCAAAAAGAACTAAATATATCATTTTATTTTCAGAACCATTAACACAATTCCAAAAAGCAATGATACTCGAGGTATAATTTTATTTTTAATTTGAATAAGTAGGATTGTGTAAGTATGTATAGTGAATAATAATAGTAATGGAAAAAAATAGCACTCGTCCTAGATACCACGTTTCGTCAAAAAGGACTGCACAATATTTTTCTGAACATATTGCTATACTATACTTCCCTGGCTGTTCTGACTGGCAAACATTTTTGTATCAGTTGAGCCATCTAAAAGATTAAACTTATCTTCAGAATTGATACTGCAAGTAGTTTTGGTGCTCTTTGAGCTTTTAAGAATGTTATTTTTGCCTCGATTTTTGTCTTTTCACGTTTTCTTCGGATTTGAATCGTTGTAATCAATCGGTACTTACTCTTCCATTATTTTCGTCTAAAAGCTAGCATATAGATGACTTTTTAACTACCACAGTTTTATTACTTGTCTGGACATATGGCGAGTTACCTCAGTAATAAGTCACAAAGGTTTGATGACTCGCTATTTGCAGTGTCCTGTAGTGTCCACTGTTTTGAAGAAGATAGAAAAGTTATGCTCACTTTGCTGTGTTTCTACATAGTATTGATCAATTTTAGTTTCGATTTCATCATTTGCAATTTAAAATCAAAATCCCCTTCTTGTTTATGTTCACGCTCACTATCTTAAAACCTATTTATAGTTATTGTACAATTACAGTTTCATATAACAATCGCTCTTGAATGTATAACAGATATACGGAAACTTTTTTAATAGCCTCGTCTAAAATGTTTCTGTGTATCGAAGCTTTTGAATTTAAATTTCCAAAAACTTATTAGTAGTATTAATTTTAACATTTTCTCGTCTTGGTCAATTCGAGCTAATACGAATTGTGCTGCTTCTTTGTTTTCAGCCATTTTTTCAACGAGATCAAAATAATTAGTCAGTAAAATTTGTTTAGCATTACTGTCTTCCCTGGGTCTTTTGCGTATCTCACATCTTTGATATCTTTTTCTAGACCTAATTTTTTTTCTATTAAAACTGTTTCTCCGTCTTCAGAATATAATCCTGACGTCTCTTCCATAATTTTTGATAATTCATTTACCTTCGGTGTTGCATCCCATGGTCTGTTCTTTTACAGAATCGAATTTCACTCATTCATTATAACATTAAAAGTTGCTTTGAACGTTTTTGTTCCAATCTACTTAACTCTTCAACAATGCCATATTGCGCGCTCTGAACGTTATTCGATTCTACAGTCATACTAGAGCTGATAGACTTGCTAGAGGAACTGCTATTTTCGATTTGAACATTGTCATATTTTGTATCAAGATTTCGTTGCAAGTTGAATTGTTGTATAGTCGAATTAGAGTCAGGTCATGCTTCTACAATTTGGTGAAAGTGTATAACTTGTATTTTTGGACTAGATTGCTCTTTTGTTGTTTAAACGATTTACTTTTAGCCCATTTCTTGAGTGTTCGAAATGAATGCATTTTCATCTGTTAAATTTGACAATTGGGGTGAATTTTTTCTTCTTTCCTAGAGGAGGAGTATATTGACCGCCGTTAAGTCTGTGACTTCCCAGCCTTTCCTAACACTTCCCACTACTTTACTTCTCGGTACGTCCTAAAAATTTCTTGGTACTTCTTGATACTTTCTTAATATTTCCCTAGGTTTGCCGCTCGGTTCATACACAACGAAACGAACAGAATAAAAAAGACAGCACTTACCGTAAATAATTTTAAAACCTTTAAGTATTAAAAGCTCCTTATCAATCTCATTAGTTGACAACCATTTAATATGTTTAAAGAGTTTCTTTTTATAGAAGAAAATAGATTTTGTTTTTATACGAACCGTCGGAAAGATTATGATTTTGGTACGATCATCTTATCGACTCAACAGTGGCGTTTCCTGTGTCAGTCTTAAGAATAACAATAGACTTATCGTATCATTTACACTATCGACATCACGTTTACATTGATTCTTTGGGCTTGCTCAAAACAAACTTGGTCAATGGTAATTAATTTTACTCGTAATGGAATGAATAAGTTCACAAACTAATAAAAGGCAAACGCAAATTAATATTCTTAAAACAAATTTAGATTTGATAGCTTTATAACCAATTTTATACATACGAGTATCCAGAACAAAAGATCATAGTAATAGTGAACCTAACCAAATCGAATTACACAAAAAAAATCTGAAACAAAAAAAATTCTACAGCAGCCATCAAAAAGACTAAAATGTCATACCATCGACTTTTTAAAAACAAAATTATCCGAAAATTTCTAGAAAAACTGAACGACGTATAGTTAATATTAAGAGTAAGGTCACAAATAAGGTACAATCCGAGGTACAATCGTAAAAATTCCGAAAGACTTCCACTGCCCATAAAAGTGTTAATTTTATTTATAGTACACGTCCAGGACTAAAATACACGTAAAAATTATCCTCATACTATTATTTTGATGTTAAGTTGTAAAAACTGACTATTAGATGAACGTAGAGATAAAAACAACAGGTAAAAATTTCTCGTTTTTAATTACAAACCGGCTCAGAAATAACCCATCTCCACTTGAACAATACCTAATTTAGCGATGCTGTTTCCACAAATACTGTAAAACAACTAACACAAAAAGGTCATAGATAATCGAAAACCACAACAACGTCCCGGAAGTCATTTATGATCATGAAATTGTACTTCAAACACATTCTTGTCATTGCAGCGTCGGTAGAAAAACAGTTGTAATGCGATTCTATTTCCTAAAATTTTAATTCACTAATGGATTTTATTAAATTTATCGATGAAATTTTCAGGAAAGCTAGACAACTAAATCCAATAGCGCTTCGTTTAAAGAAAACTTTTTGATCGTAAAATGTTTTTAGTCTAATCTTACTTGACGATTCGGTCCATTCTTTCGAAAGTTTTCAAACGTTTACTTGATTTTAATCATATCATCAAAGTATTGTATTCTGACATTCTTCATACACCAGAAATTCTGCCTTGTACTGAGTTTTCGAAAAATATTCATAAAATGAATTGAAGAGAAAACTACTTTAAAAAGATAAACACCATCGAGCACTTGCTATTAAAAATTTTAAAATAATCAGATAAATGAGCTCTTGAATGAAACGGAACGTCGTATATACTGCAAAATAAACTAAAAGACAAAAACCACAACCATGAAAGAAAATAACGTGCATGACTAAAAAAAACATGATGTTTAGCATAAAAGTATCGAAAGAAAACAAGTCAGAAAGAAGTGGAAACTAATATAAAAAGAACTATATGTGGAAAGCTGAATAAGAACGTAAGAGATCATGTGCGATTTCGAGAAACTATTGATGAATAGCGATACTAGCTGTAATTTGTAAGACATTGATAACAATAAACTAGAAAAAATTAAAGACAAGCTACATCGATTTAAGAAAAGAAAGAACAGCGATTGATGTACTACGCATAATGAAACACACCTATTCATCGACTTTGAACATACATCTGTCAACTATCAAACGAGATAATCTTTATGAAACATGGCACATACATACTGAGATTGCAAAAAAAAGTTAATAGTACTGACAAAAACACACGAATAATAAACAAAACAAGCGCATCAAGCAAATCCGCTAGCGGCGATATTGTTTAAGGCTATACTCCCGGTTTAATTCAGATTTGTTTTGAGATGGGCGTTGCACTAATTTGTTCAATTATTTAAGCATTCACATATGTTTAGAGATATGGTTACATACTGTTAATGTAATGAAAGAAGAAAGAGTAGCAAAGATTTAGTCGCGGTTGCGATACTGATAATTTATGAGATTAGTATTACCCACGATTGGTGATTCGACACTTTGACTGGCATTCTTCAAGTCCACGTGGACTACAAATCCGTACTCTTTATTATGATGAAATTGCAAATTTGAGATAACTAAACAATTTGATGATGTTTATGAGGTCATACTATATTTACATAACAAAAGTTAGTATACGTTGCTTACAATGATAAGAAAATTTTGAGACAGAATAATAATAAAAATATTGCTTTTCATTTATTAAAATCATTTTTTTGTTTCTGTAGAAATATTTACTTCCATATTTGATTCCATATAATACTAAAAGAGCACCTGGAACAATTAAAAAAAATAATACTAATAATCATAGATACTTTTTAAAAATGTAAAAAATTACAAATGTAATTGAAACTATTTTCCTTCAATGCTACTGAAGGCATAATGTACTATAAATAAAAGTCCGTCGATTAGGGTTTCATACAAGACCAGAAACTATTATCTTTTTGTATCTGTAAACAAACAGAGAAAATTTATATATATGAAGTAAATGTGTATAAAATTAGTACGTGCGTTTTAGTGGGAACTTTAGATTAGCTTAGTATTTACAATTTAACAAAATCTATAATGCCAAAATCTTATAATAGAGTAAATTTAAATGTACATTTATCGAGCAGAAGAGATTGTCACATTAGAAATTTATAAATAGTAAGTACATACCATATGTAATTTAACGAAAGAGAATTTAAAATTATATTCTTATCAAGACATTCTGTAGATATATACATTACCAGATATGCTTACTGTAGAAACGCTTGCGACTGCGAAACGTGCTAATGTCAATAGGCGGAGTTCCATCCTTCCATCGCTCAAAACCGTACCATGTATCAAACTTAGATTTCAGGAAATGCAGCGATATAAATTCAATTTTGTTTTCCATTTCCTGGTCGCATTTTCGAAAATAATTAAAAAAATTAAAATGTTACATGTTCTTACGATCTCTAAAATGGTGGGTAAAGGCCCATATTTTCGAAAATCAAATTTTTTTGTTTATTTTTAAAGCCCTAAAGACAATTTCAAAAAATGGGTTCTTTACCCCTTTGCAGCAATTTTTTTTATGAATTATCATGTAAACATCAAAATTTTTCATTCAAAAATAAACTCAGGAAATGGAAAAAACGATTTTCAGGCCGGGCATACAGCCTTAACGTAATAATAGAGCGAGTTATAAAATAATATCATTAATAACACAAAGAAATACACGTACTGGCCTACGTAGATGACCTAGTGATTGTCGGGTGAAAAAAAACAAGCAAAAGACGAAATAAATTAAAGTCGGAAGAAGAATATACAAGAAGCTCGACAAGACATGAACAAAATATCAAATACCGCACTAAATTATAAAATTTTGACTAAAATGAGTAATTCATGTTTAATAACGAATTAATAAACGGCTCAGAAGTACCAACATAAAGTGTCTAACCGAAAATTAAGAATATATAAAACATGCATTACAGTACGCAGCAGAAATAATTAATATAACGAAACGAAAAGAGTATGTAAATAATTGCGAAACCCGAGGCGAAACCAAAAAAGAAGAGAAAATTGATACAGACCAAAAAAATAACAGTAAACCGATAAAAACAATGATAAACAGACATTACAAAAAACATCAAGTTCTAAAGATTTAGATGTCCAGAACACGTGAAAGAAGACAGTAAGAAATTGAACACCGAACACAACGAAAAACCAAAAAGAAATAAATGAATAAATGAGATAATAGAGAATGTGAAAACCGAGTGAAAACTAAAAGTAACAAACAAGATAACAAGACGCACAAAGAATGAGTAGAAAAGGAAATCATCTACCTTAAAGTGGATCGTAAAGATCCAAACAAAACTTGATTATTGAAAACTAAACACCCCCGATATAAAGAGCCAGACTGGATCTTCAAGGATCGCAAACTTTCATGATGTACGAGCTTTACTTCTTCTTTGTTTATGATAATTGTAAAAGTTCGGTTCATAACCTAACACAAGTTTTAAAAACTGGATAGTGTCGAGGTTTGAATCCATTGCCAAATGCTCGGCCAAATGCTTACAATCGAGCTTACAACATTGCTACTATGTTGGTGATGATAGATCTAAAAAAGTTTTTTTTATTTGAGTAATCGATTATATAGTAGATTATTTAACGAGTTCCTGTGTACATTGGACGCTTTTTTCCCAAGAGGGCATTTTTAAACTTGAGTGAAACGAATGTTTAAAAAGTCCTCGAGGGAAAAAACATCCAATTTAGATAGGAACGAGTTGAATACAACATTTTATTGCTCGAACAGACTAGAAGGCCTCCAAAGTCTCAAAATCTCTCAAAAATAATTTGACGTTTATGTTGACAAGTGCGCAAAAACTGTCAAACACGGTTTACAATAGCGAAAAATTAAAATTTATGACAGTTAAGAACAACAAAATCGTTTTCTGCATCGGTGTTGATATTTCAAAACATAACATAATTGATTACTTTTTGGTACGTGGATCTTAGCCTACAAATATTATAAACTGATTCTCAAGTTCAAATGCGAAAATTAAAGTATAAAAATAAAAAACCTTAAAATACTTCAAGAAACTTATTTACATTAAAAAAAAAAAAAATTCTGTACAATTAATTCGGAAGTAAAATGTGTTTAGACAACGTTTGTAACGAAACAAAACTTTCTTCGTAACTGTCATAATTATCATCATCGAACAAATTTTTCATAACTTTCTTACTCATTCTGATAAATTAAAACTTGCTGTTTATGGTTTATATTCATAAAATATGTTTTTTATTGCAAATACGCAAAGACCTTGTTAAAAAAGTAAATATTTTAGTTTGATAACACGAAAAAAAGGTTTCCAGGTAACAAGATAATGAAATTTAAAGTAATAATTTAATAAATTAGGGTTCCCCATCGTTCGGGTATTATGAACAATAATACATTCCCCACTCAATTTTAAGTTTATATTTTTTGTTTAGCATATTTAGTGACATTTGAAAAATGATTTCAGATTTTGTTTGTTAAAACTTGTGACTCGATGAAATTTTAGTTCAGTTTGCTAGTCCGATTGCTATATTTTGCCTACATCTACCTAAGTGTATGCATGCAATAATACTCTCCACTGTCTCCATGAATATGAAGATGTGATTGCTGATTTTTTATAATACGAAGGCCTTGCGGTTACGCCACTGGTTCTATGGAAGGCCACACATTACTACCGTATTAATGCGTGTGTCTCTTTCTCACATTAACAGAACAACGGTGTATACATGACCCGAGTGGCTGTCAGCATTTGACTTGTATCATGTGACCAACCAAAGCGCGACCTTCAAATATGTACTGTACAGTCAAGTACCTGTCACATTTACATTGCCGTTGAACACAAGTTTGAACGGAAAGGGTTAATCAGGCATTTATTTACACGCGCGAGTGTACACATATGCTTACCTTGAGCGTAAATCTACCTTCTAGTTCATGCAAAACATTTAAATAAAAATTCTTATATCGCTATTGAATTCCAATCAAACATTTTTGCCTTGACTTAATAGTTAACAAGTTTCTTACCGTTCCCTTTTATATCCTGAAACCTTTCGCGTTCATCCTTGATAGACGAAATAGATTTAAATTAAGCAGAATTTTCAACTAACACAATCCAATTAAGTAATAATTGTAACAATAATAAGAATTTTCACTTTCACAAATACATTTTAAGAAGGCGCACCTTCTGTCGAGTTTATTGACACCGTCGCAGGTAAACTGTAAATACAATGCACATTACTTTTAATTGTCAACTTTTCTTTCACATTCAGTTTTTGAATTACGAACACAATTTTGCTTTAAAAACCGTACAAAATTAAAATTAACCTTCAAAATTTCTAACATGCGTATAATCGTGAGTTCAAAAAACGTATACAAAAAAAATGGTCAATTCACAATCGTTGCACATTACTAAAAAAACAATGGAAATTAAACTAAGGTATGTCAGCGCCATCTTGCGATTAGTTGATGTCGTTTGTACAGTGACCGCGTGATTTGAAAATATTTTTTTTTGTTATTGATCAACATTTAATTTTATAATAGAAAAATCAACGTTTTAATTATTATATTGACAATTTATTATTAATCTTTATTAAACTTTGATCTTTTGCAGCTTTGACGTTATCATTTTATTTACATGTTTATTTCATGATGGATTAATTTGTTCTACTTCTTTCCGTAAATTAAATGTTAAATTTACAATATGAAAATTAGACAATTGTGTTAGTCTCATTATTTACAATGTTTTTTAAAATCTAAACTAAGAGCAAGGACTTTAAAGTTCAAATTTAATAGATTTTGCTAACTCATCTGTGCAAGAATGATGCCATATTTGGTCATATAGTGATTTGCGGTACGGCGAAATACAGCAAGTGATAGCATATGCAACTTATCGTCTTTTTTTATCTCAGTGACTTAGTTATTGAGATCTTATTGGTAAGTATACATATTATTATTTTGTGTAACAATGTTTAGATAATACAGACAGGTTCATAATAAATCTTTTGTTATACATATAAACGTAAAAGCAGTGGTGGGTAAATATTTCAAATAAATCTATTTGAAATGCTTATTTAAAATAAAAAATAGCATTTTGTATTTTATATTTGAAATACTTTCTTCTAAAAATATTTTATATTTATTATTTGAAATAGAAGACCAAGGTATTTTCTATTTGAAATATATTTATCGATTATAGTATTGAACGAACATCTGTTGTATAATAACATAATATAATAATTAGCTACTAGTGTCTGCTATGAGTGTATGTATTGTGACACCGATGACTAACGACCAAGTTTTAAGATGTTTTTTTTCTGTGCGCAAGTCAGGAAACGCTTTAGAAACCGCGGTTTATATTTACTTAAAACGTGTTCAACGTGATTTGTGAACTTAAGATAATTAACCAAAAAATTGAACTTTTTTTAAATCTATTGTTCAGAAAATACTATACATTGTTTTCCTATGCTGGGATGATTATACAACCAAAACGGAGGTCAATGAGTGATGATACTTTTGAAAAATTATTGTTAATCAAAGCAAATGCATGTTTTAAACATAAATAAATAATGTATGTGAAAAGCATTTTTCATTTAAAAACTTATTTGAAATACCTATTTTTCATTTTGAATTTTAAATAACAACGGTCAATTCTATTTCTATTTTGTATTTTAAATATGTTGAGCTAACCTATCTTATATTTTCCATCTTAAATGCTTTTTGAAAACCATTTTACCCACCTCTGCGTAAAAGACAATACAAACGACAATATTTTTAAAGATAAAAAAAAAATTCAAACATTTGCTACAAAATTATAAGACTCTAGAAGATAAATTTAATTATAGTAATTGTTTTTAGTCAAATTTTTCAAAATTAAATTTCAAGTTGACGAAGCGAACAAAACTACGTGAAATGTTATCCTCAAGTCATCCTTAAGGTCTTGCTGTAAACTGCTTTCAAAAACGACACTACACCCTTATTGACTATATACACTCTCTTAAATGCTTTTTCATTATTATCAAGATACTATAATTATTGGTTCATGGTCACCGTCACTGTATGAAGAAGATTTTTACATCAACTTTTTTAACCAATGTTTTAACTCGGGATACGATAGTAATGTTATTAAACATTCATTTTGCAAAGTCTCGTTACTTAAATTGAGTACAGTGCAAATCTGACTTTATCGTCGCTGTTATATCAACGGTTATATATTGTAACGTTTTTAAAACTTTATTTGTACTTTAAATGTTTTTATAATTATATAAATAAAAATATATGTACATATAAAATATTGTATTATTTTCAGTATGTACCTTCAACGGGTCATGAACGGTATATTTAATGGGCAAGTAAAGTTGCCATTGTATCCCCAGAATGTTTTTTCAATGACGCGATACAATCGGGTGATTAACGTCCGGATAGACAAAAGGGAATTGGGCCAATAATGGTTAACGAAGATGGCCCAATAAGCACTTGCCGGCCAAACTTCGTATTGCCAATACTGGCACAATCTATTTATCATTGCTGGGTTATTACAGTTCCCCTGGTAACGTACCCCACCTAACGAGTACTTTCTTCGTGATGAATTTGGGTATGTGAAGCTCAACCCCGCAATAAAATTATTTTTAAATGTAAGTTTTTAGTTTAACTTAGTCATTTGTAGAAACTTACTTGAGAGATCTATATTTACACTATTTTTTAGTTGCATGCAGTTATTAGCATTAAATTAAATACCGAAATTACAAAACGATTATAGTAATATAAAATCACCTACAGTTTTTGCGGCTGTTTAAAAACTCTGTAATTTGGTCAATACGATGGCAGAAATTTAGCGACGTTACTCTCAGAGAATAACACTTACGTATACTTATAACGTCATTGGTCATTTATGGTTGCAATAAAAGCTTTAAAAACCTACATAATTTATCAACTGTCATAATCACTAATTCAGCAGACATTTAAGTACTAGCGGATTTGGTCAATGTTGTGTGCTCATCGGACTTCGGTGGTCGGTAGGAAGTAATGGTTATTCGCGATATCATGTATTAAAATATACTAATAAAATCTCAAAAAGGCTTCTGTGGCAATTAGTGTCATTTGACGTCATTGTTTAGGTAAATTTAACAAAGCTGTATATGCATTTTCTCAGCTTCTGTTCGAGTGACATGAATGCAGTTAATATATTGGTTTTTAATAAATCTTTAAAACGCTTTACTATTACAATGCTATTACTTACACGCTGTACACTATATAGTTGTAGGAAAACAGCGGACGCTACTCCTTGTTAATTCAGATGAAACGGGTATCATTTAACGAAGGCTTTTTAGCAAAACAATTCCATTAAAAAGTAAATAGGTAGTGTACAAAAAAGAAATTGTCAAAAATGTTTTGCATTTTTTTTGTGTAATTATTGAGATTTTTTTTTACTTTCCTATAAGGATCATATTTTTTTTCAAAAATTGTTTTTTTGCATAATTTTACGTTTCAAGGTCCCATGAATCAGAAAAATGTATTTTTGACAAAAAAATTTTAGGTGTCTGTGTGATTAACGATGTATACTCACGATAACTCTCGAACTAAAAGTCCTAGTAACCTGAAATTTGGTATGGAGCTGCCTTTTAATATTCTATCAAAAGATGGGTTTGATAAAGAAACCGGAAGAGGGTGTATCGGCCATTTTTAACAGTTTTTCATATATAATTTTAAATTGTAGTATGCTAGGAAGTCAATATACAAACCTTAAAAAAAAATATGTAGACATTCCTTCATCATTCCTTAAGGAAAGTCGTGTGATGACCAGTTTTTTTAGATTCTAAAGAATCTTTCCCACCACGCGTTAGTTAGAATTTTGATTACTATTCATAAAATAGAAAGATAACAAAAAAGTATAGATTGCACGTGATATTGTGACGGACCGCCGTGATTTAAAAAAAAAGTTTTTAGATTAAGCTGCTGCCCAAGCAGCGCACTAACGTTTTATTGACGTCAGTTTCAGGTAAATGACGTGAAAACATCGTCATTTTGACGACACTATTTAACTGAGTGGGTTTCACAAAAATGTAAAGGTAAAATGATGTAGTAAAATAATTACGTAAAATGATAACAGTGTTGTTAAAATAAACATACAAGAAAAAGTAGAAAATGAACAATAAAACGAAGCATACGTAATATATAAAAAATTAAAAATAAAAAAACATTAAAAAAAACTTTATTTAAATGCTTTAAAAAGTAGGAAAAAATTTAATCAAACCCATAAATTTATTACATTATACAATTTACGCTATAATACAAAAGCTTGTCTCGACAGTTCACTGCGTAAATTTATTTTGTAAAATACATACATTTTTTCTTAAAATTACTTGTCAATATCAATTTACATATTGCATTCTTCTTTATTTACACATTATGAACATCTAGCGACAAGCTTTCATACTATATAAATTGCATAATGTAACAAACTTATGGGTTTGATTTAAGTCAAAGGTGATTTCTTACCTTTTAGAGCATTTAAATAAAATCTTGTCTTTTGAATATGCTTTTCTATTATTAATTTATTTTTTAATTTTTAGTTTTCGCTAGAATTAAAATGCATTGTCTTCAGAACTAAACCAACATGTAAAAATGCAACTCTTAAAAATAAAAAGTTGTTCTTCCTTGATCTGGAGCTAATCATGGATTTTGATTTAGGTCATGCTTATCATAAAATATATTGTCATTGGAACTGAAACAATATGTAAAAATTCAACTCTGTAGGATAAGAGGAAGTGAAAATTTAGTTCAGCTTGCACACGTTTATATAACAGGAATGTATATATGTATTCTTGTACACCTTTCTATTCAAAAGATACTTCTCTAAAATGAACAAATATTTTAAAACCGGTTTTGTCTATCTAAGAAAACCCCTACTGTCTTTTAGTGTTGCAAAAAAAGAATATACTTACAACATAAACATATTGTATAAATACTAATAAATATCTTAAATAACACCAAATAATAACACTGTTTATTTGCGAATGTAACTTACAAGTTGAGACTCGTTAAAAAAGATGTCAGAAATAAACTATTTCGTTTTGTCCTTTTGCGTCTACCATGTATATATTTGATTTGCTAGTTACTAAATAAGTAAGCGACAAAATAAAAAGCAGTTTTAAGGTTATCATTTAATTTAATTTTAGTAACCAGTTAATTTTGAAATATTAATTTACTTTTATCTATTTTCATTTCTGTAATTACTCATATTCCTAATAACACAAAAATGTCCTACCCAGAAAGCGCATGTAGGTACACTTACAAAAAGTTTGCTTTCAGCTTGCTTTTTCCTTGCCCAGTTTACGAATCTTGCTGCAAGTTTACAGCAATATTGGTAATATTGGCAACTTTGACGACACACGCTTGAGAAATTTGAGTAGCTTGCTGCAAACTTGCAGAAAACTTTCTTTTTCAAATTTACAGTACGCCGGCGTAAACGCATAAATACCGGCGCATGTCTCGCCATTTTATGTTAATAAAAGTCATATCGGTCATTTACATGGTGTTTGTATTGGTATGGTATTGGTATTCTAACACATTTATATTTAGTTCTGTGTTTACTCATCGTAGACTAGTAATCAAGTATGAGACTATTAATGTATGCTGTGTATTGTATGATTTATATATATATGATTTTAAATTATTAAGTTTTGCATGCTTTTAGCTTATTTAACATTACTATCAAATCAGCAATTAAGGTTATTCTTAATTTTATGTTTCAGGTCAACAAATTTAGCGATGAATAGGACAGGTGAAAATGGAACAGAATTAAAACAAATAGACAATACGTAATGAAGTTGTAACTAGTTTGTAGAAACAAGTCTTTATTTAATTACAATATTAGATATTAGTAAGCAAAATAAGTTTTTCTTTGTACCTTTCTTCAAAGTACAGCGATATTACTGAAAGTTTGACGAATTTCCATGACAAGCAACATTAATATGTCTGTAAGTAAGTAAGTCTTGCGATTACAAGTTTCAATAGCATTTTTACAGATTTTAAATTTTGAGATGACAGAGGGGACTGTAACATTTCTGCAAATTCAAACCTTGTCATGGCAAGACGTAACAATATATTGCTGCAAGTTTGTCGAAACAAAATTGTCACGAACTTGTTATTGCTTCCTTAGTCAACTTGCAGCAAACTTGCTGCAAGTCTCCAAACTTGTCACGACAATATTGCTGCGAGTTTTATAGTTGTCACGACAAGTTTTCTGCAATCTTGATACAAGCTTACATTGTTGTTTGAGTATGGACTACCAATGGATGTCTTTTTATGGACATCTGAACGTTTTTCGGACGTCCATAAAAGATCCAAAGTAAATACTATGGACGTCCATAATACGTTACTTTGGCACAGAGTTGGACATCCAAAAAATGTCTATAATAGTTCGGGCTCTATTTTCACTGTTCATAAATTACAAAATTAGATACAAGAATTTATTAAAAAAGCATTGATACATAATACAACAAAATACAACGATTTATAGAATATATAATACAATGCAATGGCAGAAAAACAATACAAAAAATTGATTACAGTACATTTCCCGTAATAATATTATAAACAATAGAAAAACAAAACTTAATAATTACTGAAAAAATGTTTTATAAGTAAAATAACATACAGAATAAAATGAAAAAAAACTTATATTCCTAAGTTAAAAATGAGCAACAAAATAATAAAATAATTGAATTATGTTACCACAAAATAATCTTGTACCTCTTTTCATCAATCAACAAGGAAACGTTTTTTTAATATTTTTTTTTTTACGTTTTGAAAAGATATATTTACATGTTTAAAAATATTGCAAAAACGTCTTAATGACCAAATTTACGTTGCAAGTGCAAAAACGTTATTTAAATATTAAAAAAATGTTTTAGAAAATATGTTTAAAATGTATTTAAAATATTGTAGTATCAATTAATAGATAAAACATTTTTAAAATGTAACAAAAACATTTTTCTAAAAAACATTTTTTTATTTCAACTATTTTAAAACGTTGTAACGTTTTTAAACAAGAAAAAAACGTTTCCTTGCTGATTGGGTCGCCTCCCTTACAGCTGATGAATTCCTGAACCATGACTTAATCTCGTCTTCTACTCCTATGTTGATTGAATTTTTTGATAATGGATCTCACCAAACACCTTTAAATTATAATAATAAACTAAAATATGTCTTATTCAAATTTGTTTGTTTTGTTTTGTTGTAAAAACTAACTACGATTATTGTTTTGACTGTATAATCTTAATTGGCAGTCAGCATCAGGTAATAAATTGCAACCATTTTAATCTACCTTAAAACTTAAATTAATTATTGTTATAATCAGAATAAAATGTTTGTAATAAATTTAAAAAATGCATTTAATCCCTATTGAATCTTAATAGTGCCGCTTCTGATTTCGATTATAACTACTTTTTTAGGTTTGATCAAAATTTAAGTGCGAATGTGAATATTAGATATAGTATTATTAGTGGGTAAAACTCTTTGGCTATGAAAATTTTGTTCTTACCTATGCTTGTAATGATGTTGCATGTACTTTCCGTATGTCGATTAGATAGTATTTTTTATTTAACGAGCAAGCATATGATTATATATTGCTGGCAGTTTACCAGATAACAGTCGTTACTATTATTTTGTAGGTAATCCGTATTTTTTAAATATGAAACATCATGGAGAGTCCATGTTTGCACATACGCATTAACAAGTTGTTGAATTGCAATTCTTATTTATGTTGTTTTAAACATCACTGATCAGGAACACTTGCTTCCATAAATCAATTTAGTTTGAACGACTACGATGTTTTTAAACATTAATTCAATTTTAAATCTGAAGAATCAAAACTGATGAAAATATTGTAAACATAACTTCGCATACGTATTATCTGCGTATTATAGCGCATTATGACGCAGGTCATGCCTTGATCATGCGTAGTTGTAGAAAAATAGACAAATGTCCTACAAAGGACGTTCATTGGACATAAATAATATTTTCTCCAATGTACGTTTTGCACAAAATGTCTCATGGACATCCGTTAAAGGTCCATGGACGTTTAGACCTTTACTGGATTTAAACTGGACGTCCAATGGACCTTGTGTGCTATTACGGATATTTCCTATGTTTGTAGTAATATGTGTGTGATAATGACCAGTAATACATACGCCCTTAAAAAGTGTTTTTAACAATGTATTTTAAACATTTTTAAGTAAAAATAGCTTGTCTAGTTTTTGTAAAAAAAAGTAAAAACAAAAACAGGAAAAACCATGTTTGAATAATTGTTTTTACTCAGTTGAACTAAATTATCTTAAATTTAGTTTTTTTTAAATGTAGTTGTTCTGTACAATTGTACTACAATTTACTGCAACCGTTAAATGGTTATAGACATAATTAAAATTTATTGATAAGATTTTTTGTATTATCCTGTATAACAGAAATATGTTCGTTAAAGTTCGGATGTCGACGGCGAGCAACAGCTGATTGTGACATTTTGTACAAATTTATGTTTGAAATCGTATTTGAAATCGTCATAATAAGTACATACAAAGATACCCAGTGTTTGCAATAACTTTAAACATTCATAACATGTCGTTATGCAAACTTAAAAATCGGAATTAACGTACTTATATGTAAAGTACTTATTTTTTGTAATTAACCAAATTTCTAAAATAAAGGTGACTCATCAGTTCAAATAAATTTACTGTGTTAATTGGTTGCATTAGATGTTTATGTCTGACTCTGATAATGTTTGTGATGTAAAATTCAGTCATGATGTCTGCAAGAGTGAATATGAGACCTGCAAATAAAAACACTCTTCTTAAAGTTGTCATTTTGGGCGATGGAGGAGTTGGAAAAAGTTGTTTGATGAACCGATTTGTATCGAATCATTTCGATGAACATTCATTTCATACTATAGGAGTCGAATTTTTAAATAAAGATATAGAGATTGATAATGAAAACTACACTTTACAGGTAGGTTTGTTTGGTATTGTTAGGAAGTTCCAATGATTTGTTTTAAGATTTGGGACACAGCAGGACAAGAAAGATTTAAGACTTTACGAACGCCGTTTTATAGAGGAAGCGATATTTGTATGCTAACATATGCAATTGACGATAAGTCTAGTTTTCGGAATATGAACATGTGGAAGAACGAGTTTTTGTATTATGCCGATATTAAAGAAAACACCTACTTCCCTTTTATTGTAGTTGGTAATAAGGTTTGTAAACGTTTTATTTTTTTTAACTAATGAATGAAGTTATTGTATTAGCATGCTGAAATCTATTGGCAAACAAAATATTTAAGTATAGATAAGAAAACAATTATGTAATTCAATGCTAATACAAATAAGCTTTTACAATTAGATAAAAGTGATTATTTCTGTGTATTTTTAACAGTGCAAATACAGACAATATTTTGCATTATTTTCTGTACTGGTACTTTCTATTCAATGTAGTTTTCTACTAGATTTCTCTTTAAGTCATATTTGTAATTGGTATTCTAAACTTTTAACGATCTGGGTTCTTTGCATCATATTAATTATATGAGTTGTTTTAGTTCTTGCTCTATTTAATTTAAATTAATTTAAAGATTTATACTTATTTTACGTTTAGTTGTTTCTGATTTTATATTCGTTTATATTAACACATTGTAGGTACAAAGGATTAACTTTTATTCTGATTTTTCTACGAATTAAAAAAAGTTAAAAAAATGATTTTTTGTATAAAAATTCTGATAGCTCAGAATAGTGTTTTGAATAATGAACGGTTTATGTTTTTTACAATTTTTGTGACTTAGTTATCTCGAAAAATTCATCTGATTAAAGGTTGTTTTTTTCCGTTTGTAAACTTGTAAATTGTTTAACATTTCCTAGATTATTTTAGTTTTTAAAGACTCGTTTTTACTAAACTTTCAAAAATTTTATTTTTAGAATAGCAAAGTCTTGAAACATTTCTGTAAAATGACACCTCTTCTACCACTCTAGCAACTCTTGTTTAATTAGGAAGGAAGGAATCTATAATATGGTATCTATACAGTGAACTCGTAAAGTATGGAATGAATTCATTATGTCCTAAATGATAATTTGAGTAACTTTCCTTGGACACATCCATTTTGTTTGTTTAAATGCCACTTTTTTCCGCCGTTGACATCTTTTGTTCATGTTTTGTCTCCGAGTTATGACATCATCAACATTTTTTTAATGGTAACCCAAATTTTTTTTTAACTGATTTCGTTAGAGTTCATTTTTCTGAACCCGAAAATGTAAAAAAAATGCGACCTTGACGTTTTCGATATATTCGGTTCCAATTTTGAAAAATGTAAGTAAAAGTTATCTGATGGACCAAGCATTTTAGTGTTTTAATCTACTGCACTGCATATTTGTCTACTTAATATCGAGCATTTAATAGTAGTTTACGTAACAAGAGTCGAAAGTAAGAAATAGCATAACGAACGTTAATGCGACGCAAGGCCGCACGGCCGAGCATTGCATGTGAGTGAGTTATGCTATGATTCTTTCGACTAGAGTAATGTACATTATTTTTTGTGTTGCCTTTTATAAAATCACATTTTTTTTGAAAAAATAAAAAAAAATTAACAGAAATATAATGTTGGTACTACATTTATTACTAAATCTGTCAAATTTGATATTAACTTTAACATCGTTTATCTTCAATTTTAACTGAATTTCAGGATTTTTAAAATGATTTTTCTACCTGTCGCATACTCACTAATACTAATATATTAATTGAGTTTGAACACGTACTTTTATGTGGATTCCTAGTTTTCATTTTGCCACCCTAGAGCTTTTTTCGTTCATTACGTAACTACACTAACGAACGAATATTCACGTTTGCCATGTTGGCAACACAAAAAAATATTTAGGGGCAAATTATGTATTTCGAAAAATCAACGAAATTTATTCAAATCAATATCAACAATCAATGACTAACGTACAAGAAATAATAATTAATAATAAAAGCAGATGTGTACAAAGAATCAAAGTAAATGTTTGAAGTGACCTCCAAGGATTTCTTGACGAATTCTGGTCTGTTAAGGTGCCGCACCATCATGTTGGTACCATATCGTGTTATTTAGCAGATATGGATCTTCTTAGTTTGAGTAAAGTACTGCAAGTGCAAGGACTAATTCATCTCTTAAAAATTCAAGGTATCTTTCACCTGTCGCGACCCTCGTCCCCTCTTTCGTCGGAAATACAATATTCCGTAAGAATTCTTCATCATTTAGGCGTTGAAACATAGTTTCGCCTAACTCTAACCTGTTAAGATCATCTTCATTTACTTCTCGGACTAAAACCACTTTATACTGGTACCGTTTTTCAACTTCAAAACTGAACTTTAAACTGTTTCGTTGTCTGCTGCCACTTGGTGGGTGGATAAATGGGGATTTTCTTGAAACTCAAGTAGAACGTTTAGGTTAACATCTTTCTGGACTATTAAACAATCCATTTTAAGCCGATCTCTCACATTCACTTCCAAAAATATTCTCTCGATTTTGCTAACGGTGAAGTGTGTAATTGATTCTCTGTTAGGTTATTTGTTATTAAATAAACGGCAAACTTCAACTTGTGTGCTAACTCTGTCTCCGTAACCGATCATCATCAAAATTTGTAAATCTCGATTAAGATCGCAGCGCCACTGTGGTGTAAATAGAAACCTGATTTAATGACATACAATTTCAAAATACTAATTTTTTCGTGTTTATAATTGGTTATGAAGTTGAATTATAACTATTTCTATCCTCTTTAATGTTAAGTTTTTTAGAATTAAGAGTAATAAATTTAATTAAAATGGGCAATGTAAGTAAAATGTAGGGTTAAGTTATTTAATGATTTTGTTGTATTAATTGCAATATAAGTTTATACAATATTACTTATATATAGTCACAATCAAGCATTACAATTGAATATTTTTTTTTATTAAATAAAAAATATTTAAGTTTTTTCTCGACGGTTGCTGTTTGTTTCAGGAGTAATATAAATCATTTGGATTAGTTGCCGTAAACTGATTTAAAATGTACATAGTCTAGTGCAAATGTGCAATTAACTGATTATTCTCACTTCTCGCTGTAACACAACAATAAGTAAACGATTATTGCAGTATTCAACGGCATGTAGCAACTTCAAATTTAAAAAAAAATGAATTACTGAGACATAAAATGTAATTTAATGTTAAATATCATTTATCTTCTATGGAAGAGAAGTAATTAAAAACCGTTGTAAAGTAGTTTTTATTAAAATTTAAAATGAGGTGTTCGTATGTCATTATTTCTGTTTGTCAAAAACGCCACCAGATGGCCTATCGCTTAGGAAGAATTGCCTATTCCTTTTCTTTCATTTCACGGCGGACGATTTTCAAATAGTTGAGGAAAGGAAAATGAATTTGAAATACAATTAAGCAATGATTAATCATCAAAATACAAAATAAACTTTCAAGGAATAAGTGCAAAATTCTAACAACTGTCAAAATCGTTTATTTCCAGTGCTTTCTTGATAATTGGTCTTATGGCAAAACTTTTGCTTACATTTTTGAAACTTTGGAACCGAATATTTCGGAAAATTTTCTCTTCAAGGTCAGACTTTTTTGATTTTTTTTTTGTGTTCGGATACATTAATTCTATCGACATCCGTCGAAGAAAATATGAGTTTTGCTATTTAAAAATAATGTTGATGACGCCATAGCTCGAAAACAAAACGCGAGCAAAAAAGCAACGTTTAAACAAACAAAATCGACGTGTTCGAGAAAATTTTCTCAAACTTAATCATTTAGGAAATAATGAATTAATTCCATACTTTACGAGCTCATTGTATTCATGCATATGTAAAGATTATTCTATATTAATTGATCAAATTCTACTACCTCACCATTTTTTATAGGGTTGATCTGTTTATATTAGATACATCTCAACTTAAATATTAAAGTAATAGTTTTTTCTCTTCTAGTTTTTTTTTTAATATGTTTTTTAAGTTTAAAAAAAAGTGCGTCTTTGTGCTTAAATAGATTTGCGTTTTATTCAATACTTCAGGTTAAACGGAGATAGGAAGGCAAGACAAAGACCACGCTTTTCAGAATTCAACTAGCTTTAATTTGATATGCAACATACCGGTATTTCAAGTACTTAATACTTTTAATTCCGAACTGGTTTTATCGAATTTAAAAGAATGTACACTCAGTTTGCGTGTGCACGACACATCAGAATATAAAATTAATGATTGTTGAAGGAAAGCTGAAGCAGATGAAAATTGATGAAACTTCTGTACTTGTGACCTAAACAAACGTGAAAAATGAGCAAGACTTGCAAAATTTAAAGAAAATTTGACAAAAAATGATAAAAACTATCCCATACAAACAATGGGAACTAAAGAAACAGTCATTTATAGCCAGTTAAACGACTTGCAGCAAAAACGAGCTTGCAAAGACCATTCAAAACTGTTTCGTTATAGTCAAGAAAATATACCAAAAATTAAATTTGATTAACAAACTTGGATTATTCAAAAAAGACATTTTTTTTAAGCTTTGTCCGGGCAACATGACTGCGCGCCATTCTTATGAAAAGAAATTAAATATCTGAATTTGTAATATATTATTATCTATAGAATTCTCTTAAAATTGATAATTGTACCATTACCATTAAAAGATAAGCAAATTATTATTTTAACCTTCAAACTATTTCTATTAATCCTACATTACCGGACAACATGGCTCGTTAGGACAATCCAGTGAATCTTTACAACTTTACTAGTATTAGTTAATTACATGTAATTAGCGTTTCACTTTACAAAGATACGTAAATGTTAATTGTAAGATTAGAAGGAATTATTTACAAACATTAGAATTCATAAATTAGGAATACTTGGAACATATTGTTCTTATAATTAGTTCAAGTTTGCACATTATAGCGAAAATGCCAAATGTTTATTTAGGCAATATTAACCTTCAAAACTCGACAAGTATAAATTGAAATTTTGGTGGGCGTGTGATTCTAAAACTTACTCCGGATGGTATTCCTTACATCGAAAAAGAAGCAGGTCAGGTACCCAGTGGTCTCACAAGCAAAGTAGTACAGCAGCTATAAACGTTTCATTCCAAAATAATCTTTACCCAATAGAAAACGGGACGAAGAAACGACAGTTTTCGGGTTTATGCTCAAGGAAACTTTAAGTGTTTTATGTGCCTAAGAAGAACAGAAGTAAAGAGTGCAATTATGAAAATAAGGAGAAACCTGAAATTATTATGGAATACAATAATACAAAGTGTGGAGAGGATTTGCATTTTTTATGAACCTGTTAGATGTAAGAGGGGTAGCAACGTGTGTGGTGTGGATGAATTTGATGCCAGAGTAGAACAAAAACAAACAAGAAAAAAAGGTTATTTCTATTGTCGATCTTAGAATGTTTAGTTCTGTCGCAAATTAAAAATAGAAGATGAAGAGAGTTACAAAATTTCACACGACAATCAATTAATAATTTTGTCAAAGTGATCAAAAACGGCCATAGAAACTGGTGTCAGGCGAAAGTTTTACATGTACCCGAAAGTCAAAATGAGAAGGCAAAAGCAATGTTGCAGTAGCTGTAATAGCTATATTTGCAGCGAAAATTCAAAAATATTATGTAATAATTGTAACACAGTTCGACTGAATTAAAGTTGAAGATTTATTCTTTATGTGACGACTTTTGGATTCAAGAATTTGTTGAAGGACGTAAAAGTTTGTCAATGGATGAAAGTTCAGGTTGCGTTACTTGTAATATGATTTGCGTTGGTGGTTGGCGAGTGTCCTATCAAAAGACTGAAAGTGAAGATGTATTACTAACATTGATTCGTTTTTCGACGCAACCCAGATATTTTAAAACTGAACAAAAAACAAATCTTCAAAATCATGGTATCGTTTTGAAAATTTAAATAATCTACGTATTTTGGAATATTTTTACAATTTTGAGTACTTGAAATACTGTCATGTTGTATATGGCGGTCTTTGTCTTACCTTTTTATTTCGATTCTAGTCTGAGATATTGAATAAAACGTAAATCCTCGTAAGCACAAATCTCACTTTTTTCGAATCTAACAAAAGATTTAAGGGGGTACTTAATGAAAAAATAAAAAAATTATCAATTTTTTTTTATTTTTGTTTTTTAATCTACACTGTATTCTGCAAACAATGCAAAAAATCCGATGTCTCTACAAGGTTTAAAAGTTACTTAAATTTAAGTGTAAACTTGGAAGGACTATGCGTTACACAAAAATTGCCTGCTTCAATGCCTAATAAATAAAAAATACGGCAACGGGGTATGTTTCCATTAACTGATACTGCTAGAGCATTCCGAGCAACAATGTTTAGGCTAATCTGCCCATTGCATTTTTTGCACGAAGCAAAAGAATTCACCGCCGCACTCAACGCTCTGATACAAACAATATCGAAAACATCAGTGCTTTCATACTTCAAATACTCGGGCAATTGAGGTTTTATTTCAGAACCTAAGAAACAGGAGTTTCTGTTGTCGAGCAAGGTTGTGGTGACTCCACATTTACTGAACAAGTTGCATTCAATGTCATTTCTGCATGCCTTTTACTTGAAAACCGCCTTTTTCTCTTCTTGAAAACCGGACACGTTCTCGGCATATATGAATCGAGTAAAATAAAATCTCTGCAATAAACACAAGTAAAACAATAACACTACAATATACGAACAGGAACAAAAACTTTGAAAAGCAAAAACGACTACTAAAGATAAAAAAACAAAACTTTTTTGTTTCTTGCTTCTCCTGAACAGTTGTATTTTTTCTATTTCGGTACACTTTTCTTCAAAACTATGACAGGTAATTGAGTGTGTTTTTTTGTATCTTATTCATGGCGACGCTAGTAACAAACGCAGCAGAGCGAATTTTAAAAATCCAGCTGGTTTTTTTTTTACTTCACTTTTAATAAGACAATAAAATTTTCAAACTTTCGAAGTCAATAAAAAATTTACTATTTCTTTAAATTAAATTCTACCTGCTGTACAGCTTTAAAACTATGTAAAGAAAACGTGTTCAAAATTTCACAAAAATCGATTTAGTAGTTTTTGAGAAAAATGTACATAAATTTGCATGGAAAATGGCTCCGTTTAGTACCCCCTTAAAAAAAATATAAAAAATGATTTTTTGGTTAATTTAATTCAGTTTTATGAGTTTATTCAATAAACCAAAAGCTAACCAAAAAGAAGAACACGTTTTGATCACTTCTCGTATATGTAATGACATTCAAATTGGAGATATACATAAAACTACTAATAACAGACTGTTGTGATCACGGACGTTTGTACAATTTCAAATGATGCATAAATCTAAATGAAACTATAAAAAACATAAGAAAAAATATTACTCAATACTTCTTTTTTGATTTATTAGTGTATGTATAAGTAGAAACTCCGTAATAATACATGCAATTTCAGTTTTAATAAGTTTCACAGGTCTATATTAACATTGTTAATAAACTGGTTTAAATTAGACAATGATAGCTTATGTCATTCAAGTCAATATTTTATTTTTTCCTAATTGATCAGTGCAAAAAACCACGTTCCTAGTTGATTCTAGCGTACAGGAACTTTTTTGCAAGACCAGTATTTTTTTAAACGATGTCAATTACATTTCCCTTGAAGTTTGGAGAAAATGTAATAATAGTGTTTTCCTACTTGAAATGACACGGGGTAAATATGTAATTATTGTAGGTTGTTCATTATTTTTCTTATTCCAAAATTAAATTATCTCAAAGAAGCGAAAAATTATAAATGTTATTAGTACAAAACTAAATTCTCTGTAGTTAACATAAATGTTACCATGAATGAAAGCGCCTTCAGACGACATGGTCAAGCTGGATCAACGCGATAGTTGTCGAGCTTGGTCATTTCATGTGTACAAGAAATTTTATATCAATGCTGGCGCTGGTAGACGTTCGCTCGAAATGCGGTAAACAGTCTTCAACTGAAAATAAGGAGCCTCATGACTATCGATAGTTGACTCCAGCAAAATCATAATTATCAGTTGAGTCTACGGTGTCCTCGATTTTCTGAATCCTTATAAGACGGAGACTCAGGTTCCACATTTTCACTACTGTTAGCTGATTTGATGCTTGAGGTTGCTTCGAGGGGTTTAGTTTTAAATTTTTTGTTTTAAGTCAATTTACTGTTTCTTGACCCAATAATTCCGAACCAAGACAAACTCTTGATTTTTTGTTGGTTATGTTTGGCGAACTGCAGACAATAATAAGTTTTTGAATGATGTACTAACACAGGATGCTTCTATCAGAAAGTCTATTGATTTAATAAGCTCTGCGATAATTTAGAGCTGCTAGTGGGAAAACTTCTTCTGGTATAACATTTATATTAAGCGACGTCATTGTACTTATCCGAAATTTACCTTTTCTAACCTCGGGTGAAATAGTTTTTTAAATCTCATAAAGAATTATGAAAAAATATCAACTTCTCATCCCATTTTAATTTGAAAGACGGAATGGCCTAAAGGTTGACGCAGATGACTGTCTGAGTGGTTTAAATATTGTTATATTCTGAATTCCTCTCTTAAGTGTTTCTAAACGTATATGAGTTAAATGATCGTAAATTATCAAAACAGGATGTTCTAAACCAAAGGCTGAAATGAAAGTCTTCAAGAAGTAATTTGTAAAAATCTCAATTTTCCATCCAGCCTTTTCTGTAGGCAGCTAAACGATTCCGAGAAAATTTGCTTTGGGAGAAGCAAGCCACCGGTCTCACAAGTTGTTGCCCTTAAACATTATGAACGGTTACTTCGAAAACTTGTTGTTCTTGAAAATTGTTTGTTCACTGCACCGACTACTCTAGAATTCCTGGGCTTTATGCTTAGGCTGCTATCGTCCAATTTTTATATCGTGTGGGGCTTGTTAAAAAATTGAACCTGTATTATAGTTTTACCAAGAGGCTCATATTGTAGGATCATTTGAATATAATAAACCAGTCTTCTCCAGAGACTCTTTTTTTGAAACAGGTTTTAATTTGGTAACGAACTTCCTAGCTACCGCTAGTACTTCTTTCCTTGGCAAACCGAATCTCCACTTTTCAAAGGTTTAGTTCTTTTGTGGTTGGAATCTTTGTTGAACGTTCTTTACCATCTTACTACTTTTATTAGATACCTATAATACGACTGTAGACGGTTACAACGGCCGTACATAAGGTATTTTAAATTCTTAATCGTCTCTTAATATCATGGTTTGTCATGCATTTGCTTCATTTATTGTCAAAATTCAGTCTTCCTTCGTATATTTAATGTCAGCTGCATTTTAGAAATTTTGCACCATGATAAATCTAGAACAGTGGATTTTAAGTTGGATTGATCTTGACAAATATTGCTTTAGATGTGTATAAAAAAAAAGACGGATTTGTTCTTCGGTCATATGACCTGGTCAAGGACACTAAAAATACAACAAATCAGTGTCATATGACATTCTGAACCTTTCATGAATCTGCTAAACCGCTAAACTTTTATGGGATGAATCGAAATAATTAATCAGAAACATACAAAGAATGTATAAAGAAACATTGTGGAATCCACCAATAATAAATTCTACTATTGTTGAAATCACACAAAAACGCAATTCACAAAATTACATTTGGGCAATGGGTTTTATTTCACCATTATAATTTGGAGATCTTACAAAAAATTGTTTACAATTTGAAGTATTTAAAGACATCGTTTTTAAATTAAGAAAGGAGAACTCCATTTGCTATTGCATCAAACTTTTATAAAAACTGAGTATTAATTTAGTGAGCATGCCACGGTATAGTGTTAATTTTTGTTGCCCGAGTTTTGCCTACATTTTTTCGTAAGTGGCTCATCAAGGCTTGAAAACTATCGAAAAACTTGAAATAAGCAACCGAAAATCTGACCAAGAATCTAACTAGTTAGAGAATAATCGTCTTAAACAAGTCAAATTCAAAGACTTAAGAAAGAAACTTGAAAACAAAAACGAAAATCCAATCAAGAAACTTTGCAGAGTAAGTCATTAACTGTTTAACGAAGTCATTATCTAAACTGCAAAGAACTAACTTAAGAAGAAGTATACTCGGTATATGCGGAAAAATCGTTGTGCGACTGATTGGTTCTCGGTTAAAAGGAGGGGATAGTTAGAAATCGTGGTCACGATTGAGATTTGAGTTTGGTACCTCCTATTGATACTCCATTTGTGAACTCGAGTATCTAGACACTGGTCAGCAAAGAAATCATAAAGTCTTCTTTAGTCCTTTCAAATCTGCTGGCAACGATGGTATACAACTCGTGATGCTACAGAAAGGGATAGTTATACTACTTAACCCATTCACAGACATATTCCAAGCAAGTTTCGCACTAGGCGACATCCTTCAAGCCTGAAGAGTGATCAAGTGGTATTCATCCCGAAATAGGGTAAAAGCAGCTACGCAGAGGCTAAATCTTACACGTAATTCCTCCGTAAAACATTTGAACGATTAGCAGACATGCATTGGAGGGAAGTGGCATTAACAGCATTCCCGATCCACAGATATTAACATGCTTACCAAACAAGAAGGTTATGTGATACAACACTACATCAACTGGTGGAAAAAATTAAAATGTCATGGAGAGTAGGGAGTATGCATTTAGAGCGTTCCTAGATATACAGGGAGCTTTCGACAACACCTCATATTCTTCCATGGAAACGGCAATGACAAATCGTTAGATCGACAATACTACGATAAGATGAACTTTGGCAGGAAAAGACAGTACAAGCGACAAGGGGATGTCCTCATGGAGGAGTTCTCTCTTCGTTTCTGTGGTGCTGCATAGTCGATGAACTGCTCATCCAGCTGAACAACAGAGGCTATTACAGTCAAGGATATGCCGATAACATTGACATACTGACATGTGGCAAATACCAGAGTACTGTAGACAATGCAGTGAAAACAGCATTAAAGACAATCGAAGCGTGGTGCCTAGAGAATAATCACTTGTAGAACGAAACTAAAAACAGAATCAACTTAAAACTGTTTGGGGCAAACGTCAACTGGGCGAGTGAGGTTAAGTACTTAGGACTCCAAATTAACTCGGAACTCCCATCTTAACGAAACAATCGCTAGGTTTATACAAGCATTAGTTATTGGTAAAAGAGCCATAGGCAGTACGTGGGGGCTTAAACCGGAACTGACCCTCTGGTTGCACAAAGTCATGGTTCGACCAATAATCTTATACGACATAATCGCCTGGTGGCCCAAGTGATTGCAAAACACAAAATTAGCCGGATACAATATCTGGCTAATCGGTGTATTACCGGAGCCTGTAAAGGCACATCAGGTCATGCACTGAATGTCATTTTAAATCTGTCACCTCTGCATATCTTTTTGGAAGGTGAAGCCAGAATGGTGCTTACAAAGCACAGGTCACTGGAAAATCACATCTAATAATCTAGGACATGGCAAGATCATGGCCCACATCAGTAAGCCAATACTAGAAATAGACTCTGACTCAATAAACAAAGTCTTTGACTTTGAAAAGAACTACATAGTTCACATTGGTTGGGATCCGGATGAACTACCAACCCCGACAAAGACAAAGAACATTATGTTTTACATGGATGGATTTAAATTTGTAAGCCACTCTGAATTTTGTTCCTAGAACCAACTAAAGAGTCAGTTTAAGAAAACTAAGCATCTTTCATGCTGAAATGCAAGCTACTGGGATATACATAAACATCAGCATGGAAAAGGAATTATACAATTGAAATATAAGCATACGTATAGACTGTCATGCAGCACTAAAAGCGTTGAACGCATTTAACACCTCGTCAAGACTAGTAAATGAATGCAAACTCAAACTTCAAACCTTGGACCCAAGGAACACACTAAGATTATGATGAATACCAAGTCGCCGTTGTATAGAAGGAAATGAAAAAGCAGACCAGCTCGCAAAAGAAGCAGCCCGCCCGCTCAGCCATAAATGAATGAGTCAATGCCACCCATCAGCGGAATTGGGAGAACTCGAATCAAGCAATACATTGCAAAATATTATTAAAAACTGCAAATCTACAGACTATTAAAGTAGTCACTCTTCTGACAGGTATTGGAGCCTTTAGGAAACTTATGCAGAACATTAACATCTATAAAGATGAACTGGTATTCAGACTTTGTCAAGAGGAAGAAGCATGTCACATCCTCTTTGAAATGCCAGCATTTGAGCGCATCTACTACAGTGGAGCCTTAATTCTATTGACAACTACAAGCTAATAGGGAACATCACAAGTCTAATAAAAGACACGGATGTAGGACTGCCAGTACAAAAAGCTCGAAGGGCTGACTTGCGCATGCCAGATATAGGCATTTGGAAGTTCGCCATCTCACTAGAACCTTGTAAAATAATTATTTGATGTCCAGGTAGTTATTTATCAGCATCTCGCAAACAGCTACATTGGCAGGAAACCTTTTGGGTTTCTTATCAGCCAATATGGATTTTTGTTTGTGGTTATACATTGCCACTTTTTTAATCAGTGTCTAATACTCGCACAACTACCAATAAAATTATCAGTACTTGATGAAAAACTGTCTTCAACTATTTACGACAACTTTTTCTCGGTTCTATCGTGAAACCGATATCGTATTTTATGGCTTCTGCCAGATGGATGAATTTACCAATTCTTTTTGTTGCCAAAATTATGTTCAGCGAGATTTTGTCACTATGAAAAAACTATTCTTCTTACTTTTTTTATCTGATTTCGTTCATAGACTATTACGAAATGAAGGAACGGGTTTGTTTCTTAAAGATAAGAAGAAAACTGTTTTTTCTCATATGCTAATTTCACACATAATACAAATTACAGAATTTTAGTGGATCATTCGAATGAACATACGCCAATATATACTTTGGATGTAGAATTATTTATAGAAATCAAACTTGCTTTTAAACAAAAGTTCGAAAAAATTGAGATTGAAAACTCAGAAAAGTCATAAGATAATGCTTCTAAAACCGAGATTCTATGAAAATCGAAGGAGTAGAAAATCCAAAAATTATAAGAATTAAAATAGGAATCGAATATGAGTACTCGCGATTTGAGATTCGTTTTAAGTGGTTATTTTCGGAACTTCTTGAAGATTGATTCGTCTCTACTCTTGCATTTGGTGTAGGTTCATTTGGGATATTTTAGCTTAGAATATATTCTATATTGATATTTTGCGTTGAAGTTTAGGAAAACAATTTTGTTTATATCAATCGCGGTATTGATAATAGACGAAAACAAATAAGGAATATGCTGAGAAATGAGAACTACAATAGTCGAGTTATAAATGAAATTCTACAAAATGTAAAACAAAGAAATTCAATTGTCATCTTCAACAAATTGATTGCGTTAATTACCAAATAAAAATGAATAATTAAAAAACATAGCCTTTGCCTTTGACGATAACGGATAACGATTTTATTGCGAGCACTTTCTCTGTCTATATTTATGTTTGTAATTGCAAACTACGACCTTAACAATTGCTTATGATTGGATCATCAAAAAAATTGATAAATAAGGAATAGTCAATAAAATAGTTTCTATAAATGCATATAGTACACGATAATTCTTATCACTAAAAAACTGAATGGAAAAATTATGTTTTTATCTAAAAAATTGTTTTAACAAGAAAATAACTTTGTCTTTACGTTTGAAATTAAGAATAAAGAAAATCTTCTTTGTTGAGAGGAATACGGTAATTTATTCCTACGGTTCATAAAAAAAATTGACACGGTTAAAATTATCAAGGTTATTTTTCGCCAAGGAAAACAGCCGTGCAACGAAACGTATAATTAAATGTTGAAATTGGGTAATTAGAGCAAGATGTAAAATTTAGTAATTAAAAAAAATTCTAATCCACTTACGATGTAGGAGCAAATAATATAAATAAGAATAATTGTGTGTAGTTTACTTTAGCTAAACTTGTCATTATATAACAATAACAAAGAAAAAATGGGTTTTTTCTTCTTTGCTTTTAATACTTTTGTGACTCGTTTTTTCGGTAATAAATAAGTTGATGTAGCGTTACAATTGCGGTTTAGCTTTTTATGGCTACATATTATTACGCCTTGACTTGAGGAATTTGATAATATAATGTTACATAACTAGGATTCTCGTTCTTTTTGTAGGAAAATATTTTCTTTGTTGTGGCACAAAAGTTTTTTAATGTAAAATTTTATTTTAACGGAACAAGAAATACACCGACAATTCAATCAATTTTTTTCAAATCTTTTCTGCTTGAGGATTCCTTTATGTCTCTTGCTAGGGGGTAATAATAAATAATAACTATGAGAAACTTGAAACTTTGTCTGATCTTTGTTCTGCCATTTGCACTTTAATTGTCTCATATTTATGTGATTCTGTCGATCATCATTTAAATAACGTACATTATATTTTTACGTTACACCTTCTTATCTTCTTACGCACTGAAAACTCAAAACTCCCTTACCTCAATTACCCAATCAGTAAGGAAACGTTTTTTTCGTGTTTTAAAAACGTTACAACGTTTAAAAATAGTCGAAATGAAAAATGTTTTTCAAAAAAATATTTTTGTTGCATTTTAAAAATATTTGCTAAAGCATTTTTTAGTAACATAAAAAACGTTTTTACTTTATGAGAAGTCATGCTTTTGTTTACTTTCACCTATACACTTGTTTCTTTTATATATGAAAATATGGCGAGTTTGTATATTGTAATTGCATTATATTTTAAGCTTCAACAAATCAACAATTTCCATGGTATTACTCGCTATGCTGTTTAATGTATTGTTAGTGTATCAGTTTAAGCTTTTTTTAATTTGCGTTCTAGTGAAACTCAAATAGATACGTTTAGTATATGTCAGCATTTATTATGATGGTACGTTTTTCGTTGCAAGAAATTTTGCTGAAGTGTAATGCTAGTTACTGCAGTGGTACACTAAAACGCTCATTACTTCATGATTTTCATTCTTTGTGATGTTTTAAGGTTATCAAATTGATATGATGTTGGCCAATTGGGAGATTTGAACGTGCACAATAACCAATTAATCTTAGTATGTAAGTTTTTCTGATATTGATGCAGCATTATTGTGTGTGTACAAAGTTTTAAAATCGTGGTTTGTTAGTTGTTCTGGTTTTTGTTTTTACACAAAGAGGTACATACATAATTAGTCAAAAGTTTTCTTATTTTGTGGATAGGATCCTTTGGTGTGAAGGAACGGCAACAATAAAAACAACCTTTATTGCTCAGGCCTTAACAACAGATAAAGGTTGTTTTTATTGTTGCCGTTTCTCCACCCCGAAGAATCCTATCTATAAAATAGAAAAACTTTTCATTAATTAGAAAATTTTTGACGATTATTATAGTTATTCCAATTAATATAAAGTAATTACATGAATAATGTTTGTTTTACTTTTATGTTAATGTGTTAATTTTTGTTATAAGCACCAAATGCGTTTGCAGCCACATGAAATTGAAGTATTTTGAGTACATAAAGATTGTATTATCTATATTTTGTAAGCATTTTAGGGCTGGTTCTATAGTGATGGTATAAATATCAGTTAAGTTATACTAGTTTGATTGTAAAATGCTGTCGTTATTGGCTGTGGTTAGTATGAATAAATCTAACAGCCAAATATGTCAGTATTTTAAAATTAAAGGAAAGTATAACTTAAACTTGCATTTAAACCATGATTGTAAAACTGTCCTTATGCATATTGCAATATTTAAAAAAAGCGTTGATTGTACATTTTTTATACATTAATGTAACATTTGTAAAATATTATAAATATATAAATAATATTTTTTACACATTTTTAGAATGTTTTTCTAATATTGACTTTGCAACGTAATTCTGGCCATTAAGACGTTTTTGCAATGTTTTTAAAAATGTAAATATATCTTTTGTAAAACGTTGAAAAAAACATTTCAAAAATATTTCCTTGTTGATTAGGTATATATGTATATCGTTTTCGTAATAGGTATATACAGGGTCCGCCATTTCTCCGCCTTGGTTTCTAGTGCCTTTGTATAAAGTCAGCATAAAATGTTTAGTACTGTACTCATTTCTATTGAAAAGCTGCATGTTTTAAATATTTTTTTAATTGTTTGCGGCGTTGCTATTTTAGAGCAATTTCTTTAAAAATGCAACCTCAGAAAGAAATGGTAAAAAAACTGGTGTTTTTTGAAATTTTGAAATTTGTTTTCGTAAATTCGTAGATGAAAGTCAGAAGTAATTTTAGGTTGCTATTTCAAAAAGTGTAACTTTATCGTCTCCAGCGAAAGCTAAGCACTCTGTATAAATAAAAATATTTTTAAAACGCAGATTTTCATTAGAAATGAATACAGTACTACATGCTTACGTTTATACAAAGGCACTAGAAACAAAGGCCGAAGTAATGGCGAACTCATGTATATAATTTATTACTGTCTCGAAATTTGATTAAAAAACCAATAAAAAATTATAGAAAACAACGCCACATTAAAATTTGTGAAATTAATTAAAGAACAGTAATGTCCATTTTCACTATCCATGACGTACAAACCTGCAGATTCGTTTATTTTAAATTCTCGGACAACACATCAGCAAAAACTAGCTGAGACTTGAATACGAAACATTAAAAATTTTCTAATTTAAAAAAATAAAATAAAAATGATTAAGAAAGAATTGAATGAATTTCTGTTTAGAGCATACCAGAACGCTGAATTTATTTAAGAATAATTAACCGATCCTATTTTGGAGTTTTTTTATAATTTGTATCTTTATATCTAATATTGCCTATTTACAAGAACTACCCGAACTAATTTTTTAATCATTATTACTAGGTTATTAAAAAAACATTAATCTCGTTATGCTGTTGCTATTCATAAACATTTTAAAATATATTGGTTTATGTTTATGGCTTCTGGAATTAAGTTATTTTTAGTTAAT
Source organism: Aquatica leii (assembly GCA_035610365.1). Classification (NCBI taxonomy): domain Eukaryota; kingdom Metazoa; phylum Arthropoda; class Insecta; order Coleoptera; family Lampyridae; genus Aquatica; species Aquatica leii. The sequence goes on along the minus strand of CM069433.1, from coordinate 102,674,221 downwards.
GCTACAAGTAAAATTAAAAGTCTATAGAAAGGACATTTTTGAAATAAAACGAATTTTCGTGTAAATTTGTATTGTCTTATGTATCATGAATTTCTTGTTTATATATTAAATCTAATGAGAGGAAATGCTTGTAAATTCTATTAATCCTGCTGTTCCTTTTATAATAATTTTTGGTATTGATTTTTTACTCATTATTTTAGTTGAACACAGCTACACATTTCAATGATACATATAGGTACCTGTCTAAAGATTCACTACTATTTTCTATAATTATTATTTGCAATTAATAACAAAGTATATTTGATTTCAGTCAGACGTATTAGTTGAAGAACGTGAAGTATCACAATTAGAACTGGAAACGTGGTGCAACGAAAATGGCATTGCAAGCTGTATAGAAACATCAGCAAAAAGTGCAAGTAACGTACAGGAAGCGTTTAAAATGGCTGTACAACATTGGCTACGCGCCGAAATCAGAGCTGACAGAACAGAGTGTACATATAGTGATACTGTCGATCTGAACAAAAAACAATCGGACAGTAGAAGTTCTTGTTGTACAGGTGCTAGTGAAGATTAATTTATAGTAATTCTCAATTTAGCTACCAAATTAAGCTTTCAAAAAATTTTTTTTTAAAGCTCAACAATTTTTAATTTTACACAAAACACGACTATTTATTTTTATTTAATACTAGCATGAAGTGGTTATTAATTTACAAGTCTTTTAATACAATTATCTAAATAGTAAATTTTTTTTGAATTTAAAGATAAAGCGCCTATTGTAAGTAAAACGCCAAACATTATTTACTTGTATGTATTAAATATCAGTATTTTTAATGCACCTATTTTTTTGCTATATTTAGCGGTTAAAAAGAACAATAAAAGCTTAATATACACTCAGGTTATACTGAAAATATATCAAAATGTGGTGATCGTTTTTGTAATCATATTATACTTCTCGATAGCGAAATATTTCTAAACGGTTAAAAGTATTTTTAGTTACATATGTTATAATGTCGATTTTTTAAAAATTGAATCAAATCGAATTTAGTGTAGCAAATTCCAATTATTAAATTGTTTCTAGATACATTTTTACTATTTATACTGTTAGATTATTTGCAAATAGCTTTTGTATCGCAATGTATATTATTTTATAACAATAAAATTGTAGTTATTGTTATAACGAATATTTATTTTAATGTGGACGTTTTGATTTGAGCAGGGCCGTTGCAAGACCATCAGGCTAATTGACAATGTTGAAATATCAAAAATTAAATTTGTCTATGTTGTCTAAAAAACAATTGAAGTTGTTGCGCACTGCGTTTCGTGCTACAGGTAGTCGGCGCAGCAAACGGGAAGCTAGCTTGTTAAAACCATTAAAAACTTCCATACAGTGTCAAAAACTGGACCCAGTATATAAAATCTGATTTCTTAAAGATGGTAGAACAAACAGTTAGAGCGGATGAGTTTAAAAAAAACAACTATGACATCAAACTTCGAAACGATTGTCAAAAGAGACTGAATGTTCTAGATTGAGATAACGTAAAAATATAAAAGGTATCCGAATGAAGTTGGAGATTAGACAGAAGTGTGAGAATTCGTTCTAAATAAAAGTTTAACGCGCGTGCCATTGAAAATAAATACCAGTTTAGATAAACAAAAGTGCGACTTATCTGCGGACAGTGTTTATAAATATCGAGTGATAGTTATATATAAATTATTGGTACGTTGTTTTTCTTAAATATCACTACATTTTATTAGTGTTGAATTAAATAAGTTTATTAAAACATATGTAATAGCGAAGGCTTCTACGGCCGGAGTCTGTACTAAGATAAGAACGTCTTCCGGGTTTAGACCGTGTCATTGTTGTAACCGAAGTTGCCAACGTTTCGCCCACTTACGTAAAGGGGTTTATCAGGGCGTGAGAGAAATCGAAGAACTCAAACAAGCAACCAAAATCTAAGTAAGAACTTCTCAAAAGTTAGGTAATTAACTCGTGAACCAAGCCAGATTCTAAACTAAACTCTGAAAAGGTAAGAAAGAAAACGATAAACTTCAAAAAACCAAACGAAAATCTAACAAAGAAACACTACAGAGTACACAACTTGTGAACCAAGCCAAATTCTAAACCCATAGAAGTGACTTAAGATGAAATAGTCTCCGTATATAAAGAAGAAGTATCGTCACAGCTGGTTAAGCTCGACTCTGATTGGGTTACGGTTGAAAGGGGGCGTGTTTTCGATAAAGGAGTAATGACAGGGAACCAAACGGGATAGCTCGAAACAGAGCTGGGCAGTAGTTAACTACAAAGTAGTTAAGCTACTAATCTAACTACTTTTTTGTTGACGATAGTTGTATTCTATATATTCAAGTTACTTTAATTCAATAATGTAACTGTAGTTGGAATAAATTACTTTTTTCGTGTAATCGTATTTAAAAAGTAGTTAGCTACCTTATTTTAACTACAAAAATAGTTAAACTACTTTGTTAATAGCTTAACTACTTTACTAGTAATTAAACTACTTTATTAGCGGCTTCAATTACATGCAATATGGCTACAATTATTCAGCTTCCATTGCAGTTTCGCAGATTAAAACGTGTCCTTCAAGTGATGAACGGTAACGCAGAAGTAAACATGGATGTAGACTTTCAAAAAATTTTTATAAATGCAGCAAACCTAACTTGTTTCAAAATGTTAAATGCCACTGATCTAAACGTAAACAAAGTATTACTTTAACAAAATGAAAGTTTTTTTGATTTTGATGAACCTGGTTTGTCTAAAAAGTTACACATTTCTTCTGATACTGAGAATGAATATGCTCACAAAACCAGATGAATAGAACTGGCATTGTTAAAACACTTGGAAGATAACAGAATTCATATATCTATGTAAGATGATTATAAGATTATTAAAAAAATGTTCATTAGATATAGTACAATTTTACCTTCATCAGCTGCTGTCGAGCGATTATTTTCGTTTTTCATTCTTAATTCGCTCAAAAGAATTGCTGATGCTTTTTTTCAATAGTTACTTTTATGAAAAGGAAATAAATATTGAATACCACAATAAGTTTATTACTTTAAGTTCTGTTTTTTTAAAGGTTTATTTTATGAATTTTTTTTGAAGTGAAACTTCTTTATCGGCGTTGGAAAAAAATTTACCGTCACATTTTACGCGTCAAATTTTTTCGTTACGCGTCACATTTAAATTATTCCGTTACGCGCCATCTTTTTTTTTTTTAAATTTAAGATATTTAAGGTTAACCATTTCTGATTGAACGATGACAATGACAGTAATAATTCTATTTCAATTAATGAAATGCTGTAATAATCTTAGTAGCAAAATGTTAAGGTGAAACACGGTTGGTTTTTTAAATTTAAGATATTTAAGGTTAACCTCAATTTCTGATTGAACGATGACAATGATAGTAATAATTCTATTTCAATTAATGAAATGCTGTAATAATCTTAGTAGCAAAAAGTTAAAGTGAAACACGGTTGGTTCAGACGAAGAGTACTTTCAGTTTCTCCAACGCAGTAGGGATAGCATGTCGCTTATTTCGTTACGCGTCACATTTTTAATTAATACGACTGCTAATTTAATGAACATCAATTAATTGGCATAGAGTATAAATTCTGAAATATGTTATTAATTTTTGTAAATCAATTAACTAATTTTTGTAGATTCAATTTCATATTTCAGTTACCATAAGCCATTAATTACAAAAATATATAATAACGATGACAATGATAGTAATAATTCTATTACAATTAATGAAATGCTGTAATAATCTTAGTAGCAAAAAGTTAAAGTGAAATAATTGTATTATTTGTATTCATGTCTATGATAAAAAATCCTTTTGTTTAAACTTTATCTAATTTAACTTTATTTAACCAATTTCTGAAAAGTTGCATGTAGATCATTTTGCGAAAAATAAGGCCATAAAGAAGTTTCACTTCTTACATGTGTACACTAGTACACGCCCATGGTTTTTTTGAGAATTTGTAATATAATAGATATACATGATAGTAGAATAATAGTACTTACGTTAAAATTGTTTTATTGTTTTCGTGTGAGTATGATTGATTTACTTTATCTTCTTTAACGTAGTAATAATTCAGTGTCTATAGGTACTTATGTTTATATGACTGAAAGTGGTATAACATAAATCGTCTCAGAACTACATTTTCTACAAGTAGTTGAAAAAAATAACTTATATTTTAGAATACAATTCTTGAGTAGTTAGTAACCTAACTACTTTTCGATTTATGGTAGTTTAAAAATAAGTAACTTTAGTTAGTAGTTAACTACTTTTACAAAGTAACTTGCCCAGCTCTGGCTCGAAACCATGATCACAATTGAAGTTATTGGGGTGTTTGATGAATTCTATGCTCTCTCGGAATATCTTGTTGAAAAAGAATGGAGATTTGACAATCACCGAAACGTTATTAAAATCTATCTTGTGACTTGTAGTAAAATGATATTCAGCAACCGCAGAATGAGAAATATGCCTTTGCCAATGCTTTTCCTTATACAACGATCATTTTCTGAAATGCGAGTAATGACGGAACGACCAGTTTCACCAATGTAGAACAAAGAATTTGGTATACACCTTGAGATGAAAGTGTAGGAAATTTGTCTTTGGGAGAAGGAAGAATCTGAAAGATTTTGCCTGTCAAGTTGAATATGGGTTTAATACCATTATTAGGAAGAAGTTTCTCTATTTGATATGTAACCTTGTGAATGTAGGGTAAAAAAGCCGATTTCGGATTGGATTCGGCAGTAGAAATGTCCTTAGGTAGGTTAGTATGTGGGCAAAACGTTGGAAACTTTGGTTACAACAATGACGCGGTCCAAACACGGAAGACGTTCTCATTTTAGTTTATAATAAAACTATCTAATTATTTATGTGTAAATATTTAGTTTTAAAATTTGTTACAGTTTCGTAAGTTTTCAAGTCTAGAAAACAGTAATTCTGAGCACACGTATTTAAAACTTTAAGAAAACAAAAAAAATAGAAGAAAATAGAACTCAGGGTTGCAAATAAATGCAAATAATGGCATGTCTGCTGATAACAGGAACGATAAGAACCACGCCTACACCAGCTTTGGAAGCATTATTTTCACTTCTACTATTACACCTTGTTGTAATAATAGAAGCAAAACAAGCAGCATACAGGCTGCAGATTAATGAACACACGTCAATTAAGGGTACATACAAATCCGGTATATAAAACGTTCTACGTAAAGTAACAATCTTACACGGATTTGATTCAATTTCACCAGCATCGCCTCGTCGAAATCATTCATCTGCATCAAGAAAGTCGTCGAAAAATAGAGTAATCCAGGTACGAGCGGTTGTCAAAGTTATTTGGGGTTTCAGATGTGTAACCAATTACGACGAAAGGATCATGGAAAAGGTTTTACTGGCGACTGGTCTCGGAAAAACAGGTGCTGGCGCATCGGATTTTATGCCCAACTACGTTTAGCTTGTTTGCGTTCATAGAGGGTATCGCCGCGCGCCTCGTCCCGGAGTCGGTGGGGTATTGAGGTATACCGCGCAAGGGTAAAGTTTAGAAGCATTAATTGTTGAATTGTTCACTAATTCAGGCACTGAAAAGCATTCATACTGTCCAATTTGCAGGAAGATTTGCTCTCTATATAGCACTGTGGTCTGCTCAGATATATGGTCTAACGTAAGCGCTTAGCGAAGTTTTCACTTCTAGCTTTTCACAATCATCTGTGTTATAAATGGGTGTATTATTTTCGCTGCTTTTGTAAAAGCCTTCTTCGGTAAGCATGAACTCGTATTTTTGTTATTTGCGTTGATTTTTCAATAATTATCATAGCGATTTACGATACCGCCACGTGTTGGGTCAATTTGGAAGCATTCATGACTAATCCATTACATTTCGCGGAGGCTATAATTAGAAGCACTCTTGATTAATTAAACCACTTCCGAAACAATCTGGAGGAATAAGCCGTATTTATACTTTCTGTGATGTTCGAATAACCTTGGAGGCACACCTGTAATAAAAATAGTGAAAATGCTTTAATTGTGATACGATTCTATATCTAATTTTACTTTATTTTCTTAGCGATTTTAGGGGATGGTTGAAGAGTGCCGATAGCTATCCGCATAACAACCCTAAGTACTTTTTTTTAATTGTCATTAATTTGGGCATTTGTCAAACATGAAATACATGCGACATAGATATAACTATTATCAAAATTAACGCATTCAGATTTTTGTTTCTACGGTTTTAATTTGCGCTAAATGCGATTTGCTACGGATGTGAAGTCACTAGTTTCGCATTAAATCAACGATTAACTCCGAAATTACGTATTACTTGATTTTGTTATATTGTATGTACTTCGATAACTGTATTTTTGGAGTGTTGCCTACCCTCCAGGACTTCTATGAACGCTATAAATGTGATATTTATAGAATTATTCTTTGTGACTATACATGTACCTAACTCTCCTTTGCTTACGAAATTCTTTTAACCTCTTCTCTCATTATTAGAAAAAAATAAATATATTTGTCGTTATAACCATCGTGTTTTATCATTTATTCTATTTCAGTGTTGGATAGATTTAAACGGTGTATATATTATTCTAGTTAGTAATCGTTTTGGCGCTTTTCTAACTTGTTTTATAATTTAGCACCACGAAGATTCCGACCCAAATCTCTGAACCCAACTGAGTTAGTCGCTAGCAATTAAGTTGCGAGAAAATTCTCATAATTGTTGTAACTAAAGTTGCCAACGTTTCGCCCACTTTCGTAAGGGGTTTCAACAGGGTGTGAAAGAAATCAAAGAACTCAAACAACCAAACGAAATCTAACTAAGAACCTCTCCAAAGTAAGGTAATCAACTTATGAACCAAGTCAAATTTTAAACTCTAAAAATATAAGAAAGAAAACGATAAACTTGAAAAAGCAAATGATATCTAACAAAGAACCACACTACAGAATAAGATAATCAACTTGTAAAGCAAGCCAGATCCTAAATTCCATAGAAGTGACTGAAGAAGAAGTACTCTCTGTATATACAGGGTGGGCCAATAGTGTGTTAAACTAAAATATCTCTCTTATTATGCAAAATATTTATAAAGCGTCCAGTCATTAAAGTGTTACATTTTTAAATTATTTTCAACCTTACAGTGTATTCATCATAATATCAAGACAACACAAACCAACATTTTGTAAACGGAATACCCTGTATTTTATTAAGTTTTTAGAATTATCTTGAAGTCTACTTTACAATGATATATGGTTCAGGCATTTTAAGTTAGTCTTTTCATATAAACAGTTAAAAAAACACCCTGTATTACACAATTACGTGTTCGAAACTTTTATAGATACCACAATTAGTGCTAAACCTCATACCAAAATATCATTTCAATATAAGATTTTGTTTCTCAAAAGCATGTCATTGTAGACAATAAGATAATTTTGAAAACATTAGTATACAAGGTGTTTCAAATAAAAAAATAAGTTTCTTGTTGTTGTATTATAGAATACCCTGTATAATAGAAATAACTTTAAAATGTAAAACTCTAAGATCCTAACTTTTAAAATATTTTAATATATTTTGTATAAGATATTTCCTCTGACACACTATTGGCCCACCCTGTACATATAAGCCATCCTAAAACAATTGATAGTGTTTAGCAGACCCAACACTTAGCATGTCTTCGTGCTGTGGGAAACTGTGAAATTTGAAAAATATGACTTATTAAGAAGAGTCTCTTATACAAAGTGATGTTTCCTGTTAATGGGATATTCATTTCATCTCCCTCAAAAAACTGTACAATTTCAATAACATCAATTTCTAAATTTACTTATTAAACGTTAACATGCTATACATCACTAAAAAATTTTTTTTTATTTGCTTGCGTTTTGAGTGATGGTAGCGCAACCGTAACTTTTTCTCGCACTTTTCGAGGTAGCGCTTAGGGAGCGGTAGCAGCTTTTTCTGTTGAATGCGACCATTGTCAAAAAAATTTTGGAGGGCGAACAAAACTAGAAAATCATAAGAAATTTTACAAAGGGAATAGCAAACTACAAAACAAATAAGAATATATAAAAATATTTTTTTTACATTTCTAAAAATAAATTATCTTATGCAATTACTCATTATTCTTTATAAACTTCATATAAATTTATGGTTGCGTTTTAGAGATGGTAATCTAGGCGCCCTGACACTGAACTGAAAGCGTGGGTTACAAGTTTCCCTCCTGACACGTAAAAATTTTATCTTTGCACACATTCTAGCTCACGACACAAATTTCTAAAGTTAGTTGACATATTTTACGGGCTTCATGTTTACTTCGGTGCTCTGTGTTTAAATGTATCACGTACAGCTTCAACTATAATTTCTCGGTAGTTTCAGAAAATGAAAAAAATGCAATATCACGATAACTTTTATTATACGAAGAAAATAACGACATATGCACTTTACAAAGTAATACAAAAATGTGTTAAATATAGATATTTTATTATAATACATAAAAATCAGTCATGTACACATACATAATATATATAGATAAATGAATTTAAGGGTTACTTATACGTGTAATAGTGATATCCATGCCTTTAAGGACAAAACAGAATATATAGTTTATAAGATTTCTAATTTCAGGTCACCGCTGATATGCTACCATCACGTTTACTAAGTTAAAACTACAATAAAATTGCGCAAACTTGAATGAGCCAATTTTGAATTGAAGCAACTTTTTTCACACCATTTTTCGAAAGTACTCGATACGAATAATCTTCGTACAGTCAATTCTAAACCCTACAAACGATACAATACAAAAATAGATTATTAGAGTCCTTAAAAGCACAAGATATGTGAAGCGTAGCACAATTTTAGCTTTCAGTTATTAGAAAATATCGAGCGCAGCTGCTTAAACCAACTAGGCAACTTTGTTTTGCAGAAAAATTTGTTTCAAATGTCAAAATACTTTTCGAGGTAAAGAGTAATTGAACGATTTTAAGTGCCGTAACAATAAAAATTTACAAATAAGGACATTGCCGTCACTCGGAAACTGATTTTTCTGCAGAATAATATAACCTAAATAATTTTTGCTTAATTAACTCATTTTTTTAAGATTAACAAATGACGAATTAAGCGGGTGTCAACTGTTATTGGTTACATATAATTGTGTAACAAACTAACAACTACATAACTATTACTTAGTTTCAAATTGGCGTAACTGAGCATATAATAAACACTTTATACAAATACAAAATTTAAAAATCAAAACTACATCCTAAGTATATTACAATTGCCTATGAAATAGACGCGGGCAAATGACAAATAACTAGAAAAAAATGATCATTATTATGTACATAACATTGGAGCTCAATTTAAATAACGGTTAATTTTAACTAAACTGTGAAACCTCCTATACGTTGAATAAAATTAGCTACATGTAAATGCTTTAAAATTTGTAAACGCACATTCAAACGACTCTATAATCATGACGCCGTCGTTTAATAGATACGGCAGTGCGAGCGTAAGCGTTAAAAACTTTAAATTCAATAAAAACTGAAAAGCAAATCAATTAAAAAGAAAAAGAAATTCACAACCGAAAGATGGCAATAATAAAACCTTGTGCATCACACCAGCAATTTACTATTGTTATTCGTACTACGTTGAATATACAAGTGCGTGGCATACTTAAATTTCTCCAATGATTTTATGAATAGCCCTTTAAACAAAAATGAAATCTTCCGTCGCTAGATTTAACTAATGTTGAAGAAATGGAATGGTAATACATTTAATAATATTTAGCATCACATATTTTTATATTACATTGATTATAATTAAATATGCCACTAATAATTCGTAGTAAAATATACTCTAAGTATTATACAAAGTTGTTTCTATATATGAAGTAGGAACAAATCCTTCTTCACATTGTCCGTTTATGCGACGTACTCTAGTCCACCCATCACCTTGATCTAACTCTATTAAATGTAGTTCTTCGTTTTCAGCCATTGGTATACTTCCTTCGCTTGTTGCTGAAAGATTAACAACACGTTTATTTTAAAATATTAGTATTTTTACTTCAGCGTAATTTTAACAAAGTGTAAATACGCTTACTACCTTCATACATGATCGACAAGAATATCCACGTAAAATTAAAAGGATTAAAAGATAGACAACCAAGAATTAAACAATATAATCATAAAATATATGAACAAAGAATAAAAATAAAAAAGCAAGAAAAATAAAGCGTGGAACTAATGGTGCAATAACATCACAATACGGTTGGAACACGAATATTACCAAAATAATTATGTCGGGAATAAGGCTTTGCAACTGCGATGACACTACCGACGTAGATAATAAATTGGCATTCTGGGAAGGTATAGTACCCCAAGTAGCTATAAATGTTGGCTATTTGTTCGGCTCTATATTGGTCCTATATTTAAATATTGGCAAAGATAATTTATATTTAGCCAACATCGAACCGATATTGAGAAACAACACGACGCCAATATGTGACAAGATTTGTTCAGCCGATATCGGCGGAATTTGGAATTGCTACCAATATACGGGCGACATATAGAGCCAATGTTGTTCTTATATTTCCAACCAATGTAAACAATTATATGATTATAAATATCTGTCATTGTTTAGAATATTTTCCATTTTGTATATTTCTTATCTGCATGTACAATTTTTTTGTTACACATTAACTTCTAAAACGAAATTTTAAAATTGATTTAAGGGAATTTTTACTTTGTTAGGGTGGCACATTCCGGTACCAAAGTTTAACCTCTATGACCGGTGTATTTACGCGCGCACGCATATAGTGCTTATTGCTTATCCTAACTCTTTTCAATTATAGTAATGAATCGCCATTAAAGATACTAAAACAAATCGTACCAAAATAACAATATATTTCTAAACAAAACACCACAATAATTGTTAACAATCTAATATGAAAAACGGCAACTGTAATAGATTATTACAGATAAAATACTTCAGATCTATATCACGTATCTGCCCTATTTGATCAAAAGACACCTAATCTCCAGACCACTTATACTGCAAAAATATGTAGTTTTATGCAAAATTTTACAAGTAAACTAGCTGGTAATAGCAAAAAATCGCTTTTCTATCTCTAGAGGAGTGTAGGAATTTTAGCTGCTATTGAGAGCGGCATCTACTCGATCGAATCTATCAACTTACTGATACAATAATGACTAACTGTCGCCAAAAGCGACCAAAAAACACACGTAGATGTTGTTCTATCTGTGATACCAACTGACAAATCATAGATCTTGCATCATGACTATTCATATAGTAACAGAACACTATTGGGTTGAATTACCTATGGAGTGCCTTGTGGCGATGGATAGGAAGGTGTATGAAATGTCATAGTACACAAGCTAACTAGCTTGAGACGGGACAAACCTCATCTACCTTAGCATGTCTGTGGATCGCGACACCCCAGAAAACATAGTAGCTTTAGATTTTAATGAATGCACATACGCTGATAACCCAATATATAAATAAATAATACAAACGTGATCCAAACATAAATAAAAATATACTTTAATTCATAATATGAAAAAATTATCTTGAGATGCTTTATGTCTACACTATTTATTTGTTTGCTAAGGTATGTATTCCAATACTAATTCCACGTGAAATACCTCTCTTAGCTGAAGCGCGGATTGTGACAAAATTACTGAAATGAGCAATTCATGTTGATGCCCAACTGAAATATTTCACAAACAGCAGATGTTGAAAGGTCTTGGTTTACCAACAAGAAGCGACCTCATTAAAAATCCAAATCTAAGGTGAGGATAACCGTCAGTTGTTACTGATTGTTAGTTTCTGGATTCAACGAGGTAGTTATCTGTACAGGGTCACTGCACATAAATTAGTTGTTTCTCCTTACTAGTGAGGCTAAAATAGATCAAAGAATTTAATATTTAAAATAACCTGCCTAAGCCGACCAGTCAAAGAATTAAATGTAGCGGATTTTAGAAAAAAAAACCATGTTCGTTCAAGTGTAAATGACTATGGTATGAATGTCGGCAACCAAAACCCAAGGTAGTAACTTAATCTTCTCTCAGTAACTTTACGCAAGACATTGGAGATGTTCGCCAATAGATGATTTTATTAGTTAGAACAATAAATCTCACAAATATAATAATAAAGATTTTTACCTTCAAATGCATATAAGGCTTTACAAGTTCCTAAAGACGGCAAGACATCATAATACTCGCTTTCGTTTTCAACCGGATGTCCGTCGTATTGATCCTGGTCCGAATCCGCTCCTGGTAATGAAGTTCGTGAAGTACCAAGACCACTTTCTGGACTGTTGGAACAACTATATCAACGTGAAATTATGTTCAATTAAAATAAAATATAAAAATAAATTAACAAACATGAATATAAAAAAAGTTATTTAAAAAAAGATAAGCATCAACGCACAGAAAATTAATCATTATAGGTATAAGAAAAATAAAGCAATAATAGTGAGAAAAAACAAAAACTACGTAATGTGCAACGATTTTCATGTAATTGCAGTTACTTTAAGTGTTAATAAATAAACAACATATTGAAGTAAATAAATAAAACTATATCAAAAAGTAGGCATAAACCGCTTAAAACTGTTCTGCGGAACATCTATACATTGTAACAAATTTAAATTAAAAGGAAACGAAAATCATTTATGGCAAGATTTCAATATTGATTTTAAATCCATCAGAATTTATGGACTTAAGTACCAAAACAGTTTCGTGCCACTAGCGGTGGATGAGTGCAATATAAAATAAATTAACGTGGTGAAATACCAAATCTTGCCTCATTTTCCACATTTTAAGTTAAATAATGCAAATAATAAGTAATTGTGTACTAATTCTTGAAAAATAGTAGTTTATGTACTTGTATATTTATATAGTGTGATTTACCAAGTGCGCATTATAGAATAAACTTTAAAATAAATAAAAAAATAATTATTCGAAATAGCTGCAAAATTCGTTTTTCCTGAATTTTAATCGCTTTTTAGTTGTTAGTTTTTTTTACAGACAAGTCGTTAGAAAAATTGCGATAATTCAAAACTATGCTTTACTATAGGATTTCTTTTTGCGGCAGATAATATTTAGTGTTTATTTTATTTAACAAATTAGAGACCCAAAATTTCAAAAACCTAACTACTTACTCTGTTTCTCGTGGCTTAGAATCGACTGCTCAAATTACATAAGTTTTAAAAAATATCTTAATGAATCACCCTGTACTGTACAATTCATAATGTTCTTATATAGAAGTAGAATTTCGCCAATTGATGGAAGACATGCACCAAAAGCAAAACCTTCCTAGTTTCAGACATTATGTAAAAAAAACATTGTTTACATCTATTCAACAACCATACAAAACGACAAATGAACCGATATACTAAGAAATAATATTGGTTTACCACATCTAACCAACCAATCTATATTTTGTTTTGTTTCTTTAGGCAAATGTGGCGATGTGACCAATAACATTTTTCACAGGATGATACATTTTTGTAACAATGTTCAAGAAGTTTTGAGTATTTCTTTCAAAGTTCAACAATTTATTAAAAAACGAAACACTTTTTTGTTTTCTTTTTCAGTTTTCTGAAAGTAGTTATAGCGGTTTTTATATTCCCCATGAAAATACATATGTTTCAGAAGTTGGGTCGTCATTTAGTGATGCAAAATGTGATGACAACAATTTAAATACTGTACTCTGTAACATTGAAATTATAACACTAAGAAGAGGTGCAAATTTTGTGCCCAAACTTGGCAGGAAGGTTTAGCTACTCAGAGGCAGTAAATGAATAAAATTTCAAAGAAAAAGAACAAAGACGTACACAATTTTTATTCAATGTGTTCCCGCCTATTGAATTCACACTCCCTCACTATTCGTGGCATCGATTCAAACAGGTGGTCAATTTTCTCTTGAGTTATTGTATCCCAAGCAACTTGCAATTCATACCAAAGAGCTTTCTGTGTCTGTAGAGGATGCGCTAAGTTCCTCAGTCTTCTACCCATTACATCCCACACGCGAAAGATCAAGAGATCTGGGTTGCCATGGTAAGAGATTAACATTGGCTTCTTCTTAGTGTGTTTTGCTATGTGAGGACGAGCACTATCCTGCTGGAAAAGTGGGTTTTACATCTGCTAAAAAATATGGGTTTCCATCACTTCGTTAACATATCGCCTGGTGTTCATATGGCCTCGGATGAATACCAAACGAGACTTACTACCATAGGCTATAGCAACCCGTACTATAATCCCCACAGTAAGGTGCACTTGCCGCTCAATACAAAATTGAAGATTGTGCCATTCCCGATGTCTTCGACTGAGTCTCATTCGGCCATCATGCATGCCCAAATAGAATCGGGTTTCATCACTACTATATGCCATTCCATATTCCAGTAGAATCGCAACTTACACCGCTCCAAACGTTGATGTCGGTGTTGAGTCGTCAATATGGTGGCCGATAGAATTATAATCCGAAACATCTGATTCGACTATATAGAACCACCTTCATTACCTAACCATTGATCGGCGACCAGCAAACAAGCATAGAGCTTCAGTCAATGACATTACCGTACTCCAATAAAATGGACTGAAATAGAGAAGAACCAACACCAGACGAAACTACTGAAGTCAAACACTCTAACCCCTAATAATGACAATCATTCTATAACAAGCTAAGAATCAACGATTCTCCTAAAACCCAATGATTTTCAAGAAGTAATAACAAGAAAACAAAAAAGAAACAGAACTAGCAACCCTACTTAAACTAATTCTCACTCAATATCGCTGGCAGACACAGAATCCCTTGCCACAAGCAACAGATATCAAATCTTAGCAAATCAGGAAAATCCTTCAACATCAGGCACCACAAAAGAAAACAATGCCCCACTCCCAAAGCCCCCTCCAATTCGCATACAAACATAACTCCTTTAATACGACTTTTTGATGCACAACTAAAGAAGGATTAGACCAATATCAATTAGCAGCAAAAACTATAAAAACATAATTAAGATTCTGGACGAACACGAATTTGTTAGATACACATTCATTTTACCAGAGGATAAGCCATTCAGCGTTGTGATAAGAAACCTGCATCACTCCACTGATAAAACAGACATAAAAGAAGCTCTAGAGGCATTAGGCCACCATGTAAAGAAAATCACTGGAGTTCGTCATCGTACAAAGAAGACCCCACTAAACTTATTCTTTATTGATCTAAAACAACAACGAAATCTACAAAATTACTACTCTTTTAAACACTATCATTAAAGTCAAACCCCCTAATCAAAAAAGAGAAATAGGCCAATAGAAAAAATTTGCCAATGTGATAGTCACACCCAAAACGATTATAGAACATGTCCCAAAAAGAAAGAGGACAGAGGCAAAGCAAAATGCGTGCTCTGCAAAGAAGAACACCCGGCAAATTATAGGGGTTGCACAATTTACAAAGAAATAAAAAATAAACGATTTCCCCCGCTTAGGGAACGTCGCATTACACCAGCACAGATCCAACATCCAGCTCAAAATCCAAAATTGACTACTCAAGTTACAACCGGAAACCACAAAATTATGGAAGAAATAAGAGATTTAAAAAATCTAATGACGCAGTTAGTTAACTCGAATAATCAATAATGGCTCAAATACTCAAAATTGCCCAGTGGAACGCCAATGGTCTGGTCAAACACCGTCATGAAGTAGAAACTTTTATATTGCATCACAACATCGACATATTACTAATTTCTAAAACGCATTTTACAGAACTGTCATACTTTAAAATACGAGGTTACGATACCTATAACACCAACTATCAAAATAACACAGCAAAAGACGGTTCAACGATACTAATAAAACATCATGAAATTCAAAGATACTGCTCTGAATTTATCCAAGCAACCACAATATCTATAGAGAACTGGATTGGACCTCTTAATATTTCTGCTGTATACTGTCCATCTGGGCACAGACCTCGAAAGGTATATCCGAACTGGGGTTCTCGTGTGTCCAACCCAAAAGGTAGAATACTACTATCTATTATGCAAATAAATCAGCATGAGCTATCTTTCTACTTATCAACCAACTTACTGGCAGACTGATTTAGCAAAGATCCACGACTTGCTTGACATTTTTGTAGTCAAAGACATACCTCAAGGTTACCTAGCAATCTATTCGTGCCTCGACTTATCTTCGGACCATAGCTCCATAATAGCACAAGTTAGTACATCAGTAAAGTAATAAGTAAGATCAGATATCCAACCTTAACTAATAACAAAACAGACTGGCGCTACTTTAGAGAAGTACTACAGGACAACATAACTAATATCCCACTAAAAACAGAAGAAGACGTCGACTATCACCTACTATTACAGTTCAAAATTGCTGGATTAGAGATAAATAAAAGATTGCTGTAAAACGGCGACTCGGAAGGATTTGGCAACATAGAGCCGAGAGGACAAACGCAGATTTAACACAGCAGCCCTAAAGAAGTCAAAATGCAAGCAAAAAATGAGTATCTCAACGAATACCTAGAAGAATTAACCGCAACAGATGATACTAATTACCTCCTCTGGAAGGTCACTGGCAGACATAATAGAACTAAAAATCATATACCTCCAATTCGTAATGTATTACTGATCAAACCTTTAACTAGAGCTGAAGTGAAACGATTGACAAAAGGATTAACTGTAAAAAAATCCCCTGGTTATGACTGGTCGCATATTAAAGAAACTGCCTTTTAAAGCTATCTGTATGCTCACGCTTATTTTAACAAAATTTTAGGTACGACATTTTTCCCGATTCAATAGAAAACTGTCCAAATCATGCTTATTCCCAAGCCCGGAAAACCCATCAATGAGCCCACTTCAAACAGACCCATCAGTCTGCTTCCACAGTTCTCTAAGTTGTTTGAAAGATTATTCCTGGTCAAGCTTACCCATATTCTTGAAGAACAAAAATTAATACCTGTAGAACACATTAATCATTCGAAAACAAAAATTATAGAGCGACTGTCTTTCTAGACATCAGCGGATCAGCCAGACCTTTGATAAGGTCTGGCATAAAGGTTTTCTCTTCAAGCTAAAAGTGCTGTTACCCTACACAGATTACATAATTATAAAGTCATTCCTTGAAAACAGGCACTTCCAAGCAAAATTTGAAGAAGTATATCAAGTGTATCATCATTCTACTCCATCTCATCAGATGTCAGATCTTCCTATAAACGCAAATACATTGATCGCAACCTATGCTAATGATACAGCAATGCTCTCCACTCATACTGGCCCTCTTGCAGCTGCAAGTAATTTAGAGCAAAATCTGGACGCAGTAGTCGACTGGTTCAAAAAATGGCTATTCCAAATCAATACCCAGAAGTCATTACAAATCACCTTCACCCAAACGTAGAAGCACCATCTTTACAAAGTCCCAACCTGGAAAACGAATATCGAGACTAAGAGAAAACACTTGAACTTTAAACTTAAAATCTACTACTGGCTAATAGGCCGCAATACTAAATTTTCTCTGAACAAAAAATTATTATTATTATTTAAATTATAAGTCCACCAATAATAAGTACTAATTTTCAAATATATTTTTACATATGTTTCAAGCTTATAAATATAAAGCTCATCTTCAGAAAACTACAAAAAATATATTAACAAGTCATAAAAAGTTAAGATTACAAAAAATTTTAAACTTACATTTTTTGAAAAATGTCAAATATGTAAAAATATATTTGAAAATTAGTATTTATTATTGGTGGACTTATAATTTAAATAATAATAATTATTAACCAATAACCATGTATCCCCTTAACAATTTAAAAAATTATTAGTTTACAAAAGCGTACTGAAACCAATCTAGAATTACGGCATTCAGCTGTGGGGTACTGCCTCACACTCAAATATTGAAATCCTGAAACACTTCCTGAAAATGAAGACAGTGAAAGAAGAAATTGCTAACCTAACCTATTAGTGTGAGACCTAATTGGTGAAAGTGAACAAGTGCGTAGACTAAAGCAATTCAAACCGACCGATCTTCCCTATCGTTTCTAGACAGCTTTAGCATCCTAACTACTTCATAGCTATATATCAGTTTATAACTGAGTTCACTGAAAAACGCCAAAGGGCGTTACCTCGCCTGTAATTTTCACTGTAATGTGTTTTCTATAGTAGTCCACTGATTTGCTTATTGCTATGTTCCAGATTGCAATTTAATAATTTAAAAAAAAAGTCGACAGTCGCTATTCTATTGATAAAATTATGATTTTGTACAAAGATACAAAAGCTGATAATTTGCGACAATTTATGCGAAAAAAGCCCAAAAATGGGATTTCAAGATATTTGTTAGGACGTGAGTAACTGGTATACGATATACGGTTTTTACTTTTGACAATATGTAATTTTCAGTAAAAGAATCTCATCTTGGTTCAAGTGGAAAAGTGGTTATTCAACTTTGTAGAACTTTACCTAAACGCCCAAACACCATAGTTTATTTTGACAACTGGTTCACTTCCATAGAACTGATATGTTTGTTGAAAAATGAGTTTGAAATAAACAGTCTCGGAACAATAAGAAGTAACAGATTGAAAAGGTGTACAATGCAACAAGATAAGGCTGTTCTAAAAAAGGGCAGGGATTTTCTGACTACAAAGTGCATAATAAGAAAGGAATAACCATGGTACAGTGGGCAGACACAAAATGTGTAACATTGGTTAGCTCTTATGTGTCTTACAGCCGTATTCATAGTCGTTCGCCGGCGACTCGCTGGCGTTTCTCCGCTCGCCAGAATGAAATTTCAATGCATAATCGTTCGCCAGCAACGACGCGCATGCGTTCTACCACAAACTTCAGTGAAAACCTGGCAAGTCGCTGGCAAACGGTTGGAGGTAGTCGATACCATCTCCGGCAATTCTCTGGCATTTGGCAATTGCAAATTTTCGTTATTTTTAAAAATAAAATGGAACGTGAATTAAATATAATTTATAATTCAAACAGAGACATTTTTGATCTGCAAATTTACATACCTCGTCGGTATCAAATAAAGAAACCAGTATAAATGTTTTTCTTTATATTTTTATTTCATTTTTCTTATTTAAAAGCTGACATCTGACTATTAATTTAAATGTTATAGGTATATTCGAGACATGGAAAACTCATTAGAAGTTTATCAATTTAAAAACGGTACAGATTTAGAAAAATTATAGTAGTTGACATTTTACTACCAATAATACAAGACCACAAACGAAATTACTAATAGAGGATTACCGGTTCTTGTATTAATTGCTATCTATCTGAATTTAAATAAAAATTTTTCTTTTCATTGTAAAAACACAATTAATATGTTTACTATCGTACATAGATAACCAGATGCAGAAACTTGATATATTTAAACACGTGCATTTCATGTAAAGAAATGAAATGCGCATGATCAGTAAGACAAACTTTTGCCGGCGTGGTGAACGGCGGGAGAACGACTGTGCAACACAAATTATGTTTTAGCCGTTCGCCGGAGAAACCTCCAGCGAAACCGCCAGCAAATCGCCGGCGAGTTGCTAGCGACTCGCCGGCGATCGTCTATGAATACGGCTGTTACAGTCCTGTCTTACAGGCAAAGAGGAGAAAAAAAAGTCAACGTTGATTGCCCTCAAGTAAAACAATATAATACTCATATGGGGAGCGTTAATTAGGCAGATATGCTAGTTGCCTTATACAAAACGCCAACGGAACTAGAAGATGGTATGTGGGAATATTTAGCCAGTTAATAGAAACTTCTCTGAACAATGCATTGCTTTATCAAAGGACAACCTAAAAACTATTCGAACACATTTGGCTACATAATCTATAAAAGCAAATAATGTCTCAAAAACAAAAAAATCATCTGCAAAAAAATACAGTTCTTGTAAGCGCAAGACCAACCGAAGATTGACAGATTTGATTAAGTAGGCCATTTTCCAACACTTGAGGAGAAAGGTAGGTGTAAATATTGTAGTAATGAGCAAACAACTATATTTTGTTAAAAATATAGTGACGGGAAATAATCCTCGAAATCGCATCAAAAAGATACATAAACTGACATATTCTGGAAGATAATAATGTTTCTTTTGTTAGGTTAAGTAAAAAAATAAAAACATTTTTTGTGTCTTTGTAATCCCATATGATAAAAAATTATAAAACAAATAGTTTTTTCTTTACCATAAAATATTGCCCGATTAATATTAGATGTAATTGATAAAAAACACAAGTGCAAAAAAAAATTAATAAATAAAATGTAATCAGATGTACTACTAAATTTATTTTGATATTGCGTATAGATTAAAATAATGTCGGAAGTTAATGTAATCGTTACAATCAACAAATATTCCAGTTCTAGACAAAAATATTCACATGCTTATAAGCAATTCTAAATGAATTACGATAGTAATACTTAAAACATAAATAGAAATATTAATTAGATAATAAACTATAAAACTAAAAAAAACGAGCATGCAAGAAAATCATGTTTGTGATAAGAACATATTATGATAACGTTAGTAACGTTACAGTAGACGACATGAAGACAATCTGTCGCATAATTTTTTGCTTGTTATTTATTGAATTAGTACAAAACAAAGAATCCTGTGACTTTGTTTTTAATTTAAAAAATAGTGTAGTAACAATAAATTATTTAAACATCGTAAAGCCAAGCAGTGACAGCGACGAGTGCATCAGCCCATCTACTACAATTACCGAAAACGAAAATTATGGAAGGGTGTATAAATTAACTTCAAATAATCTAAGAGAAGGTGTCCCGATTTTATATCGAAATACGGTAACACGATTTCCACATTTAACACAAATTTATATGGAACGCAATAAAATCGGCGAAGTTAAAACAAAGGCTTTTAATAACTTATCAGAAGTAGAATTAATCGACTTATCTAATAATATTATAACAAACGTCGAAGACAACGCTTTTTACAATGTTGGTGATTTATCCACTTTAGTGTTGTCACAAAATAAATTAAGAAGCATAAATTTGAACTCGTTAAATAACCTTATAAATTTAAAAAAGCTAAATTTTTCACATAACTCCATTGATAATATTAACGATGGTTTCGGTAACCTAATTCGTTTGGAAGTGCTCGATATATCACACAATTTGATTTTTAACATCGCCGAAAACGCTTTAAATCAGTTATCGGCGTTAAAAATATTAGATTTGAGTTATAACTTCATTCACAGTTTTCATTCCAATGCGTTTTTAACTAATAAAAAACTTCGATTGTTGAATTTGTTTAACAACGATGTAACGTACATTCCATCAGATGTCTTAGACAGTTGGTTGCCGCTCCACGAGGTTATTATTTTGTATAACCCGTTTCCTTGTGATTGTTATCAAAATATTATAAAATGGCTGGCTAAGAAGGGTATAAACTTAAATAAAAGTATACAGTGCGTTAATAACGAGATCGGGGATGTACCTTTGTGTGTTACGGTTGACGGTAAGAACTGTAACTCTGCGCTCTCAAATCAATATTCGGTCTTACATTTGAATCAACGTGAGTTTAGATGTTACTTACAAATGTAGAAAAAGGAAGTGACGGCAACAAAATAAAATTGTTTAATTGCTACATGGGGTATAGTTTTAAGTCGGCTATAGTATAAAGTCAAAGATTAAAAAAATAAAAGTATATATCTCTAAAACTTATATTTCGTTCTAGTGGATAGTTTATTTCTTTTTGGTATTAAATGATTATAACGAATTCAGTGCTTTAAGTTAAATTTAATGTTAAGTAATGTTTATATTATTCTCTTACGTAGTAGTATGGCATAATAAATGTAGTATTCTTAAATAATTTTTAAATTCACCAAAATCTCATGCTTGTAACACTTCATCATGCTTCAAAATTTATTTAAAAATAATAGTTACGTAATTGCTACAGAACAATAATCTAAATTTAAACTGCAGCACATTTTAATAAAACACACTACCTGTAGACACTACCCATTAAAATTAACGCATCGTTAAAAATTTTCTCTAAAACCGCTAATATAATTCCCATGATTTTTTTTTCAATTATAAATTAATTTTTCGCCAATGATAAACTACTAGACAATTTTATTTAGATTATAATTTTGAGCGTATACCAAGTGCTAGAATGAAAACAAGCTTCGCTCCAAACTTATAACACGCGATGAGCTACACCAGGTAGAACTGCAAGTGTTAACAAAAAGCAAAGTATATCCTCCCTTTTTTGAATATTTTGTTTTTTAATTCACGCTATTTAAATCATGACAAATGTGTGAAAGTACTTACAGTGGCCAAGAAACATACCTGAAAGACTGATAATAGTGATAATTTATCACACAATATTTCACGTTGTTCAACATTTTGAAATAACCAACGATCACAACAGACGTAAACAAAAAGTCCCCTAGCAACAACAACGATCTAGGTCGTTTGGAATACCATAAAAATACGTATGTAGGAACAAAATTTGTGCTTTAGAATTCCAGCACTTGCCGAATTGCATTTAGCGAATCAGTAAAAGCTAAATGGTAAGCGCTAATAGTAGTCACAAGTGGGTCATTTCAATATTAAAACTGTATAAACGCCTTCTTATTTAACAAAAGATTTTTATATTATAGTCAATTTATCTACTTTTGTAATAAGCAAAATGAAACGTTACATATTTAAAATACCAAATAAATAATAAATCAATTTTTAATATTATTTTGAAGAGTCATTCACCAAATGACCTAATCGAGGAGCCGACGCTGGTAGCTACTTCCGCTAAACGCGCGCAATGTAACATTCATCAAACCGCTTTATTTAACGAAGATTATGTGCTAGTTTTAGAGAGAATTTCCTTAGTAACTCAAAGAGAACTCTATAGTGAAGGTCTCTTGACAAATGGACGATACGTTTAAGATTTTATGCGAACATGTTGTCTAATTTACTCGTTACATCAGCAATAATTTTAATATTCTTGATTTAAAGAATTTCTAAATATTATATTCATTTCGTAATTCGTATTTCACCCAGTCTTTTTTGTTTCAGTCAAGCGGCCGAAGAAAAGTGTGCTTGCAATTGGAAAAAAAGTTCTTGTTTTAATTGTACGTGACGCTGTTTTATTAAAATTGGGTAAATAACACTATATCTCTTCTTAAAAGCACAAAATGGTAGAAATTTTAGCAAGCTCAAACCAAGTTCTGAAAGAATTGAAATAGTGTGTATAAAAAAGTTGTAAAAAATGGTATATGGTTGAAAGTGAAAAAGCCATTTGTTAGTTGGTCAAAAAGTTACCGAAGACAGATCAAGAGATTTTGTCAAGAACTTTTACGATGTGAATGAAAAAAATAAAAGCATAACAGAAGCTTCGCGGATTAGCCTAGAAAATCAGAAAGGAGTTCTCTAAAGTTTTATAAAAGGTTAGCTTGTGTCTTTTTATGTTATTTCGCTTCAACTGACCGTCCTATGTGTCCTATATAACTTGATCCATAAGAACAAAATTTTTTGTATACACCGGCATATTTTAAGGCCTCTTGTTTAAAACCAATTATTCACAGTATCGTTAGCCGTACGATAAATGTGGGCGGTGCAATACGTCATTCTTGAGTTTTAGATTGGCTTCTCTTTCCGATGCCTTCCAGATTTCTTTGACCTCATATCCATTCTGTTGTAAGAACTCGAACATTTCGTCCTTTTCCTTGCGTACATTTTTATTTTCCAAAGTGTGTAAAACAGTTGCCTTCTGTACTGGATGCTGGTGGGATTTGGCGTTCAATTTTTTTCCGTTTTTTTTTCCGTGCTCTAATAATAACGGGTGTAACCTACAGCTAATACAGGAATTTTCTAATTGCTAATTTTGTTTATAAATATAACATATCTATGCATTTGTTTGTTAGATAAATATTAACGTAACAATGTGCCGCCCGTGAACAGTCAAATTCTACCCGTCTACTTGCTATCAGACTATAAATGTAATTGAATTATTAGAACATGCAGTTCAGTGTGTATATCAAAATCTGCAAGTTATTAAAATACTAGTGTAGGAAATTTCGACATTTACGGTACTTCGATCATACCTATCTTTCAAGACCAAATGACATTAAATTTTGTTCTAATTTTCCTACTAATCTAAAACACATTAATATGAAAATTTCATAAACATGGACATACGTTTGTTCTTATTCATTGACGTTTATTGTTATTTAAGAGCAAAAACACATTATCAATAAATACTATGTGGACGTATTGTATGGATGTAGTAGGTAACTATAAATACAATTTAATAAAAATCATTATTAACGTAATTTCTAACACAGGACTAAGAATCTGAGTGTTGCACTAAGTATGTTGTCAGTTCGGTCAGTAGCGTAGTAGTAGTATCCTCGTTTATTATTTTCAATTTCTCGTCTTTGCTAATAGCAAAAATTAAACTGGGGGAAAATTCAAAAGCTTGTCAATATTTCTCGAACAGTGTATATTGTTATTTAGTTCTAGAGCGTATGTTTTAAGTTTTTTTTCTAATTTATTAATAAACATCGCATCAAATAATAATAAAATAGCAATCAAAAACTTTCTATAGCTCATTTTATACAAAATTAGAAACTAGAACATCGTACTCAGAAAGTCCAACAGGTTCAATTGTATAGTTTGCTATAGATAATATATTGGTCAATCAAAACTCACATTAATAACCACTGACAGGATCATTACATCGTGTAGAAAGAAGTCATAAATCCGATTTCTAAAATATTTTAGAAGCGAAAAATAATCTCAATAAAGGTTATTTGAGATGGCATTTAATCGAATGGAGAAAAAACTCCTTTTGTGAACAGTGCCACTATATGACTGATGGTATCAGTAGGTCAAATTAATTTATCCAATGTGAACGGATATAACAAAAAAAACACTTTTTCAAAGATTTATGCTACTTTGCCCAATCGTGAGGACAATAATTCCACCAACGTAATGTTCTGGTTTTCGAATATACTCTTATTGAATAGATAAATACGTTTACCTAAATATAAAATGTACTGGGATAATTCACAAGGTTCAAGTAAAACTCATGTTTGCAACGCTATTTACAGAATTCTCTTCAGATACATAATGCAAAAACTTAACTGCAACGACAACTTCATTGTAAATAACGATACTAAATTCTGTTAAATTCGCTGCCTGTTTGATATAACAAAGAAGAAATTTCTAGATTTTGCGCCCACTGAAGAGGTGCTATATGATAAGCAGCTGAAATCACCGATTACGATGAAAAACTTCTTAAAATATTTTAGTACAGATTATATTCCATCGTAAAGAATTATTTAAAAATAACAAAAAGAAAGTGAATTCAAAAGCTATGGCCCTTCTAGAGCACCCTCGCCGACCCAACATCACGAAAAATAAGAGCTGAAGGTTAGTAAACCTTTAAGATTTAAGACCATGATCGGGCACAACATAGTATGTATTTTTTATATGCTTTACTAAAACCTGTTTTCTGTATTTTCTTTTATGTAATTAGGAAACACTAACAGTCTAGTAATGCAACGAATTAACTCGAATGCGATCTAGACTTTTGAATTATTCCAACCACTTATTTGTCTTTGTTAGTACTTATTAAAATGCAGATTTAAAATTATTATATTCATAACTATCCTGTAATTACATGTCAATTAACCTTGATAATTTGTAAATAAACAATTTCTGCCTAGTCATGCGTTAGAAAAACGCAGATCTTAGTCTTTGTTAAATTGTATTCATAGTTTTTATACCTGTACGAACACAAGTAAGTTTTTCCACCTAATTTTAAAGGTAAATCAATCTATTTATTTTAAGTATTAACGAAATTAAATTTCAATCTTTGTATGCAAATTTCAAAATGTTAAACTTCGCTATAATTTTTTTAGTAATTTAAAAGAAATATACAAATTTGTTTACAATCTCATATTTTTGCATTACGTAAGCTTACTCCTTTCTGTAACAGATCGTTTGCTAAAATGTATTTTAATATAAAATAACCTTTAGTTACAATCACCCAACCGTAATTTTTTGTTTTTAAATAAATTAGGGTCCTGGTGAAGCACTGACGTTGACCAAAGGATAGCCACAAACTTAAACGACACTTCATCAGTAAAAAAATTCCCTCTACCACTATCAAAATAGATAAGAAACAGTGATGTCAAAAGGAAATGATTAAATTATATAGTTAAAGTAAACTCATACAACGTGGGTAATGTAAAAACTAAAAATGTTTGGTTTAGTGATCGTCATTGGAATTCTGTGTGTATCAAAGTGCAGTAGCAATCTTGTGGATGGACAACTTGACAATCACACGTGTCAAAAAATATGCAAGTGCATTACTTATGATACTTTAGAAGAAACGTTACTCGAAGATAAGATTCGTGTTATCAATAGAACCAACCTTCTAATTTCAACCCTACACGAAAATTTAATACAAGATATGATGCACGTCGAAAAAATTATTTTAACTTCGAACGGAATAGAAACAATCAAATCATCAGCTTTTCGAAATTTGCCGTGTTTGAAATCGATCGAATTAAACGACAACCTTATAACAAACATTGAATTCGGAATATTCTCGAAAACGCCAAAAATTACGAAAATATGCTTGGCCAAGAATCAACTGTGGCATTTCCAACCGGAATGGTTTGGTGACGTGCCAAATCTGGAGTGGCTCAGTTTAGAATACAATTCGATTAAGACAGTTTTAAAAGCGGCGTTTTTTAATTTTCCTAATTTAAGGTATGTAAATTTGGGCCACAATAAGATAATGCACATAGACGAAACCGCTTTTAAAAACGTACATAAATTGGAAATATTAGACCTGAGTTATAACAGACTTTCATATTTAGACAAAGCTTTATTTTCACAGTTCGAAGATTTGCACGTTTTAAATTTATACAGTAACGAATTTTCGCAATTAAGCGATAAGACTTTAAATAGTTTAACTAGTTTAAGAGAGTTCATTGTCTTGTTTAATCCGTGGCAGTGCGAGTGTTACAACAAGATTCTGGATTGGGCCGGAAACAATTTTGTTGGAATCAGAAATAAGTATTTAAAGTGTCAAAAAACGAAACAACTTGAAAACATACCGGTGTGTGTCTTTGGAAGTCAAACCACACAATGTATAGAGAACAAATTAGAAGAACTGTGCGATATTCTCTATTTGCAACAACCAGATTTTGAATGCGATTTTTTATATAACGATTACTTAGGTATTTAGATTGTAGTATATTATAAAACGTAAATACATAATTTTCGAAAACTGTCATAAATTATCCATCATCATCTATTGTAAAAAAATATCACAATAACAATTACAAATGCGTGGAATATTAAAATGAAAGAATTACTCCAATACACCGTATAAAGACGCTCTCGATACAGGACCGTACTTGATTACTTTAAATAGAACACAGCGTCTACTTTTTTTATTATGTTTGCGTACACCGTAAAACAATAATTCTAGCTGCAAACTGAAAATACCTCAATATGCGTTACTTCAACATAACCTTTGAAATTAACTATTTTCAATAACACGTGTTTAAATAACAACTCTTATTTGAAATACTCGTTTCGTTATATCGTGAAAAACAAAAATGTTTCTAAATAAAAAAGAACAACGAATAAAGCACAAACTGCAAACTAAAATAAAAATGCACCCACCCATGATTATTAAGCTGAGGTGTGCCAGGTGCGGATGGTTTGTTATGATTTAGTGTAGCATTAGTAACGCTACTATCGCTTCCAGACCTGCTTAACGATTCCTCGTCATGCCCACTTCCGCCAGAGTTTCTATGCTGTCTCGAACCATTAACAAGCCTAGGAGAATTATTTTGCGAATTGGAATTTTGTACACCACTTTTCGACGCTTCTTCCAAATAACTCTGGTATCTTC
The DNA here is from genome assembly GCA_035610365.1 of Aquatica leii. Classification (NCBI taxonomy): domain Eukaryota; kingdom Metazoa; phylum Arthropoda; class Insecta; order Coleoptera; family Lampyridae; genus Aquatica; species Aquatica leii. The sequence continues at coordinate 102,646,292 of CM069433.1, read as the reverse complement.
TAAGATCCAATTGAAGTTTTTCTAATCTATGACTACATTCATTCAATTGACCTAAAATAACATAAAAATTGATGTAAATCTAGCAAGCATTATACACATACCTTCGACGCTCATAGGATCTCCTAACGCCGGATTTGACTCGTAAACACCTTTCATCTTCATTAATCCATCCCTGGTTGCAGTTTCTTGCGTTACTTTTGTTTGTAATTCTTCTACTTTTTGTATGAGTTTTTTCCTTCGCTGATTTGGTGCTAAATCGCTATAGTCATCCTTTCCATCAGCAATAGTTGCATTCTATCGTAAAAAAATCAAATTAAGTGTTTAAAAATATTAAGTATTTATCTATATATAAAGTATGTTACGATAAACCCTAAATTAAATTACTGCATAAACGTAAGAAAATTCTTTTTTTAACTAAATTTGGCAAATTAAAATTGTCGAAATATGCAGTGCTCGTTTACCAAAAAGAAAAGCGAAAGCAACATACCTTTATTGCGACACAAACTTCTGCAAGCTTCTGTTAGCATGAAAATATAAAGCTTTCTTTTACATGCCGTTTGTGTGTGATGTAATTAACAAATATTATAATTACTTTAAATTTGACATAGAAAAACATTGCAATTATTTACATTATACTTACTTATACTCATGAATAGATTAAATTAAAAGAAAATATAACTGATTCTACGCAAAATCGATGACATTTAGATATAAAAAAAACTAGTGACGCCAACCCACCATATAAATAAACCTGCAAATTACTAGAAGCAGCTTTACCAGAGCTTGAAATTTTTTTATATACAATTCTTCCGACGTTACTGACCGATTTTGAAACTGATTTAAATCTAAAATTGGAAGCTATTGAATTGGTTTTTCACGTTAAAGCCTATTCCTATACAGGGTGTTAATGCTAAGTTGTATCACCCAAGAATGGCAGTTAGAACTCATTGATACAAACAACTTTTCTTAGTTCGAAAAATCGTCATTCTTTCCTTATTTTAAAGAATATTTCAAAAATACTTTTAGCATTTACTTTCGGTTCTCTTAAACAATTTTATTGATCATCATCAATTTATCAAATAACAAAACGGCCATCGATCAAAAATTTCAAAACAAGATATTTTGAAAACCACTCCATCGATATTTGAAAATAAAACAATTATTAAATCTTTAAACTATTTACTATAACATTTTTTTCGATCTGTGCAAAAAAGTTTTTATTCAAATTGAATTATAAAATAAATTTTAACAAAGAAACAAAAGGCAAATACTTACGCGTACTTCAAGCTTGAGACACTTGTTTTCTAGCTTGTACGTTCAAATTTAAATACCTTTTGATCTTGTTCTTAATAGAAATATCTTTGTTTCAAAAAAAAAAAAAATCACTGCTTTATCTTGAACAGTTTTTGTCACATTTATCACTTGTGTATATAATTTGTGTATAAAAATGCATTATTATCAAAACGCTGAACTTCTTGACATGATTTTCGTTTATGGAGATGCAAGGCGTAATGCACTAGAAGCTCGTAGAATGAATCGGAGAAGCTATCCAAATGGTCAGTCAAGTTGCCGCATTTTTAGAAGAATATGTTTGTCAGAGACTGAAAGGTTTCATCCAACAATTGGTGAGAATAGATTTCATCGAACCCCTGTATTTGAAGATGCCGTTCTTAATATTTTGGCAAGTTCTGGATTTCTAAACAAAAAGTGCAAGCTTTGGTACCTGAAGACTTCCACCGAAGATTGATGTTTTGTCGTTGGTTTCTTGAACATAAAGAAAGGTGTATTTAATTCTCGCAATAATCATTTGTGGTGTGATGAAAATCCTCACGCAACATTTATTCGTGCGCGTCAATGACGTTTTTCAGTAAATGTATGCACTGGAATCGTAGGAGAGTACGTTGTTATTGGACCCTACATTCTCCCAAACCGATTGAATGGTGAAGATTATTTTAGTTTTTTAAATAACGTTCTGCCAGAACTTCTTGATGACACCACGAAACATCAGACGAAGACTTTGGTTTCAGCATTATGAAGCACCGACTCACACAACCCGAGAAGTAATAGAGAATATCCAAATAATGAAAGCGGAGATCCTGTTACATGGCCAGCCAGAAGCCCCAACCTAACTCCCCAAGATTTCTTTTTCTGGTGTCACATGAAGACTTCTGTATATAAAACACCAAATTAGAACTGGTGGCTAGCAGAAGATATATAAAACTCTGTCGGCCTTGAGTTGCTGCGAATGATAGCCATTTTGAAAAAAAAAATTTAGTCCTTCCCTTGTTGTATCATTGTTCATTGTTTTATTTTTCTTGTTTGTTTGTTAGTTTCTTGTTTAATGACAGCAAGACTACGTTGTTTCAAATTATTGTTTGTTAAAATTTATCTTGTAACTCAGTTTGAATAAAAAAAGAGGTTTCATCAGAGCGTGAGAAAAATCAAAGAACCCAAACAAGCAACCGAAATCTACCTAAGAACATCTTAAAAGTTGGGTAATTAACTTGTAAACCAAACCAGATTCTAAACCTTGAAAAGGTAAAAAAGAAAGCGATACATTTGAAAAAGCACACGACAATCTAACAAATAATCAATTGTGAACCATTTCCAGATTAACCTATATAAAGAAGTATCGTCACCGGTGGTTAAGCTCGACTCTGACTAGGTTACGGCGTGTTTCGATAAAGGAGTAATGACCGGGAACCAAAGAAGGAATAGTTCGAAACCAAGATCCCGATTAAGGAAAACATAGAAACCATCAAACACCCCAATGACTTAAAATGGACATCTTCAGAGCCCAGAACAAACTGAGTTCTGAAGATGTCCACATCGACGTGTGACGCAAGCTTAGCTTGTGTGATAACGACAACACAAGAATTATTCAGAATGGAAAATTGTATTACGAGAACATTATAGTCAAGTAATTCAGTGTCAATACTGTTGTATGGTTACATTAGAAATAAATGGAAGGAAACACTCTGACAAAATTATAGAACAACCTATCAGGCTAGTGTATACGTGTGATTATCTATCAACAAGACCAAAACCCAAAACCAACAAAATCTTAAAGGACAAAAAATCAATCTAAATCTCACTATGTTTTAAGCAATAGAAACTGTACAAATGTTAAAGCAATTGAAAATTTCCGATAACCCACAAAATTATTAAGATCACCAGGAGGAGATTGTTGAAACAAATTTACAAAGATGCGGAAAACATTTATTTAGAAAATAATTAGCAAGGGATTGATGGCAGAGCCATTTCATAGTCTAAGGTACTATAAATTATCTGCACAAGATAGTGTCGCCACAGAGAATTCGCATTAGCTCATACTCACAAAATAGAACATTCTGGACTAGTGCTAATTTTATTAGTTGCATGTAACTATTTATATTAAATAAATTAGTACATAACTAAAAGTTGTTAATTCGTTGTGACGCAGTTTTTGTTTTTCACAAAATTAATTAACAATAAAAGATTGATAAAGTTCTTACAAACACTTGATAAATTAAACCTCGGAGTTCACAGTAATTCAAGTGCTGCGGTGACATAGCTACAACGTAAAATCAAGATTCTGCAGTAAATCTACAACAATTAGCAAAGTGGTTAGTAAATATGCTGATCAACAGATGGATCGATGCTAATTTCCTAGCGGCGAGCATACTTCTTCGGCACGAAATACGTCGTAAGGTTGGTTACCTTCCAGTAAATACTACAATCCACGGTACTATGTATGAACGATAACCGTAAATAGCTATAAAAGTCGTAAACGTCGTAAGTCGATTTTACACCCGCTGGATAAAACCACAACATAAAGGACATTGAAGTTAAAGCAATGTCAATGAAATAGTGACAAACGCCACCAAAGTGAACTACTGGACGGCCGTTTTGCCCTTTAGGACTCATCAGCAGTAAGAGATACACTCTAATGTAATTCCCACAATTGTATCAATAAACCTTATAGCTTTGTATACACATACGATGGGTATAACCATTAGGAAAACGTTGATCTCATACTATAAGGTACTATGTAAGAACGATAACTGTAAATAGTTATAAAGGCGGTAAACGCAAGTCGACTTTTTACCTGCGTAATTCAAAATTGCTTTAAATAAGTACCTTATACTACGAGATGCCTCTGCTAATGGTTATACCCATCGTATGTGTACATTAAGCTATAAAGTTTGTTGATGCAATTGTGGGAATTACATTAGATTGTATCTTCTACTGCTGATGAGCGGGTATAAAATCAACTTACAACGTTTACCATCTTTATAGCTATTTACATTTAAAAAATAATGATTGGAGAATACAATGCGTAAACCCACCACGAGCTGGATGTCACTATACGTACTAAGATTTCAAATAAAGAAAAACTAGACAAGAACCGTCAAAGAGGTCAATTTGACCCTTCGTGAACTTTAAAACGTTCAACTTTGTTTATTTGAATTAGAACATTATAGTTGTAGCAGTTTTCTTATCTTTTAATGATATACTATACACCTGCGAAATTTCAAAAAAATATTTTTATTCATTAAGATTTGTATTACTCTTCTACCTAAAATCGCCAAAGTGGTCAATTTAAGCCTTTGAAAAATTATTATAATAATGAATATTGTATTGTATCACATAACACGTTATACGCATGCTTTTGATTACTTATAAATTAAATATCAGCTACTTTATAAGTAGTGACTGTTTGGGTCAGCTCCGGAAAAGTTCGTGTTTGTCGCTTGCAGAAAGATGTACTTGTTTGTAACTCCCCCACTTAGTGCATTCCATTAGACAATTATATTCTAAATCATTTTCAAAACTGTAACCGAGGCCAAGAGGCTGCCGTCAAAACAAAATCTCATTCACTCAATACATGACCACCAAACCAAATAAGTTTGGTATAAAGTTTTGGCTAGCTGTTAAACCAACTTCCAAATATGTAGTAAATGAATTTACTTATCTAGGAAAAGCTGCCGCGTGGCCTTCAAATCAACGTCTTGCTGAGCACGTTGTCCTAAAATTAATGGAACCGTATTTGAATAGACGCAGGAATGTTACTAGTGACATTTTTTTACCAGATTGTCGTTAGAACAGATGGCAAAAAAACACTACGTTAGCGAGTAAATCGTTCCAGAAGAAAAATTCCGAATTCTGTGAAAAAACAAAGAGCGAAACTATATTCAACCACCGTTTTAACAGTAGATAAGTGTATTATTACTAATTACAAAGCCCGGCCAAATAAAAATTCACTGCTTTTAAGTACACTTCATTCCAACGTAGTAATAGATAACGGAACAAAAAACCAGAATAGATACTATATTATAATGAAACCAAATGTTGAGTGGACATAGTGAACCAAATGGCAAGAAAATAATCATGTAAAGCAGCTTCACGTAGATGATTCGTCCACGTTTTTTATAGCAAATTGGATAAATCTGTAACTGGTAAAAATATGTCAAGGAGGAACTCGTTTTAGAACTCCACAAAGAATACATCAAAAAAATCAAATTTCTGAGAAAAATTAAAATCGACATAAGTACTAGATTTTGAAATGTAAAGGCAACAGAACAAAGAAAATGTGTGTAATATGTAACAAATACGTTTGTTGAAAATGTATCGTAACTGTAGAAAAATCTTTCACTTGATTGCACAAAGTAGTTGATATGTAAAACTCTTTGAATCACTGTATAATTTTTGTAACAGTTATAATTTCTATAAATTTAAACTTGCACTACTTTTTGGTATTCGATTTTTAAAATAGATGTTCAATAAATATATTTTTCAAAATAAAGTTTATTTCTGACTTTAAACTGTTAAATTATAGAAATGATCAATTTGGCCACCACTGGCGCTTTTAGGTATTTACATTCAGTGGTGGTTCTAGTGTTAAATAAATTATAGGTTACAATATTGTTTAAAAATTGCATTAGTGTATGGTTCATGAGTGATTCGAAAAAAAATTGATAAAATCTATTAGCAACTATAGTTTACTTTTTCATCATGTTTATCTAGGTCTCTTAAAATTAGGTTCTGCTCTTTTGATGTTTTATTTCAAAATAACGGTTTAAAAGATCACATTCGAGTAGAGATTACAGTTGTAATACCTGCAGTGATTCAAGATGCTATTAACTGTTTGAAAGACGGAATGATTCAAACCATGTTGTAAATAATGTAGTTTGTGTAAAAACTATAATTTTTTTAAATCTTTCTAATTTAGGGTATATTAAAGCAATTTTTAATTTACTAGTACACCCTGTAGAGTATCTGTGAGTAATATATACGGAAATATTTTAGTAAGAACATTGAGTCAATTACAAAATACCTTTGAGCTCAACTACATAAAACAAAAAAAAACCTAATTAACTTGAAAGTTGTAGTATAAATAAACTATAAAAATAAAGACAGGCGGGAGATTTTTAACGTTATGTAACGGTCATAACATAAAGAAACAATAACGAAGTTTATCTTTAGGAAAGTGTGACATCTGCTGTCACCTATACTTTAAATTAAATTTTTTGGTTAATTTCTTTTACTCAATTTTTTTTACTATTCAACAAAAACCTTTATACAAATTTTTCAATGGTTTAAATCAGTTACATTTACATTCCGTAATCTGCAAACTAAACTTTATTTAATGCTGGTATAGAAAGAATCATGCAAGCACATTTATTCATAAACCCATGCTGGATGATAATATGAATCGTGAATGATAAAAAAGGAAGTAAACACTATCGACTTACCCTTAAGAATTATCGTCAAAATCAGAAAGTATTCAAAATACAGTAAAAACAGACTTAACTTTTATCATTTGCAGATGATTGTGATGATGAGAGTGCATTAACAAAATGATATCCATGACTAGTCAACATACACCTGAATCGTTAATCAATGTCCAGAAAAAAATACTTTCAATAAAAATTATTTCATCTGTTGTTTGTATTGTATATTGCCTAGAAGTCTTTTTTATACGTAAATGTTTACATCTTCAGAATTGAAAGCAATTTTATGTAGACATCAATTAATGATCTCCCGGTATTTTATTTTTGTCATTCATTAATTTATTCCCACACAAACTATCAAACCACATGCAGCCATACACAATTGTAAAATGCGACAAAGCTATAAATGCAATTACTTACAAAAGGCAGCCATTGACCAGTACCACCAACGCACCGAAGAAACCAATTACCAAAGAAACAAGAAAATTTAAATAAGACATTTGAATCTAAATAAAGCTAGTTATTTGAAACTTACTAATTACAAAAATTGTGCCCAACTACAACAAAATACAATGTACTTACCCCACGACTACCAAATATATTCAAAAGTCCCGCCCTTTTCTTAATTTTATTTCCAGAAAATGTTCCTTTAACAGTGTAACCACCATCTTTCATACGTGGTTGAACGTTATTCACATTTTGGATGCTACCCGTATTACTTCCATTACTCTTCGATAAATCTTCGAACGGATAATCCTCCGGTGGATTAAAACCAGATTTGAATCGTTCTATAACCATTAACGTATCCTAAAAACGCAATAAATGCATAGGTTTGAAAACAAAACCTGCAAAATAATATTACTTGTTTTTCATCTATAAGATCGGCAGCTTTAATTATTCCATCGAGGCATTTATTTATTATCGGAAATACGTTTTTTTCAATTTCTACTGCACTATAAATAAAATTCTTAATATTTTTAATACGTTTTTCGTCTAAATCTTGCAGTTGTCGAAAGACTTCCGGTAAACCTGATCTATAATGTTGTCGTTGTAGTTCGTTTGTGCGTTGTAATTGATCGGCATAATGATTTTTGGCAGTATCACATGCTTGAGATTTGTACGACATATTTAATCTTTGCTTTTCAACCTAAAATCGCATTTGATTTAAATGTTTACCAAAGCATTTCTTTAATTTTACCTCTGCTCTCGATAGATTAAAGTCGGCGTCGGCTTTTTGAAAGTTTTCGATCGCTTTCTCTGACTCCTTAAATGCTTTATCGTACGCTTTTTTCGATCTAAGTAATTCGTCTATTTGATTTTGAAGTGCCTGCGTCAATTTAGAACCTTCGTATAATTGTCTCTAAAATATTTGAATAAGTAACAATTTTTTTATATGTTTAAACTACCAACTCACTTTACGTTCGTCTCTAAGATCTTTAATAAGGGCGGTTAACTCTTTAATAACATTTGCTTGTAGGTTTTCAGCTACGACTTCATGTTGTCCAGCTAAGTCATTAACTTCATCCATCAATAATTTAAATGCTTTGCATGAGCTGTATCTGAAAATAACCATACATTAGGGTCAAAAATTAGATTAAATCATGGTAATGCGATTACGCTAATTAAATTTTATGGTATTTTAACAAACTACAAAGAGGAATTATGTCAAAGTTCATTGATCACCACATAAACATACAAATTTAAGTAATAAAAAATATATTCGCATCGGACAATAGAAAACGTATAACAGAAAACTTACTAATGTGATTCTGTTATTAAATAGACTATAACCTTTTTCTTCTTTAAGTTACTAAGAGGTGAACAAAACTTCATAGAAAAATAGCAAGTGCATTATACAGTCAAAGTTAAAAGTTATTTTACGCTCCGTAAAAATGTGAGACGTGATGTATTATTATATTAAAGTAGAGAAAACACATTAACCAGTAGTCAAAACAAAGACTTTTGACAAATCTAGAATCGATTAAAAAACAGCTACTAAAGAAAAATCTTCAATAAATAAGATAAGAATAAAATAAATACACGGAAGAAGTACGAAGAGTAAAGAAAGAATTGAAGTAAGAACAAAATGAAAATAAGCTTGAATAAAGAGAAGAGATAGATGAACATATAACATGACAAAAATCCTATCATTCGAATAACAGACAATAAGAACTTTACGCAGATATGAATAAAAAAATTGACACGTAAAAGTAAAAATACATGCCAAACAAGTGAAAATACAGTGACTCTACAACAAACTAAGCAGGTAGTAAGACACGAAAGTTGAGATTCTTCAAAAATGAAGATGATCGGGTTTCTCAAGAATAAAAAAGTACATCTCAAATGAACCATTAGTAGTTCTTACTGAAATTTAAAAGTTAACAATCTCTCCTACCCTTCCATCCCTTCCACGAAACCCAAAAGAGATTGATGGGAGCAATTCCCGAACAACAAGCTCTAGAAGCATGAAATCTGTAAGACTTGTTCTTGTTGGACTTTCAAAGCTATTAGTGCCCTATCTATCTCATTCAAAATGTTGACCGTTCAGAAATAAGACCGCAGATTTTTATTCTTTCGGCAATATTTAAAGAAAAATTAAATCCTGACATATTTTATTTAAAAAAATTAAAAGGAATATTTGACTTAAAAGAAACAGAAATACAATTGTAGCACCAAAAAAGTAAGCAACAACATCGACATAACCTTACGAGAATAACCAAAAGAATATCGAGCGTCTTCTGTGTAGAAACCGCAAAAGCTGTAACTGAAGTTGCCAACGTTCCGCTTACTTTGGTAAAAGATCTCATCAAAGAAAACTAAGAAGTATTTGGTGCTGATACAATTCCGTTATCTAACATTTTAATAGAATTTTACAAGTTTCGCTGTTAAAACCTAATTTTTTATTGAACTCTCTACAAAGTCATTTTTGACTAGTAAAAATTAAATAAACGAGGTAATTTCTGACAGTAATTATTTAGAAATGATTCAGCAACATAACACTTCTCCTGAAGAAATTACCAACTTTTCCAGTTCAAGTGTGCATCTCAAAGGATTAGATTTGTAAAGGTTGCCGAGTTTAAACCAAGAAAGTATCTTATAAGAGAACTTACTGGAACTCACCATATGTGCGTGCGTATGTGTACCCAGTACATAAGAATTTAAACATTATGATTACTAGTTTTTGTTTACATACATTAATCAGTTTTTTAATAATAATTTTGGTTTTCCAATGTTCTCTGCGCACTATCTTCTTTATCTCCCACAGACTTAAAACATGGTTCACCGTTTCTCTGTATTTACTTGTAAACTTTTCATTTATAAAATTTTTTGTTTTGTCTTGCTTTTTTAAGATTTCGTCTATGTCTCCTATACATGCAGAAAATAGACTTTCAGGTACTTCTTGATCTTCTTGGCTATGTTATGTATTAAAACTATAATACAGCATCGAACACTTTATTTAACATTCTTACAAAAGTAAGTTACATGTCGATTTACTAAAATTGACATTTTCTCATTCTGTCTTTTTGAGACAATTAAATACTACAATCTTCCCCTACTTATTAAAGATTCAATCTTTTAGGAGATTTAACTATTGTTACGAATTTATTTATTAAAAACTAATTTATTTAAACTATTAAAACTACGTTTACTTATTATAGAAATATGTATACTTTTAAATTAACCGAACTAATTAAATCTAATAATAAAAGAAACACTTACACTATAATTTATGTATAACACTTAAGATAAGATAAGATAACGTCTTCGGATTTGTTTACACTATTTATCACATACACGATTATTCTCGATTCGGTGTACACTGTTATTTATGTAAAACGTCGCGCGTGCTAATCACTTATTTATCTTCACCTTAATTATCTTCTTAATACAGCTGCATTCGCGTTTCGACAATAACTGACCTACGATTTCTTTCTTACGTATTTATAGACATCGGCGAATCTTTCTCGAGCGTTCCTCACTTTTCGCTATAACTTCTAGAAGATAGATAACAGCCTTCTAGAAGGTTCTTGCGTTTGTAAGTAATTTCTTGAACGTTTCACTGCCCCCTTCTTAGGACTGTTCTGTCCCAGAACAGGAGACTGGATGCCACACCGGTAAAAGGGATCGTGGCGATAGCGGCAGCTTCCTCCATTTCGGCAACATCCTTGACCATAAAAGTAACAGTCAATGGACTTTTCCTGACCCAATACTCTCCTCGGTTGGTAACTACAGACCAACACTTGAATGCCTGTTCCTCGGAAGACGACCTCCAACATGTTTCGAACTGTCCTCCAATTCAGTTGGTCTAAGCCACAACCAAGCTTGGGTACTGCCAATTTCCTAACATGATGGAACTCCATTTGTCTCTTGAGACTCCATAATGTTCGCCACAGATCTTTGTATAACGGCTTGACACGTGAGTATTTCTTGGTGACCAGATAGAAAACGAAGCGTCCGCCACCACGTAGTCCTAAAACTTTTCCGACTGCCGGTTGCTGTCTTCGTAATTCATCTAGCTGTCCAAACTTCTCTTTAAACACGACTGCAATCCCTTTGGACATGTCAAGGTCCTCGCTCACGCAATGTGCGATGGCGTAATCTTTTTGTGTCTGGAACAGGTCTTGTTGTTCCTCGGTGGTAACTCCGAACCTAGCTTTTCCAGAACCTCCATATAAGTTCATAAACTTTTCGAACTCCAGTTCTTCGATTGGATTCCTGGTTCTGCTACTTATTACTCTGGTTCGGACCTGAACTTGCGGATTGTGGTTATCGCCAGCAAACGGGGCTGAACGATCGACGTGGACCACTTTTGGCTTGCCTCTGGGCGGTTTTCGTATGCGGTATATAACGTCGTTAATACGCTGCACGACTTCATAGCGGCCCTCACATTGCCTTTGCAGCTTCGGCGACAAACCACGTCTCCTTTGAGGGTTATACAACCAGACCATATCGCCAGGTTGAAACCCACCATTTTGCGCCTTGACGTCATATCTTGTTTTCATCCTGTCGCTGGCAATTTGTGTATTTTTACGGACCTCTTCATGTACTTCGTCTAACCTCTTGGCCAGCTTGCTGACGTAATCTTCTCCAGCAACTTCTTCTTCCGGTCTTCGCCCAAATTGAAGATCGCATGGTAATCTTATCTCACGACCGAGCATGACACAGGATGGTGTTTGGCCTGTGCTTTCGTGAACGGATGATCGGTATGCCATTAAGAAAAGGTGCAAGTACTGATCCCAGTCTCTTTGGTGTTCGGACACTACCTTGGCTAAGTACTTGCCCATTGTTCGATTCATCCGTTCAACCATGCCGTCAGATTGAGGATGGAGAGGCGTTGTCCTAGTCTTCTTAATTCCTAACAGTCGGCAAACTTCTTGAAACAGCCCAGACTCAAAATTGCGGCCTTGATCAGAGTGTAATTCCAACGGAACTCCAAACCGGCAGAAAAATTCTTTTACCAATACGTCTGCGACTGTAGCTGCTTCCTGGTTGGGTATGGCGTAAGCCTCCGTCCATTTCGTGAAATAATCCATTGCCACCAGGATGTATTTATTTCCCGAATCGGATTCTGGGAACGGCCCTGCGATGTCAATCGCAACTCTTTCCAAAGGGCTTCCTACGTTGTATTGTTTCATGGGTGCTTTGCGCTTCCTCGCTCACGCAATGTGCGATGGCGTAATCTTTTTGTGTCTGGAACAGGTCTTGTTGTTCCTCGGTGGTAACTCCGAACCTAGCTTTTCCAGAACCTCCGTATAAGTTCATAAACTTTTCGAACTCCAGTTCTTCGATTGGATTCCTGGTTCTGCTACTTATTACTCTGGTTCGGACCTGAACTTGCGGATTGTGGTTATCGCCAGCAAACGGGGCTAGACGATCGACGTGGACCACTTTTGGCTTGCCTCTGGGCGGTTTTCGTATGCGGTATATAACGTCGTTAATACGCTGCACGACTTCATAGGGGCCCTCCCATTGCCTTTAAATCTAACGTAGAAAACCACTGGGATCCTGACAGGGTGTCTAGCGTATCGTCAATTCTGGGTAAAGGGTAGCTGTCCTTTTTGGTCACGTCGTTTAGCTGCCTGTAGTCTACGCAAAACCTCGTTGATCCATCCTTCTTCTTCACGAGTACCACTGGGGATGCCCATGGACTACTTGAAGGTTCAATCACGCCTTCTCTCTCCATATCCGTAATTATTTGTTCGGCTTCTTCTCTTTTCGCCAAAGGAAGTCTGCGTGGATGTTGTCGTATCGGTCGAGCGTCTCCGGTATTAATTTTATGTTTCACCACGTTAGTTCTTCCTTTGGAACCACTCTCCAGCGCGAACACATCTTGGTACTCTTGGATCAACACTTTAACTTTAGCCAGCTGGTCTTGGCTGAGGTTTTGGCATTTGGTGGTAAGAATGTCCAATAGATGTTGTGGACACTTCTTCGGCGGCGTATCTTCGTTCGTCTTCACGCATCTCACAATTTGTGATACTGGCGTGCATTGGCCTACGGTCTTCTTTTTCAACGTTACAGGATCTGAGTTGATGTTTAAGATCCTTACTGGCATCGTCTTCTTTACTCGTACTAAGGTTCTGGCAACGAGTAGTCCCTTTTCAACTAAACCGCCTTCCATTGGTTCAATCGCGCGTATGTAGCCTTCCCAGAGCTCTCCGTCCAGGCGTGCCATCACCACACTTTCCGTCCTTGCAGGCAGAATCACGTCTTCACTCAACAAGACTCGCACGGCTGCCTTCTCTGACGAATGAAAAGGAATTTCTTCATTGTCGATCTTCAGGACATCGTTCTTCATATCCAAATGGAACCCATACTTATCACGTCCATTCCCAGGATAACTTCTTCCGTGATGTCGGCTACCAGTACTTGATGGTCGAGTACTCCATTTCCCAAACCAATGGTTACTTTGACTTGTCCGTGAGTAGGTATTTCGTCGCCCGTCGCCGTTCGAAGTCGTACTGTTACTGGTGATGTCTTCTCGTTTTCCAATAACATGTCAGGACGAATGATGGTCTTCGTCGCTCCCGTGTCAACCAGTAACTGGACGCTTCTCCCATTGATCTTGCCATCGAGATAAATGCTATGCAATTGTTCTCTAGGCGATGCCATTTGGATTGTAATCTCCGGAGTCTGACTAGATGAGATTACTTTTTGTCTCTTTTGCTCGCCTCGTTCCAAATTTTCGAGGGCTCTTCTAGTCCTCTTCTTAGGTTTGGTACGATGCCGTCGTACATGGCTTATTTCGTCGCAGTTCAAAGCTGTCACTCCTCTTTCCCGAAGTATTCGTCGCGCTATCTCCTCGATGCTATCCAGTGTCTGTGCGGGTACTTCTGCAGCACAGCAGAGTCTATGACCATCTCGTTGCGATGCTTGTTTTGCTGCTTCAAACTCCAAAGCATGCACCAAAGCGTCATCCAATGTCTTCGGTCGAGCTAACCGAAGAGTCTGCTGCGTTTCGTTGTCTCGGAGGCCGTCTACAAAGGTTTGAATAGCCAATTGCTCCAAGAAGGTATCTGGCGCTGTAGGATACGCAAGCCGTGTTAGTCTGACGATGTCAGCCTCAAACTCTTGAAGACTTTCGGCAGCTTTTTGAACCCGACTTTTAATTTGAGCTTGATAGACTTGTTGAAGATGGGCATCTCCGTATCTCATTTCTAATCGTGATATTAAGAGTTCGTAATTTTCTTGCAGGTGGTCCGGAATAGTTTGTAAAATTCCAAGCGCTTCTCCACGTAAGGACACTATTAAAGACGTCGCTTTCTGCTTGTTGCTCCAACCATTAGCAGTAGCTGCGGCTTCAAACTGCTTGTAGTAGGTTGACCATGGAACTTTACCATCAAAATTCGGTGGTACAACTTTGAACTTGTGAGTGTTTTCTTCTCGATGGTTCATTATTAAATCTTCACTCGTGACGCTTCCTTCACCGTGACAATTCATTTGGATCATTCTTTCTTCAAGCAGTTGTATTCTTTCTCTCATTTTTTTCTCTATCTTGTCTTCTATGGTTCTTGAATTTTCATTTAACTTCTCTTCTATTATGTCATTCACAGAATCGCAAATTTCTTCTTTTAAGTTTAACATGTCTGCTTGGGTTTCCTCTTGAACAATTTTAATTTGATTTCCTACACTTACTTGTATTTGTTTCTCAATAGTCTTTATTTGGTTTTCCATGCTCGCTCGTATTTCTTCTTTCAAACTTCTAGCATTTTCTTCCATTTTTCTAGAATTTTCGTAAAACTTTTCTTCTATTTTCTGCGAATTTTCTTCCATCTTCTGAGAATTTTCGGACAGTTTTCTTGGATATTTTTATTCATCGATTCGAAATTTCAAGTATTTTTGAATCCATTTTAACTGCTTGCAAACGCGTCACCGGCATAAATTTAAATATAATACGAATATAAAGTTTTAAATACACTACTTTTTAAAATGCAGTTTTTATATAACACAAAATTTAATAACGATTCACTTATTAATATTAAACCACGAAAACGAATCGCGATCACGCACTTGTTAAAAGAAAAAGTTTAATAAACACTATATTAACTTTATAAATAAACACGCTTATCGCGAATCTTAACAGATATTTACGCAATGTTTTTATTACGGGTGCGATATCAAATAACTTAATGGTATTCACACTAAAAATCGCGGTTTGATACCTCAACACCTGACGCCACTGTTACGTCTTTTATTTATTATTAACTAATTTATTTAAACTATTAAAACTACGTTTACTTATTATAGAAATATGTATACTTTTAAATTAACCGAACTAATTAAATCTAATAATAAAAGAAACACTTACACTATAATTTATGTATAACACTTAAGATAAGATAAGATAACGTCTTCGGATTTGTTTACACTATTTATCACATACACGATTATTCTCGATTCGGTGTACACTGTTATTTATGTAAAACGTCGCGCGTGCTAATCACTTATTTACCTTCACCTTAATTATCTTCTTAATACAGCTGCATTCGCGTTTCGACAATAACTGACCTACGATTTCTTTCTTACGTATTTATAGACATCGGCGAATCTTTCTCGAGCGTTCCTCACTTTTCGCTATAACTTCTAGAAGATAGATAACAGCCTTCTAGAAGGTTCTTGCGTTTGTAAGTAATTTCTTGAACGTTTCACTATTCTGCCAAATCGTGTTATTCTGAGCAACATTTGATTCAAGGTATGATCTACGTCTAAATTTGAACCACACCTACATTTTGATCTATCATCAGGATCACCACTGCTTGGCAGGGCCTCAACTTCATCAAATGTATCGTTAACCTCAGAGCTAACTTTACCTGACCTAACCGATGTTGCATCAGAAGCTAACCTATATCCTTAGATCCGGCACATTATTATTCATCGCTGAAGCATAGAAGTGTTGAATCATTCCTATTTGTGCGCATATAATCTGCGTGAACAAACCTAATATTATCCCCAATCCTAACCAAATATATACATAAACTTAGCACTTTCGCTACCCTACCCCTCTGCCTTTGTATAATCATTGATAAAAACATTTTCATTAATCTTAAACAAAATTTGTTTTCCCACAGAACTTCCTGAATTTATAGACTTGTCATGACAAGAAAGTTTTAACAAATCGAATCTAGTCGTAGGTCTATTTTTGAAAACACATATCGCTGGTAAAACATCAGTGGTCCAGGAAGAACTATTTCGATAGGTAAACAGATAACTATACAATTTAGACAAAACATCATCCTCTGAAATGTCTTCCTCTCTTTAACCAAAAGGTGCTATTTTTAAGCCATTTTTTACTGTTTGTACCGTTCTCTGCGCTAAACCATTACTTTGTGGATGGTAAGAGGGAGTCTTGACAGGTTTAATTCCATTAGCCTGACAAAAAGATACAAATTCAGTGGAATTAAATAGCGGACCGTTGTCAGAAACTAATTCGGGTGGAAGAGCAAATGTAGAAAAAATATCTTTCAATTTTAGAATGGTTTCTAATGCATTAGTTCCATTTTTCATTAGCTTAAGCTCAAACCATTTAGAATTTTGATCAACCAATACCAGAAATGTAAATTTAAATTTGTAAAAGAGATCTATATGAACTTTAAAAAAAGTTACATAGAACCGCAGACCATGAAATGGGTTTATTAGAATTCGTGAAATTCAGACACTGTTGACAAATATTACATACAGATATAAACCACCAGCAGTAGGAACACATAAGCATTTTGGATCGAAGAATACTGCTATGCTGTTTGTCAAAGAGTTCAAGAACTTCTCTTCTTAAAACTTTAGGAACAACAACCCTACTACCTACAAGAATACAGACAATTCATGACGTTTCTTAAAATAAAATTTTATGTTTTCGTCACTAACATTATTGAGCCACCCCGACAAAATGTAATCTTTGACTTTTATGAGCAGTAAATCTCGTATTGTTTCCCTGCTAATATCATGACCATTCAATACCACCTTATTTACTAAATTAAACGAGAATAGTCAGGTATTTCCGACTTCTAACTCCAAGGTAAAGTAGACAATTACTTATTAATTTTCCACTTTTATACTGAATATCATAATTATATCCCGAAAGAAGCACAGCCCATCTAGTAATTCTTGCCGCCGATGTAATCGTAATACCTGTATTTTTTTCCAAAAATGAACATTAGGGGCTAATGATCTGTTACCAACGTAAACTTCTGTCCAAATAAATATTTATTGAACTTAGGAAGAGCAAAGATAATGTTTTTTTCTGTTCTATTTTTGACAATGTACTGGATGGAAAGAAAACCGGTTTATCATCACCGTCGACTTTGTGACTTTAGATAGCGCCCACTCCATACCCACTAGCATCACAAGTTACAAAAATAGGTAAAGTATGATCAAAGTGAACAAGCACACTCTCTGACGTTAACAACTCTTTGCTTGACTGAAAAGCAACTTCAAATTCTTTGCAAACTCGACATTTTTCTGACACAACTTATAAAGGGATTTTAATTTTGTGTACAACATAGGAATGAATTTGTCATAGGAATTTAATAATCCAAGAAAAGATTTAAGTTCGGAAACGGTCCTGGTGAAGAAGCCAACTTTATGGCCTTAATGTTCTCTTCAGTTGGATGAATTCCACTATCATCAATTATATGTCCCAAGAAATCTACTTCATTTACAAAAAATAAACTTTTTTTCATTGACCTTTACGTTGAACTCAACTAACCTCTTTAACACTTTAAACAGATACTTATGACACTCTTGCAACGATGAACCATAAATCAAAATATCATCACTATTACATTTAGTATTTTTCAGACCGGCTAAAATACTATCCATAGTTGCCTGAAATATTCCAGAAGCTAAACTTATACCAAAAGTTATCTCGTAAAAGAAAACAAACCCAAATGCGTATTGATTACTGCTATTTTTTCAGAGTTTTCACTAAGTTTCAACTGTTGAAAAGCTTCCCTCAAGTCGATTACCGTAAAATAGCTATTAACTCTTAAACTGGCAAATATGGCCTCAGGCAGCGACAAGATACAATGATCACTACATATTGCTTTATTTAAAGTTTTTTTAAAATCCACACAAATCCTGATCTCTGAGGGTTTCTACTACTACGTCTATGGGATAGGCCCAATTCCAATGCGTAACCTTTTTTAAAATTCCTACATTTAACATTTTCTATAATTCTGATTCAACCTTGTCTCTCAAAGCAAATGGCACGTCGTATGCTCTATGAAAAACTGGCTGCACACCTTTCAAATTCAATTCGACTTCGACATTTTTAATACGTGACCTGCTTTGACGATTCTACTATCTGACTGACGACGTTCTGAATTTTATACATCTCACTAAATTTTATTTATTCAAAACATTTAACTAATTTCGACCTAGTAACGGAGAGAACTTATGGTTGCCTCTTAATATTACAAGAAGCACATTGAAATTCTGACTACCAAAATTAACAGATACCATAGCTTCTCCTAGAACACTGACATTTTGACCAGTTAACACTCTTAAATGGTATATGACAGGGTATACCTTCAATTGGTTAAAATAAAATTCAAAATCATTTACATGCATTACTGAACGACAAGCTTCACTATCAATTTCAAAAATTACCTTTTCTTGTTCTACTACTAATTTTACATTTACTGGATCCTTAATATTAGAATCTAAATTCGATAAAAAACCTAAATCTAAAGAATTTGATTCATAGTCACCTTCCGAAAAACCAGCACGCGTATCTTCCACGTTGTGGACATTTCCTTTTCTGCACACTCTACTGATATGACCTTTCTTTTTGCAACTAAAACATTCCCACTCTTTAGCTGGACACTTATCAGAATCATGCTTCATTCCGCAACGAAAACACGCTTTCCAATCATCTACCTTTTCAATCTTCTTTGAATTACTCTTATCTTTTCGACACACAAACAACTTGTCGAGACTGTCTGGCAAAGTTCATGGACCTAACTTGACCTTCTACTAACTCCATTAAAAGCGCGATTTCATAGGCGCGTTCAAAGGTCAAATCATCTTCTAACAATAACTTCCTCCTAATGCCTTGCGATCGGATTCCACAGCCAAAACGATCTCTCAGAAACTCAGAAAGGAACTGACCAAACTTACAATACTGTGAATAACTTTTTACTTAGTTACAAAAGTTTTAATGCTTTCGTTTGCCTCTTGAGTTACATTATAAAATCTATAACGAGCCTTTTTGGGCTGTAATAACTGATTAATGTACCTTTGAGAACATTGTATGACTCCGAGCTAGGTAAGTTGGGTGCAAGTAAATATGCTTCACCACCTATTACAGTTAAAAGTAAGGGGACTTTCTTGTCATCTTCCACACTGTTGCAAATGAACAGCTGTTTATGGCGTTCTAAATACGATGCTACTTCCGAGACTTTAGGGTTTAACTGTTTAATAGATCCTATTAGCGACATTTCTTAACTATTGACGACTGACAATCCGACTGACGGGACTTTACTACCACGTACGCACGCCTAACTTTATTATTTTCGAACACGGACGAAAATGATTGCATACGCGTAAATTCGAAGACCCGTCGCCAAATTGATGTTATGTATTAAAACTATAATACAGAATCGAACACTTTATTTAACATTCTTACAAAAGTAAGTTACATATCGATTTACTAGAATTGACATTTTTTCATTCTGTCTTTTTAAGACAATAGACTAAAATTCGATTTTTAGAAAATAGTGTATATCCATTATATCATAACTGACGTTTACAATAATAGTAATTAAAAGTAAATCCCTAATTAATTAACGAAGAAAAACATTATTAAAGTTGACGATTTTTGAATTTTTCCGAGCACACAACGAAGCTTGCCGAAGTGAGTGTGACGTCACCACATCCTTCGAACAATATTATAGTATTATGATAGCCTGGCATTATATTAATTTTCTTGATTTTGTTGTTATTTTATGTGGTTTTATTGATTTTTTAGTTTAAATTTTCTGCTTGTAGTTGTGAGTACGTAATGTTGTTAATAAATTAATTTTTTTCTGTAAAACGTTGTAGTAGCAAAATAGTTTGTATTGAACAACCTTAGTTTTTGCTATAGTTGTACTAAAGTATAGTTAGAATTTTAATAGCTTTTACAATAAATACCTATAGTTCTAGTTTTAATAAGTAATTAAATTTAATCATTAGTTAAATAGTTTAAGTAGGATATAATACTTCTTCGATTAGCAGTAGCGGTAGTTATTGAATTTTTAACATATGTAGTAATAATACTAACTGTATTAATTAGTGTGTTTATAAGTAGTTGCTACTAACAATATCACATTTTGTGCAAAAATTGTTTTTTCTCTGTCCAATATACAAGCAATTGAAATTTTCTTCAATGTTAGGCACTTTAAATTTATTACTAATAAATTTATTAACATCAAACCTATGAAACCTTCTTCTTCGAAAAGCTACAACTACTGTCTTGTATATCAGCACCACAAAAAATCTAAATAAGGCGTTTGTCTCTCTTTCTAAAAGTTGCTAATAAATAAATTTTATGTTTTAAGTATAACGCTCTATTTGCATAAATATGAAGGAGAAACAACAACACCTTTATTGAACAAAAAAATTATGATTACAACTAAAGCAAAAACTAAGGTTGTTCAATAGAAACTATTTTGCTACTACTACGTTTTACAGAAAAAAAATAATTTATCAACACACTACGTACTCACAACAACTACAAGCAGAAAATCTATACTAAAAACTCAATAAAACCACATAAAATAACAAGAAAAACAAGAAAATTAATATAAAACCAGACTATCATAATACTATAATATTGTTCGAAGGATGTGGTGACGTCACACTCACTTCGGCAAGCTTCGTTATGTGCTCGGAATAATTCAAAAATAGCAATAATTTAATTACTTATATTTCCAATTATAAATATTTGGTGGGTGTTTTTTATGTATAGCATACATACGCGTCTTATAGGTTACCAGAAAATATACTTACTTTTTTATTTCCGTAACAGTGAATCTTCTCTATTGTTTTTCGCCACCTAACATAATTTAAACACTACACGCTAGTTTTCCTTTTTTCCCTTCCTTTGCATCTAGTTTCCCCATAGATCCCCCAACGCTCGTTTACCGTTTGCCTTCTTGAATACGCTGAAAGTTTCATGCGCCCTTTAAATGTATACAATTATCCCATTTTCTCTAACTTTTTGTCTGCTAGATGTTTCAATTATCAAATTATCGTTGTGTTAATCGAACTGAATGCGGTCAATCCATCTGGTATATACCCTCAATATTGCCTTGGAAACCTTTGTTGACCCTACTTTCTTCGTCTTATAATTTTGCAAAAATGTTTCCTTAGCAGTGTATCGGCTGATGAAATACTTTAAAGACAGACAAATAAATAAAAACACATACGAGTGTAATTTTTGCTTTGGTTGAATAGCTTCGCTTAAATAGTATACAGGTTCTCGCAATTATTCGAGAATAATCGCAACCAAATAACCAACAAATACACAACTTGTTCAACTCAATAATCATATATAACCAAAAACTAAAGTTTATTTAACAATGTTGGTATCTAATATCGAGCATAAGAAAATCGTCATTGCAAGATTTAAGAACGATCCAATAGTGTGAGTGACTTCTCTGAGTTACGATCGCAATTTCATTCGAACTACCTTTCTTATCGGTTGTCGTTCTTTAAAAAAATCCTTATGTTAAGCTATCCTTTCACATATATGTTATTTCTACACGATCAAGTTACATAGAACAAGACTGAAGAAAACCGCATAACAATAACGTCAAGTGAGTTTGCGAATCCTCACACTGAAAAAATAAATGCCTTCAAAGTTATCAAAAATACAACACGGACCAGGTGGAAGTTAACGAGTGTACGGTAGTTATATTATCTGAAGATATAATCCTATAAGTTTTAGTCAAATGCTAATAATGAAGATTTTAATATATAAAGAAGTAAGATCAGTATGAATTAGAATAGAAGAGCCTATAAACTCATTAGCACATAGGATATCATTATGGACCCACTACTCAGGTTTTGTTGAAAGATTTTTGCAGTACTCGAACTCCAATAAATAGTGGCGCTAAACAATCAGTTCCAAAGTAACGTTACAGCTATCAGCAGCGACTCCATGGAGAACACTTAAAAATTTGATAATGTGCTTACCTAATTAGATTAAAGCTCGCATCAACTAACCTGGATATAAATACGTTTTTCTTATATAACAAAACAGAGTGAATAAAAAAACTACTCTGAAAGTATCTTACCCGCTCTCTAACTCAACAAGATATCTTAAAAATCCCCGTATACATCCAACCATAGTAACAAAAATCTAAGAAGAAAGAACTAATCATGTTTCCCGTCTAAACTACCAAGAAATGTCACCGTAGACATTAATCAGATAAGTACAACTTATAACGATTTAGTAATTAAGGATTCAAGCCTATATAAACTTTCTCATTTTTAATAATGATACGTTTGCTACGGTTTAGATTGTCATGTCCAGACGGTTGATTTCGTAAGATAGCCTAGTACTGGTTTATAGACACTTATTGAAGAATATTAACAAATCACGCTAACAAAGTATAAAATCTGTTAGCAAAGTCTGTGTTAACAGACGTAACTTCAGAAGAGGCACAAATAGAGAACCAAACGAACCAACTTTCTTAGGAAAGAAACATCACATAACAGAATTTAAAAAATAGGTTTAGAATCACATTACGAATGTGACAATATGTTACTAAAATACAGACGGAATTAAGTAGACAGTGTTGAAACAAGAAAAACCCCGTAATTTAAGGTGTTGTGCTATAAAATGTAAGTAATACCAAGAAATCGATAAGAAGCTAAGTCAAAATCATTGTTGCGATTAAAATTACAGTGCACGTCGCTTAATAGAATCGCGTTGTGACTTGAGGTTTTTGATAACAATAACAGAATGACAGATAACAATACCCGAAATTCAGAAAAAGATGTTTATTTGTTAGAAACCAGTAAATACATACAGCGTGTATGTGAGTAACAGGTTGTAATTTAGAAGGTGAAATCCAAGCATCAATACAAGCAATAAATGTCAAAATAACAATTATAATTATATTATAAACCAACATTTTGAGCCAACGGACTTGTAGCATTAAATAATTTGTTGACACCGTTAATAAAAAGAAATCAAAAGTTACGTTATGAATTCATTATTCTAAGAACTACACAATTCTTCTCAGAAATTTGCTGACAGTAAAAATAAATACAAGATAACGTTATCACATAAGACGTAGTTAATTTAAGTTGTTATTCTAAGAACGCCCATGCGTTCCAAGTTATTTCTCGAAGATATAACGTATTTACAAATGTTTAAATGATCTACTGTTACGTAGATCAGTCAAAATATTTGAATAAATAAACAAGACTGCAAAAATAAGGCTAAATATGCAAAACTACTATTTTTAGGGTACAATGATAAAACAAAAAACGTATTGTGAAAATTTAGCTTGAGAATTCATGCAAAATAGATTATTGTTCATGTATAGAAACAAACATGAGAATAAAATTGCTAACATAAACCAAAATTATGATTACTATAAGCGGTGTTTATTCTATGTAGTAATGTAGTAGCATACGTGTGGCCTGTTCTTTAATAAAGTAATAACATTACCCGATTGATAACATTATCCGTGATTCCAATAAACTGAGTGAACTGTATCAGAAATTTTTACTGCTTCTTGATTTCTGAGACAAGAGCGGAAGTGGAGTGATGATTATTTAAATCTCCTATTAATTATAACAACTGTGAATTAGAGTTCTAATGAGATGACTTAGTTTCGAGTCTAGATTTTCGAGAAAATCAACGGTCTCTATTAATGTTCCTAGTTTTAAGTTTTCTAATCACTAAAAGGTTTAGAAAAAAAGAAAAGTATTGTCTTCGATTACCATAGAAAATTTAATACCTCAAGATGTTGAAATTATCCAGAAAATTGGGCGAAGTGATATGTCCATAAAACTAAACAATAAACGTGTCAACATATCTAAAGTAAACCTTGATACTTCCTATCTTACGTTCCTATACGTAGTTCTTCATAAAATAACTTTAAATTTTTAATACAGAATTTCGACACCTTAAAGTTTGCATGTTTGTTGAGTAAAATTTAATAAGTACTTACTGATATTCTTCTTCGTCCTTCTTCTTCGGTTGATAATTTTTTACTAATTTTCTGCAAACAAAAATATATATTACATGTGTGAAAAATACATTTAACAAACTTATATTACAAAAATTTACCAAAAACTTGTTCTATGGCCAAAACTAACAAAAAATTTTATGCCAATAATTATAACAAATTTATGCATAAACATTTCTCAATTTAGTACAATCTGGTCTAATCAATGGTTATTTACATTCGAGTGCGTGGAAGTGGTATTTTACAGCGCGACAGATTTGCTTGAAAACCGAGCTCACCGGGTGAGGTTTCCATTTAACTGAAGGTTTGTTTTTATTTTTTTAAACATTTGGTCAAATCAAAAACTAAGTCTAAAAATCTAATAAAGTTGCCGAGAAAATTATTGTATCCTAGAAATCATTTTGGTCGCTTACACTAATTTAAATTTATTAATTTTTTTTTCTTTTAACTTGAAAGTTTAAAGAAATTCATCTACAGAATTTGAAAAAATCACAATTTGATCAGATTCAAATTCATTTTATTAGAACGTATTTTAAAAGTAAACAATTTTTTAAGAAATTATAATGATTCAGTTGGTAAGAATATGAAACTTTTATTTTAAGAGCTCTACAATGAAATCCCAGAAGATATATAGTCGATCGAAGTATGGCCGAGAAAAAGAAAACGCAAAAAAAACGCTTTTGCGATTTATGACCAAGTCTTAAGATGCTATAGAGATCCGATTACCCAACTAACCATATACTTTTGTTCTAGCACCTTTCTTCTTTCTAATTGTTGATACAGTGAGCCAAGCTTAACATCAAACTTGAGAGTATGCAAACAAATAAAATGTATGCAAAATGCCGCATCTCCGTCAATAACATTTACATTTAAGGATACATGCAGTCCTTACTCTTTCGCTACCATCGCCTTGTTTTAATTGTTATCCAAATAAAAAATCTGTTTGACATTTTTCCAGCATTACAACCTCCGTTTAAATAATGAATTTCGTATATAGCTGCTAGTCATCAGTGTATGCTGCGTAGCCTCATTTTTGACACGTCACAGATCTCAACGACTAAGATTATACGGTAGAATAATCGAAGTCATAATAGCGTCTTATAATGGGGCGTAAATTCCATTAGATTATAAACCTCTGTGCAAGGTATGTTTCTGTTCAAATTGAAATATCCGCCCGTCCAGTAACCTGTTAACCATCTGCATTCTTTTGTCTCTTAAGTTCCTGAAAAAATATCTATCTAAATTCTAAATTCATCTAATGCACTATTGCGTCCAATAAGACAGCAATTGTTGAGAAGTGGGCACAATGTGAACAATGTTCGATATTAAGATTAAAAAATTGAATTTTGTAATAAATTTCATTTGAGTAAATAGTTAATTTTATTTAAAGAATATCTAATACATACGAGTTCAAAATGCATGAAAAAATCATGCGCCGCTTTATCAACAAAAAAAGTACAGTTATTCCTTTACTTTATTGACTATACTATACTAATTACCTGATTTATATACTAGAAATGTTCTTAAAAATATATGTATATATAGGTATATATATATGTTATTTGTAAATCTAATAAAAAAACGTGTAAAGTAAAAATTATAATTCTTCAAATGATCCTCCTCCATAGTCTAATCCAACTTCTTTATAATCCTCCTCTAAGGCAGCAGTGTCTTCGCGAGCTTCGCTAAATTCCCCTTCTTCCATTCCTTCTCGTACGTACCAATGTACGAACGCCTTCTTAGCGTAAATAACATCAAATTTATGATCTAGTCGCGACCAAGCTTCTGCTATAGCTGTGGTATTCGATATCATGCAGATAGCACGTTGTGTTTTAGCTAAATCTCCTCTAGGAACTAATGTTGGAGGTTTGTAATTAATACCTACTTTAAACCCCGTCGGACACCAGTCGAGAAATTGTATCGAACGCTTTAGTTTAATATTAGATATTGCAACGTTAACGTCCTTAGGTACAACGTCTCCGCGGTATAACACGCAACATGCTATGTACTTCCCACGTCTTGGATCACATTTTACCAGTTGATTTGATCGTTCAAAACAAGAGTATGTTAGTTCAGCAACAGTCATTTGTCCATGATAACTTTTTTCCCCAGACACTATAGGAGCATATGTAGCTAAAGGAAAATGTATTCTAGGATAAGGAACTAAGTTAGTTTGAAATTCTGTTAAATCAACATTCAAAGTTCCGTCAAAGCGAAGAGAAGCGGTAATTGAACTTACTATTTGACCCAACAATCGGTTTAAATTAGTGTACGAGAGTCGATCTAATTCCAAATTCCGTTTGCAAATATCGTAAATTGCTTCGTTGTCCACCATAAATGCGCAATCAGAGTGTTCTAGAGTTGTGTGTGTAGTAAAAATGGCGTTGTATGGTTCTACAACAGCAGTTGAGATTTCAGAAGACGGATAAATAGCAAATTGTAATTTACATTTTTTACCGAAGTCGGATGAAAGCCTTTCCATTAGAAGAGAAGTAAAACCTGATCCAGTACCACCTCCAAACGAATGGAAAATTAAGAATCCTTGCAAACCCGTACAGGATTCAACCAATTTCCTGCACCTATCTAATACTAGATCTAAAAGCGATTTTCCAATTGAATAGTGACCACGTGCATAATTATTAGCCGCATCCTCTTTGCCTGATATAAGTTGTTCAGGATGGAAAAGTTGCCGGTAAGTTCCTATACGAACTTCATCGATCACGCTTGGTTCCAAATCTACCAAAATCGCTCTAGGTACTTGTTTTCCAGCACCCGTTTCACTAAAAAAGGTACTAAAACTGTTATCGTTTTGGTGCATTGCTTCATGCTGATCAGTAGGTATTTCTCCGTCTGGTTGAATTCCATGCTCCAAACAATACAATTCCCAACAAGCATTGCCAATTTGTACTCCCCCTTGACCTACATGGACAGAGACAACTTCGCGCTGTAATAATATACTTTATTGCAAAATCTAATATTTATTTATTTATATATACCATGTTATGTATTGAAATAAGACACTAGGCACTTCCAGGCACTATTTTCTGTTACTATAATTAATGTCGTTGCTAATTAAACAGTTGAAATTGGATACTAGATTCAATAACGAGATTTTTAATTTAATAATCACTTTGATACAAACGTAGTTGCCAACTATTTCATAACCATTCATTAGTTTCAATCGTTTAATTTCAAGTTATCCAATTTGCAAACAAAAGAAACGATCTGTAAATAAATAAACAAAGTGAAAACATTTTGATTGCGACTGAAATAATTAATTTTTGAAATATGGTAAGTGAATCAATGTTATTATTTAAGTTAATTAATTTTATTAAAGCGTGAAGTAATTTCTGTACATTTGGGACAAGCTGGTGTCCAAATAGGAAATGCTTGTTGGGAACTATACTGTTTAGAGCATGGTATTCAACCAGATGGTATGATGTCTTCCGATAAAACTTTAGGAGCAGGAGACGACAGTTTCAATACGTTTTTTAGTGAAACTGGAGCGGGAAAACACGTACCGAGAGCTGTTACGTGCGATTTAGAGCCAACAGTTGTCGATGAAATACGTACTGGCACGTATCGACAATTATTTCATCCGGAGCAATTAATCACCGGTAAAGAAGACGCCGCAAATAATTACGCTCGTGGACATTACACGATCGGCAAAGAAATAGTCGATTTAGTTTTAGATAGACTACGAAAGTTAGCTGATCAATGCTCTGGTATGCAAGGTTTTTTGATTTTTCACTCGTTTGGTGGTGGAACTGGTTCTGGTTTTACTTCTTTACTGATGGAACGTTTGTCAGTTGATTATGGAAAAAAATCGAAATTGCAATTTGCTGTTTCTCCAGCGCCACAAATATCAACAGCTGTTGTAGAACCATATAACGCTGTGTTAAGTACTCACACTACGCTAGAACATTCAGATTGTTCGTTTATGGTAGATAACGAAGCAATTTATGATGTCTGCAGACGTAATCTTGACATTGAACGCCCTACTTATACTAACTTAAATAGATTGCTTGGACAAATCGTTAGTTCAATTACAGCCTCACTTCGGTTTGATGGTGCCTTAAATGTAGATTTAACAGAATTTCAAACTAATTTAGTGCCATACGCTCGTATTCACTTTCCATTAGCCACTTATGCGCCGATTATTTCTGCAGAAAGAGCTTATCATGAACAACTTACTGTAGCTGATTTAACAAATGCTTGCTTTGAACCGGCTAATCAAATGGTAAAGTGCGATCCTAGACATGGAAAATATATGGCATGTTGTCTTTTGTTTCGAGGAGATGTAATACCAAAAGATGTAAACGCAGCGATTGGGTCCATTAAAACAAAACGTACTATACAATTCGTAGACTGGTGCCCAACAGGGTTTAAAGTAGGCATTAACTATCAACCACCAACGGTTGTACCCGGCGGTGATTTGGCAAAGGTCCAAAGAGCTGTATGCATGTTATCAAACACAACAGCAATTGCTGAAGCGTGGGCACGTCTTGATCATAAGTTTGATTTAATGTACGCAAAGCGAGCTTTCGTACATTGGTACGTAGGCGAAGGAATGGAAGAAGGAGAATTTTCAGAAGCGCGGGAAGACACCGCCTCTTTGGAAAAAGACTATGAGGAAGTTGGTATGGATTCAATCAGTGTTGAAGCTGAAGATTATTAATAATTCTTAGCTTTAATATGCTTTTTTTTAAGAAATAGTTATAATTTACGTTCATTATCGTTAACTGATTATAAATGTATATATACATATATATATATTTAGTAAACATTTAATTGTTTAAACGCCTTTGAATTAACAAAAACCTGATACACAACTACAAAGAAGTTTAAAATATATATATATCTATTTAGTAAACATTTAATTGTTTAAACGCCTTTGAATTAACAAAAACCTGATACACAACTACAAAGAAGTTTAAAATTAAATTGATGTCTAATTGTAGACTATTTCAGTATGCGCTGCATAGAAACCACTTAATTTACAACAATTCGAAAATGTATGCATATTCATAGGGCAGAGCTATTGAATAAATAAATATGTAATAAGCTACTTGAAATATACGGAACCGTCTAAACTTTATTAAAATTAACGTCGGCTTTGACATAGCTGACGAGAAAGTAAATTAAACACATCGATCATTCGGGACGACTCGTATTATTGCAGTCACAGTTTTTGCAATAAATTTTAAATTAAATAGTTAATTTTTTAGAGAAAGAATATTAGTTACTTAGAATAGAAAAATAAGAAAAAATATAAGTAACTAAAAATATGTCAAGTGCTGCGACATTTCCTTAATTTAGAAACCTTTGAAAAGTACGAGAAAATAAAGAGGGGCAACAAATTTAGAAAATATATTTCTCTATTTCGACATGAGAATTAGCGATTCTTATGCTAAAATCCGTGGACGAATAAGCAAATTCTTTCTCGAATTTTAGTAATGTTAGTTTTTTCAAAATTGGTATCTCTGCATCGTAAGTTAACATTACATGGAAAAAAAATCAAAATTATTGGACCTTAACAATTGAAATTCAAATTTTGATGTCAAGATAAAATAAAAATGTTTTATTAATTCAAAGTTATTTACTTATAAAGGTATAAAGAGATAATTTTGTATGAGATTTTAGGTTAACACATAAATTTCAATATGTCAAAGTGTACGTGTTACCAATCCAATAAAATATAAAAGTTTCCCAATGTTGTTTTAAAATTAAAATTATACGAAAATTTTTATATACTGTATCAAAATAGAGAAAATAGTATAAAGCACACGTCATGGAATACGTTTCAATCACTCGACCGCTTCATAAACTCGCCGCTGCGCGGCTCATGTATGAAACCCGGTCTCGTGATTGAAGCGCGTTTATTCTGTAACTTGTGTTTTAATATACTATTCTCTGTTTTGACATGAAAATTAGCGATTCTTAGAGTAAAATCCGTGTAAGGATAAGCAAATTCTTACACGAATTTTAGTAATGTTAGTTTTTTCAAAGTTGGTATCTCTGCATCCTAAGTTGACGTTAGATGAAAAAGAAATCAAAATTATTGTAACTTAACAATTAAAATTCATATGTTGATGCCAAGATAACATAAAAACGTCCTATTAATTCAAAGTTATTTACTTATAAAGGTATAAAGAGATCATTTCGTATGAGATTTTAGGTTAACACATAAACTTCAATTAGTCAAAATGTAAGTGTTGCCAATTCAATAAAATACAAGTTTCCCAATGTTGTTTTAAAATTAAAATTATACGAAAAATATTAAATATTGTATCGAAATAGAGAAAATAGTATAAAGCACTGCGCGGCTAGTGTATGAAACTCGGTCTCGTGATTGAAGCGCGTTCATTCTGAAGCTTGTGTTTTAATATATGTACTATGTATCTAAAAATAAATTATCATAACACAAGGATACTAAATGAATAGGATTGCTCGATTCGTATTCTCGCAATGTAAGCCGCCCCACTCCCGTAAATCTTGACGCGTGACGTCAGCCGGAGACCACATATCGGTTAGCTGATTATAAATAGTGCTTAAATACACTTTAAATCCAACGGTTTTGCGATTTTTTCAATAGTAATTATTACATTTCTTGGTGTTTTACTCGTTCAAATACGTGCCTACAAGTTGCTTGTAAGAATTTCGAATTATTATCAGGTTTAATTTAAAATGTAAACTTATTTACATTATGTTAGATACTGAGGTATTTGGTTGCGATAACAACCCGATTGCAACCAAAAATAAAAATCTTAAGATTATATAGATTTAGTGTCCATTACAATTAAAAATGAATGGATTAGGCGTTGTAAAAGGGCTGATAACATGAACCCTAATACTAGCGTAATTTGTTCTACTCATTTTACAGAGGAGAGTTATGAACGAGATTTACAAAATGAATTATTAGGTTTTTTAAATAAAATTTAGTAAACTTTAAGGTAAAAAATTACATTTGAACATAATTAAGTTAAAATTAATCTGCTGTTTAAATTATTTTCACTTAAACGGAAAGAAACTTTCACAAAAAATTAATAGCGTTTGCTGTTTGATGCATTCACTTTGAACATTTCCACGGTGATTCTTTAAAAAAAAAGCCCACAAGTTTTAAAAAAATTAAGTATTAAAATTAAGAAAAAAGAAAACATTTCTCTGGACATTATCAGTGGTGTTGTCGAGCCGGAACGCTCCGGAACGTCGTTCCGGTACTTCCGTTTTGAACAGGAACGCGTTCCGGAACTAAAGATGATTTCTGATAACAAGAATTGGCTGACGTATTAAAAAAAAATTAAAGAGAATTGCTGAACAACGTCGCCGCCAAGATTATCGTGGAAAATAACCCCCGTGGGACATAAGACCGCACAGAGCGGCCGCCTACCCAGGATCAGCCCTGTCTATATAATTATATAAACGCGTTCCGGTAAAAAAAAATTAGCACAACACCACTGGACATTATTATGGCGTTTTGCAAATTAAGGACCATTATCAGAATGAACTATGAATATATAAAGCTTAGTGAAAAAAGACGTGGAAAGAAAACAGCAAATACAACAGCTCAAGAAACCGATGAAGAAAGAATAAAACGAAGAAAATTAAATAAAATTTCAAAATAAACTTGTAGTGTGTTGTTATTTTTTATTTTTGTCAACCTTCAATTTGAATACATTTATTTAACCAATAATAGTACACTTTATTTTGTCCATAAATTATAAAATTAATAGCAATTTATAGTTCAATTTAAAAATGAATGCATCTACGTCTCTGTTCACTAAGCTTTATATTTTATAGTTCATTCTGATAATGGTCCTTAATTTGCAAAACGCCATAATAATGTCCAGAGAAATGTTTTCTTTTTTCTTAATTTTAATACTTAATTTTTTTACAACTTGTGGTTTTTTTTTAAGAATCACCGTGGAAATGTTCCAAGTGAATGCATCAAACAGGAAATCCTATTTATTTTTTGTGGAAGTTTCTTTCCGTTTAAGTAAAAATAATTTAAACAGCAGATTAATTTTAACTTAATTATGTTTAAATGTAATTTTTTACCTTAAAAAATTATAAAAAAAACATCAAAACTAATTAATAAAAAAAATATTTCGATTATGAACATTATTGCCATTACTTGTTAAATCAAAAGTTGTCAAATTTACTCAAATAAAATATTTAGAAGCCTTTTAAGGTGCATCTTAATACAGATTGTAATAGAAGTATAGAGAGCGAGGTCTCCGCGTGACGTCAGCGCGTCACATGATCTCGGCAGAATAAATCGAGCGATCGAGCAATCCTATTCATTTAGTATCCTTGATCATAACATACAAAATTTCTTAGGGAAAGATTTGATAACATCAAAGATTACATCACATAGTAAGAAACCCAAAAACATATTTTCGCTATTTTGAGATCGGTTTACCTTCCACACAATATTTTGAACCATCGTCAACGTAAAGAAATTAATAAAAAAAAAACTGTAGAGAAAATCGATCGTAATACAGAAAGCTACCGATTCAAGCATAGATACCAACTACATTAGCTTTGTTAAAAAGTAACATAACACCAGATGAGAAGAATTGTGCAGATCACAGATACATTCATTCCATATTCACGAAGAAATTGCTATAAAGTAAAAAACAAACGCAAGTGTTTATCCGTGTTCAAGTAAATCTTTAAAAAATCTCCACAAAAAAAGTTTTCTACTCCAAGAAACAACTTCATTAAATCAAAGAGAAATACAAAATGTTACTTAGTGCTAATTCACAATGAGCATAAGCATAAGAAATACATAATCCTGAAATATGCTGATCAAGTGTTCGCCGTTTTAATAAGCATAACCCTTAATCCATTTCTGCAGTGGCGGTTTCTCCATTAGATCATTCGGACAATGACGCTCCAAAATCAACAAGAAATTAAAAGAAAAAGTGAAAAAATACTCTTTATCTGCGGATCACATGAAAAATTCGATCGATCATTTTGCTAATTGTAAAAATAGATGAATAGATCTTAAACAGAAATCTATTTAATGCAAAAATTTTTTTTTACTTTTTGTGCTATAGTTGCGTTGTTTGAATATTTAAAAAATGACCATCTGGTATGATTGACCACCAGCTGCCACTGCATTTCTGTCATCATGATCTGTCAGATTTGTCTCAAAACTATCACACCAAATTAATCTGACAATAAAATAACCGCAGACACCAACCTTTGTAGTACCAACTTATTAGCGAATGCAACTAAAACAAAACAAAACAAAAATAATAAGTATTAAAAGTTACATTGTCTTTTAAATTGAACAAAAAATGATCTCTTAAAACTTGTCCATTTAGAAATAATATAACATATGATTTCTGATGTAAAGATAGCTGTACGTTATTCTTATTATTAGTTTGCCATTTTAAGGTTTTAAACACAAACACAATTTTGGTCTAATGGCACAAAATATTGATCGTCCAATTTTGTGCACAAGATATTTTTATTTGGAAAGATGCCTAAAGATTCTTTACAGGTATTAAATAACACTGTTTTGAAAGATTTATTAAAATACCTTTATCGTTGACCAATTGGTTTGTAGGTCTTATTTAGATACTCCAAATCTTCGCAAAAAAACTCTTCCAGTCTTCATTTTAGAGCAGTTGCTATTTTATCAGTTTTCTTTTGTATAGCTGTATACCGTTCCATTATTCAGATTGCTATTTTTTAGATTGAGGATCACGGTTCAGAATTTCACATTACTAACTTGGTGCATTTTAGTTAGCTTTCTTTTTTCAAGTCATGCATGAAGAACAAATTCATCATCAGTTTTCTTCTTTTTTTTTTGACAAATATTGTTTATATACTTAGAACTCTTAAACAATAAGAAGGAACAACTTATTACACACAAAAAAGAGAAAAAATAGCCTGTTCTTTTAGTGTTTATATGGAGCAAAAATACCGATAAATAAACTAACAGGAATTTAGTTGAATAAAAACAAATCAATATCAAAGTAGCACAAAGGATGAGTATAATCGTAATAATTCTCCCAATAGTTTTTAAAAATTAAAATATTCTAAACATGTATGTATTGTCAGTTGCCTAGGCAAAATCCAAAACAAGTTTTGTACTGTGCTTGTTTATATACAATATAGTTAGACAATGAGATAGCTTTATATGAAAACAGATTTTTTATTCATGTTAGATGGCGATAGTGAAAACAAGGTAATAATTAAATGCAAAGCCTCAAACATATGATGGCGGCACAAGTAAGCTACTTACACACAGTTTCGACATACGTGCAAAGCAATGTTTTACCAGTTAACTTGCTTTGATTCTTAAAACTCTGAGTTCGCAAAAATACTTCGTACACTTTAATTTCTGTTTATAAATAAAATATAGAATGAATAAAATTCTGCAAACGTTTCTATAAAATTATAATCGGTTGAGTGGTTTGTTTCATTTAATTTGTTTAATTTTCTTTTCAAGCCAGAGGCCAACGAAGCTGTGCTAACATAATTTATTTTAAATTTTTATACTACTTAAAAGGCACATAAAATATAAATATAGAAGCTTATTAGCACTTTAGATGTATCTTTAGCAATAAATACAGGGCGATGTCTCAAGGAATCAGACTTCAGAACCAAATTAATGATTTAAATTTTGGTATAAATTACTATTACAGCGCTCGCCGCCTATCGGAGTCACGGATCATCTTTTCAATTGGGTAATGTTATCACTTTACTAAAGTAACAATCCGGACGCATGCTACTACATAGAAAAAAAGCAGCTTAGTAATCATAATTTTGGTTTATGTTATCAATTTATTCTAAGGTTTGTTTCTATACATGATCAATAACTTATTTTGTATGCATTTTTGAGCTGAATTTTCACAATACGCTTGTTTAGAGTGAAAAATTTTATCATTGTACTCTAAAAATAGTTGTTTTGCATGTTTATCTTATTTTTGCAGTGTTATTTATTTACTTAAATAATTTGACTGATTTAGGAAACGGTACATTATTTCAACATCTGTAAATACGTTATCTTCGAGAATTAACTTGGAAAGCATGTGCCTTCGTTGAATAACAAATTAAATTAACTACGTCTTATGTGATAACGTTATTTTGTATTTATTTTTAGTGTCAGTAAATTTCTGAGAAGAATTGTATAGTTCTTAGAACAGTGAATGAAGCATCATATAAGGTTTTTGATTTCATTTTTATAATTTTTTTTCTTGTATTGATGCTTTGATTTCACCTTCTAAATTAACAACCTGTTAATCACATACTATTTACTATTTACTGCTTTTTAACAAATAAGCATTTTTTCTGAATTTTGGATATTATCATTCGGTTGTTGTTATGAAAAACATCAAGTCCCAACGTGATTCTATTAAGCGGCGTGCACTGCATAGTTAAAAACGCAGGCATTCGGCCAGATACCAGCATTGCCTACAATATACTAGACCCCAGATGTGTTTTTGTTATGTCAATAAACAGAAACATGTAGAATATTTCTGTTTATTGACATAAAAGGACCAGCCTTAGCTAAACATGCCTGCCCACTCAAACTAATAAACCTTTTTAGTCATTTCGTTATTAATATATCTTCTATAATTATTTATCAGCTTATGTATTCATTAACTAGTTAACTTTAATCTAATTTTTATCAAATTTGAATAGAAATTTTGTAAATTTGGTAGTTGATTTTATTGTTTTGGTCACTCGAATACTATAAAAAAATATATACAAATTAAAACCTGTACCTTCAATTATAAAATGATCTTCTATTAAGGGAATGATTATTTTTCTCAGAATACCAGTTGTTTACGTAGACCGAATTTCATACATAATTGTGATCATGCATAGATATCATTTTCTTTCAAGGTTATTTTACATGTAATAAAAAATGTATCTTTATAGACCACTGTAAGAGAATATACTGATCTGTAATTTAGAAATCTGTAATATTAATAAAAACAGCGCCAGATATGTTAATTTTGCGTTTGTATACAAAACTACTAGCGTTTTGCATCCAAATTATAGTTTCGAATTTTAGCGCAGTCATTGTCTAACTATAATGTGTATAAATAAGGGTACTATACATAAAAAAGAATATATTGTAACGAATTTATTACTTAAAAACTAATTTATTTATAACGACTAAAACTACGTTTACTTATTATAGAAATATGTATACTTATAAATTATTGTTACTAATTAAATCTAATAATAAAAACACTTACACTCTAATTTATGTATAACCGTTGTATAACACGAGATAAGATAACGTCCTCGGATATCACACTGTGAGTCACGTTCACTCGATTCGGTGTACACTGTTATTTATTTAAAACGCCGCGCGTGCTAACGATACGTATTTATTTCAACTTGATAATCTTCTTAATACTGCATGCTTTCACATTCCAGCAATAACTGACCTACGATTTCCATCTTCGGCTTTTATAGACATCGGCGAATTCTTCTCGATCGTTCCTCACTTTTCGCTATATCTTCTAGAAACTAGATAACAGTTCTAGAAGGCTCTTGCATTTGCAAGTAATTTCTCGGACGTTTCACTGCCCCCTTCTTAGGACTGTTCTGTCCCAGAACAGGAGACTGGATGCGACACCGGTAAAAGGGATCGTGGCGATAGCGGCAGCTTCCTCCATTTCGGCAACTTCCTTGACCATAAAAGTAACTGTCAATGGACTTTTCCTGACCCAATACTCTCCTCGGTTGGTAACTACAGACCAACACTTGAATGCCTGTTCCTCGGAAGACGACCTCCAACATGTTTCGAACTGTCCTCCAATTCAGTTGGTCTAAGCCACAACCAAGCTTGGGTACTGCCAATTTCTTAACATGATGGAACTCCATTTGTCTCTTGAGACTCCATAATGTTCGCCACAGATCTTTGTATAACGGCTTGACACGTGAGTATTTCTTAGTGACCAGATAGAAAACGAAGCGTCCGTCACCACGTAGTCCTAAAACCTTTCCGACTGCCGGTTGCTGTCTTCGTAATTCATCTAGCTGTCCAAACTTCTTTTTAAACACGACTGCAACCCCTTTGGACATGTCAAGCTCCTCGCTCACGCAATGTGCGATGGCGTAAACTTTTTGTGTCTGGAACAGGTCTTGTTGTTCCTCGGTGGTAACTCCGAACCTAGCTTTTCCAGAACCTCCGTATAAGTTCATAAACTTTTCGAACTCCATTTCTTCGATTGGATTCCTGGTTCTGCTACTTATTACTCTGGTTCGGACCTGAACTTGCGGATTGTGGTTATCGCCAGCAAACGGGGCTAGACGATCGACGTGGACCACTTTTGGCTTGCCTCTGGGCGGTTTTCGGATGCGGTATATAACGTCGTTAATACGCCGCACGACTTCATAGGGGCCCTCCCATTGCCTTTGCAGCTTCGGCGACAAACCACGTCTCCTTTGAGGGTTATACAACCAAACCATATCGCCAGGTTGAAACCCACCATTTTGCGCCTTGACGTCATATCTTGTTTTCATCCTGTCGCTGGCAATTTGTGTGTTTTTACGAACCTCTTCATGTACTTCGTCTAGCCTCTTTGCCAGCTTGCTGACGTAATCTTCTCCAGCGACTTCTTCTTCCGGTCTTCGTCCAAATTGAAGATCGCATGGTAATCTTATCTCACGACCGAGCATGACACAGGATGGTGTTTGGCCTGTGCTTTCGTGAACGGATGATCGGTACGCCATTAAGAAGAGGTGCAAGTACTGATCCCAGTCTCTTTGATGTTCGGACACTACCTTGGCTAAGTACTTGCCCATTGTTCGATTCATCCGTTCAACCATGCCATCAGACTGAGGATGGAGAGGCGTTGTCCTAGTCTTTTTAATTCCTAACAGTCGGCAAACTTCTTGAAACAGCCCAGACTCAAAATTGCGGCCTTGATCGGAGTGTAATTCCAACGGAACTCCAAACCGGCAGAAAAACTCCTTTACTAATACGTCTGCGACTGTAGCTGCTTCCTGATTGGGTATGGCGTAAGCC
This sequence comes from Aquatica leii, assembly GCA_035610365.1. NCBI lineage: Eukaryota > Metazoa > Arthropoda > Insecta > Coleoptera > Lampyridae > Aquatica > Aquatica leii. The sequence continues at coordinate 102,607,890 of CM069433.1, read as the reverse complement.
TCCGTCCATTTCGTGAAATAATCCATCGCCACCAAGATGTATTTATTTCCCGAATCAGATTCTGGGAACGGCCCTGCGATGTCAATCGCTACTCTTTCCAAAGGGCTTCCTACGTTGTATTGTTTCATGGGTGCTTTGCGCTTTCTCGCTAGACCATTTCCTGAAGCGCAGACTATGCATTTACGCCACCATTTCATGACGTCCTCTTTGCAGTTCATCCAGTAGAATCGTTCTCGCACTTTACCCAACGTCTTCTTAATGCCAAAGTGTCCTCCTGATGTCCCATCGTGGAGATGCTTCAACACTTCGGTCACCCTGCTCTTCGGCACTACCAGCTGTAGTCTGTTTCCCGTGCCCTCGGCACTTTCTAGGGATCGCTTAAGAAGACCGTCTTCTACTATCAAGGAGTCCCACTGTGCCCAGTACGCTTTGATATTTTTGCCCAAAGCACTCACTTCTTCCCAGGTTGGTCGTCGGACGCTTTCTTTCCAGTCCAGGAGTAGTCTTATTTCAGGATCGTCTTCTTGTTCGCGACGTAACTGCTCAGGTTCCCACTCATCATCAACCATAGCAGTTCTCCGGAGACATTCGACTTTTTCTTCCAGTCGCGAACAATGGCTGCAGTCCGCCGGACATGGTCTTCTGGACAAGGCATCAGCGTTTCGATGACTGCTTCCGGCACGGTGTTCTGTGTCATAGTCATACTCTTGCAGTCTCTCGATCCATCTTGCCACTTGTCCTTCTGGGTTACGGAACTGCAGAAGCCATTTTAAAGCGGCGTGGTCTGTTCTCAGTAAAAACTTTCGTCCATACAAATACTTGTAGAAATGTTCGATGGACTTAACGACTGCTAACAGCTCCCTCCTAGTGACGCAATAATTCCTTTCTGGCCTGGACAAAACCTTGCTAAAATACGCGATAACCTTTTCTTGTCCATCTTGAATCTGCGAAAGGACCGCGCCTATGGCCAGATTGCTTGCGTCGGTATCCAAAACAAACTTTCCATCTTCTCTTGGATAACTCAAAATCGGCGAAGTGACTAGGGCTTGCTTTAGTTGATTAAAAGAACTTTCGCAGTCTTCATTCCATCTAAATTCTGCTTTTTCTTCGGTTAGTTTTGTCAATGGTTTGGCAATATTGGCAAATCCGGGGACAAATCTTCTATAATAAGTGCACAACCCAAGGAAACTTCGGACCTGATGTTTGTCGATTGGTCTTGGCCATGCTTGCACGGCTCAGATTTTGTCTGGGTCAGCCCTCACTCCATCTCTAGATACGACGTGGCCAAGGTATTGGACTTCCTTCTTAAATACGTGGCACTTCTTTGGGCTCAGTTTGAGGTTAGCCCCACGTAATCGCTGGAACACTTCCTTCAAGTTGCTCAAATGTTCTTCAAAGGACCTTCCAACCACGATCACGTCGTCCAGGTAAACCAAGCACGTCTTCCAAGACAATCCGCGCAAGATGGTCTCCATCAAACGCTCGAACGTTGCAGGAGCGTTACACAGGCCGAAGGGCATCACAGTGAACTGCCACAAACCAGTTCCGATCGTAAAAGCTGTTTTTGCACGATCCTTGGGTTCTAATTCTATCTGCCAGTATCCACTCTTTAAATCTAACGTAGAAAACCACTGGGATCCTGACAGGGTGTCTAGCGTATCGTCAATTCTGGGTAAAGGGTAGCTGTCCTTTTTGGTCACGTCGTTTAGCTGCCTGTAGTCTACGCAAAACCTCGTTGATCCATCCTTCTTCTTCACGAGTACCACTGGGGATGCCCATGGACTACTTGAAGGTTCAATCACGCCTTCTCTCTCCATATCCGTAATTATTTGTTCGGCTTCTTCTCTTTTCGCCAAAGGAAGTCTGCGTGGATGTTGTCGTATCGGTCGAGCGTCTCCGGTATTAATTTTGTGTTTCACCACGTTAGTTCTTTCTTTGGAACCACTCTCCAGCGCGAACACATCTTGGTACTCTTGGATCAACACTTTAACTTTAGCCAGCTGGCCTTGGCTGAGGTTTTGGCATTTGGTGGTAAGAATGTCCAATAGATGTTGTGGACACTTCTTCGGCGGCGTATCTTCGTTCGTCTTCACGCATCTCACAATTTGTGATACTGGCGTGCATTGGCCTACCACGGTCTTCTTTTTCAACGTTACAGGATCTGAGTTGATGTTTAAGATCCTTACTGGCATCGTCTTCTTTACTCGTACTAAAGTTCTGCCAACGAGTAGTCCCTTTTCAACTAAGCCGCCCTCCATTGGTTCAATCGCGCGTATGTAGCCTTCCCGGAGACTTCCATCCAGGCGTGCCATCACCACACTTTCAGTCACGTCTTCACTCAATAAGACTCGCACGGCTGCCTTCTCTGACGAATGAAAAGGAATTTCTTCATTGTCGATCTTCAGGGCATCGTTCTTCATATCCAAATGGAACCCATACTTCTTTATCACGTCCATTCCCAGGATAACTTCTTCCGTGATGTCGGCTACCAGTACTTGATGGTCGAGTACTCCATTTCCCAAACCAATGGTTACTTTGACTTGTCCGTGAGTAGGTATTTCGTCGCCCGTCGCTGTTCGAAGTCGTACTGTTACTGGTGATGTCTTCTCGTTTTCCAATAAGATGTCAGGACGAATGATGGTCTTCGTCGCTCCCGTGTCAACCAGTAACTGGACGCTTCTTCCATTGATCTTTCCATCGAGATAAATGCTATGCAATTGCTCTCTAGGCGATGCCATTTGGATTGTAACTTCCGGAGTTTGACTAGATGAGATTACTTTTTGTTTCTTTCGCTCGCCTCGTTCCAAATTTTCGAGGGCTCTTCTAGTCCTCTTCTTAGGTTTGGTACGATGCCGTCGTACATGGCCTATTTCATCGCAGTTCAAAGCTGTCACTCCTCTTTCCCGAAGTATTCGTCGCGCTATCTCCTCGATGCTTTCCAGTGTCTGCGCGGGTACTTCTGTAGCACAGCAGAGTCTATGACCATCTCGTTGCGATGCTTGTTTTGCTGCTTCAAACTCCAAAGCATGCACCAAAGCGTCATCCAATGTCTTGGGTCGAGCTAACCGGAGAGTCTGCTGTGTTTCGCTGTCTCGGAGGCCGTCTACAAAGGTTTGAATAGCCAATTGCTCCAAGAAGGTATCTGGCGCTGTAGGATACGCAAGCCGTGTTAGTCTGGCGATGTCAGCCTCAAACTCTTGAAGACTTTCGGCAGCTTTTTGAACCCGACTTTTAATTTGAGCCTGGTATACTTGTTGAAGATGAGCATCCCCATATCTCATTTCTAATCGTGATATTAAGAGTTCGTAATTTTCTTGCAGGTGGTCCGGAACAGTTTGTAAAATTCCCAGCGCTTCTCCACGTAAGGACACTATTAAAGACGTCGCTTTCTGCTTGTTGCTCCAACCATTAGCAGTAGCTGCGGCTTCAAACTGCTTGTAGTAGGTTGACCATGGAACTTTACCATCAAAATTCGGTGGTACAACTTTGAACTTGTGAGTGCTTCCATCCCGGTGGTCCATTATTAAATCTTTACTCGTGACGCTTTCTTCACCGTGGCAATTCATTTGCTTCATTCTTTCTTCAATCAGTTTTATTCTGTCTTCTAATTTGTCCTCTATTGCTTCTATTTTCTCATTCACAGATTCGCAAATTTCTTCTTTCAAATTTAGCATATCTGCTTGGGTTTCTTCTTGAATTTTTTCTATGCTCGTTCGTATTTCTTCTTTTAAACTTCTAGAACTTTCCTCCATTTTCTGAGAATGTTCGAAGAGTTTTTCTTCCATTTTTCTTGAATTTTCCGTCAGTTTTTCTTCAATTTTCTGTGAATTTTCGTGAAACTTTTCTTCCATGTTTCTAGAATTTTCGGACAGTTTTGTTTCGATTTTCTGAGAATTTTCGCCCATTTTCCTATTCATCGATTCGAGAATTTCAAGTATTTTTGAATCCATTTTAACTGCTTGCAAACGCGTCACCGGCATAAATTTAAATATAACACGAATATAAAGTTTTTAAATACACTACTTTTTAAAATGCAGTTTTTGTATAACACAAAATTTAATAACTATCCACTTATTAATATTAAACCACGAAAACGAATCGCGATCACGCACTTGTTAAAAGAAAAAGTTTAATAAACACTATATTAACTTTATAAATAAACACGCGTATCGCGAACAGTTAATTCAATGTTCTTATCACGGAAGCGATATTAAATTACTTAATGGTATTTACACTAATAAAAATCGCGAACAGCTTTATCTATTTACACGATTTCCACGGGTTTAAAACCGAACACCTGATACCAATTTGTAACGAATTTATTACTTAAAAACTAATTTATTTATAACGACTAAAACTACGTTTACTTATTATAGAAATATGTATACTTATAAATTATTGTTACTAATTAAATCTAATAATAAAAACACTTACACTCTAATTTATGTATAACCGTTGTATAACACGAGATAAGATAACGTCCTCGGATATCACACTGTGAGTCACGTTCACTCGATTCGGTGTACACTGTTATTTATTTAAAACGCCGCGCGTGCTAACGATACGTATTTATTTCAACTTGATAATCTTCTTAATACTGCATGCTTTCACATTCCAGCAATAACTGACCTACGATTTCCATCTTCGGCTTTTATAGACATCGGCGAATTCTTCTCGATCGTTCCTCAGTTTTCGCTATATCTTCTAGAAACTAGATAACAGTTCTAGAAGGCTCTTGCATTTGCAAGTAATTTCTCGGACGTTTCAATATGTTGAAATTTTGACAGAAAAAAGTGTGCACACTCTTACTTGCGCCATTGATTCAAGGTCGATGGTTATTCAATTCACTATGCAAGATGGTTTTGTTATGGTAAAATGTACTGATCATGCTAACTTCTTGGTGAACCGTTAAATTTTAGTTAGAAGTTTACAAAATCCATCAGTATGAAATCAAAAGATGTAATTATGTATAAGACTGACTCTATAGAGTTTTTGAACAAAGTGGTTAGTTTACTGTTTTAACAGTTAATTCAATTAATTGTTTAATAATATATGTTAAACATCAAATTATTTCCACTATAGACAAATATGGTAAATAAAGTATACTGTTCAAAGAAGAAAAAAAATTGAGGTTATTATCCCGATCAAAATTATTGTAATTGAATTAAACATAAAAATTTTCAGTTGCTAATAAAATTCTCATTGTATTAAAATTTTATTTGTGTTTTTAGGTTACTGTATAAACAAGATAAATTGCTACCGACTACGTACTTTGAAAGAGTTATTATAATTAAGAAAATAATCAATTGGTTTTAAGCGCTACTTGAAATTTTTTAAAACTTGAAAGCAAAGCCATGTGTGTTATTTAAAGAATAAAAAGCGTGGTTAAAATTGAAGTGTTGTTTTGCAAAAGTTGCTCGTTCTCCATCAGAACAGATCAGCGACCTTAGAATGGCGCCTACACGAAATCATCGACCGTCCGTCGACTACGTATTATCTCAACTATGGAATAAAGTCGTTCTTAAACTAAACATATAAATTTATATGAAATAAATTAATTTATGAGACACTCAATGTACTATAAAAAATATGTGCGCTATTAAGGAAAAAGTGTTTCTTTATTGATGTTTGTATGATTTGGAACTATAAAATATACTACCGCAATTCAAGTATGCATTACCTTACATTTTACATAAAAACCCGTATTAATAAAATGTACATAGAAACGATAAAACATTTAAATTAATTCCGGTATTTTTTAAATACAATAGAGGAAGAAATCGGTTGTAGACTGTCAAATAAAATAAATAAAAACAACACCAATTACCGCAATATTTAATATTAACGTATTTCTGTACTATCTTCAGAGATAATAAACTAATGTTAAAGTTAACGTATACTTGTCAAAGTTTATGTCTTTTAAAAATCCTAATCTTAGATCGTCAATATTCATTAAACAGCTTTTGTTTTTGGAGATGCTATTTTCCTACCCTCCATTTTTACTGTTTACTTGCTTAACTAAACAAATCTCTTATATTATGTTTGATCTCAAACATACGCGTAGCAAAACACAATTTTTTTAAACGTGTACACTTACTAAGAGATGCTTGTCGAAACAAACATTGTTAAGTTTTTTGTTTGTCCATTATATACTTGATTACAGTCTTAACAATTAATTTTGTCGTTGACCATAAAACTTTGTAAACTACTAATTTATAATTCAAATCAAAAAACGATTTATGAATCTACAAAAATATGTTTTTATAAAATTTTTTGGTTGTTTTGCTATGACAACATTTCTTTATCAATCCAAAACAAGTACTCATTTGTTTATTGTTCTTAACTGTCATACATTGTAATTTTTCGCTTTGTAAACCGTCTTTGACAGTTTTTACGCACTTGTCAACATAAACGTCAAACTATTTTTGAGAGATTTTGATACAGAACGCTGTGGGCATATATCCAACTCTGTTACCTTCATATGTATTCTACGTGTCAACACAAACTTTCAGCTTGGAGTCAATTAGCATTAACCAAAGACTACAGCTGTTATGCCATCATCTAATGACCCATACCCATTCTATTCTTCTGGCTAATTTTGAACTCAAAGTAATTACGGTGCTATCTCCGTTGTCACTTCGTCTAGAAATATTGTTCTTTAACTTATCTTCCTAATCTCCATCTGTAAACTCCCCATTTCTTTCAAATATAGTATTATTTCTCCACGTGATTCTCAATTTTGACCAGTCGCTGTGGCACTCTGAAACGCAGACCATTGTTAAAAAATGCGTTTATGTACTATATTACGTTGTTTAAAATTATAATAATGATACCTTTATAAAGCACGTGAACCAAGCAAAATATAAAGAATACATTTTTCCACAAAACGCTTCGTTTCGGAGTTAATAGCACAAAAATTGTGCAAATCGAATTAATATTTTTAGTCGTTGAAATCGAGATCTTCAACGATTTCGATATGTTCTTTTTCCGTAAGACGAAATATTTTTTTCATTATACCACAATGAAAACATATGTATTCCATACTTGTTTATGAGCTATGAAAGTTTATCTTTCCCGTCTACTGCACGGGAAAAATTTTTCCCGTGCTCCATTGTTGTCAACTTTTAAGAATAACATTACACTAGTGACTTTAATTGAAGGTAACAATACTAACGACTAATTTTATAACAATAATTTTTAGATACTTCAGCTAGAGTTAATTCTTTCATAAAGTATAGTTTCAATGCAATTTAACAGTTTTCGGTCTTATTCGGGTCTTATAATAACATTTTTAAGGAAGTCAAATTTTCGCGCCATGAAATTAATGTTGGCGATCTGCATTTTTACACTAAATTTTTGACACTGTCAAAATCTTTGTTTTCAAAGTTGAACCACATTCTTTATTGTAAAATTTTTGTAGTAAATTCTATTTCAAGTTTACTGGATCGAGTGAGATGTAAGATATAAGTATTCCTTGTAAACAGCCAATTACGGCACATTGCTTTTTAGGAATGTATATAGTAGAAGAAGAACTAACCGAACAGCTTTTATTTTTAACAATGAATTAATTAAATGTAACATTACTGGTACAATTTGAATTGTTACTGATATTTACAGTTTAGTCGAACTCTCCGATTTGCTTTTGTCTGACGTGTCGACATGCTCCATAAATAGCAATTACCAAAAATACCTGTACGAAAATGGTTAGTATTACTATCGGAAGGAACATTTTTAACATATAAGTCAAACACAAACCTTTGTCAATAACTATTTCTCATCTGAAGCTTCACAAATGAATTTGGTTACTTGTTCCGCTGTTACTACTTTGGCTTTTTTAGGTACGTAACCAACACGTTGACGTTTGAGAAATGCGATTGTTTGTGGAAATCTGTACGAATAAATGCATCAGTGTATAACTAAGAAATAGAAGTATTACGCAAGTATACTCTGTGAATTGTACTTACTTGCTAATGTCTACAATTTCTTTAATAGATAAACAACTTTTTATCATAGAGAATTGACTCTACAGGGTAGATGGTTTCAAAAGTTTAGCTTTCTCCCACAAATAAACAAGAAAAACATCATCACTCGCAGATTTTACATTTTTTTGTTCGCGCCATTCGTAGAACAAGCGATATTCTTTTTCATATCTGTCTCGAGATTCTTTAGGAAGTAATTCTGCTCGTACTTCTGCTGCTTGCTGAGTAATATTTTCTGGTATTTCAAAATTATGTTCTACATAATCCATCTTTTAAAATATTGGCCCACGTCAAAACAATTATGCATGAAATTTTCAAAGCATTCTAGATATGCATTGTTTTAATGAAGGGTGATTCAGACATATGTATTTTAATTTTTATATGTTTTATTCTAGTTTTATAGACAGGTATAATGAAAAATATCGTTCATTACACGGCAGAAAGGGCTTTTCCCGTTCTCGCATGCGTTCCCGTGCTCGGCTTCGCCTCACACGGGAAACTCGCAAGCTCGCACGGGAAAAGCCTTCTTTCAAGCCTAGTAATGAAATATACTAATTCCATCACTGATTTTCAGGTTATAATATATTAGCACAGATTTCCGCAATTGATTTTCAATTTTAATCACAAACACCTTTCACAATTTCAAAACGTTTCAAATTAAAAATTTGTTAAAAACCACTCAACTAGGAATCGTATATTTATTAATTGATACAAACGCATGTGATATTTTTTCTCGTTACCCAATTAATTACTTAAAACATCAAATAAATTTAATATTAAATGCTTTCGATTTAATAATTAATTTCCATGAATAAATGTAATGAGTTGTAACACTTTCATTGGAAATCACGTTTTTCTTTAGAAACAAAAATGCATCAACAGTATATTTATTTATTTATCGATTTCTATTTAATTTGAACTGACTTGAATTAGAAAAAATTACACGATATGACAAAATCAGATTCGTTATAATGAACACACTATATTACTATTAACGAACATAGCAAATGAATTTCCTAATTAATATATAAATAAAACTTTACCACATGTGTATATTTTGATTTTGTATTTAAAAACTGAAAAAGAAAAGGATTACGTAAAACTGCAAACGGTCGTTACTTCCTTTTTTAGAAATTCGGGGTTAATACTTGAACACATTGTGCACATTTGGTCGTTTTAAAATGTAATTTAAGAAACTTAATTAAAAACGACAATTATCGGAGAACATAGATTAATCGAATCTGCCAGAAGCAGAAAACATTTATTACTTTAAAAAAAAACTTGTGTACGTTCAAATGTATTATAGTGATAATTAGTTTTGTTTTCCATACCAAGTAGAATAATTCCGTCTATTCTAAAATAATTACAATTTTTTTCAACAAACTGTTGACCTTTAACTGCTTATTGTAAATTAATTGTAACAAATTAGTTTCTGGGATTAAATATTACTTAATATAATTAATAAAAATTTTTTTTTCTATAATTTAATTGTTAGTTGCTGTATCAACGGGCACATTTTTGTGAGTATTAATTGATAATTACTAATTGTTAGTTTATAGTTGTTATATAAATCCACATGTAATCTTACAAAGCATAAATAACGTAAGTAATTTATTCTGAGAATAACATAAAATATAAAAAAAAGACATATTCTAAACATGGTGTAACTATAGTTCTAAGTTCGTTCTATTTGTTTCGTAGTGATTCTTCCATCTTTGTCGTGTTCACCTTTCATGTACTTTGTCTTATTAAAATTCATATCAAATTCTACGATTTAACTTTTCCCGTAGATTTCGTTGCCCATACGTATTAGTTCGTTATTGAAGTGAAACTTCTTTATCGGCGTTGGAAAAAAATTTACCGTCACATTTTTTTCGTTACGCGCCATCTTTTTTTTATAAAATTCTAAAATATTTTTAAATAAATACAAATTGTACAAGGTGTTCAAAGGTAGTAAAATAAATAAAAAGGTCGGCCGCGGGTGGGCTCGAACCACCAACCTTTCGGTTAACAGCCGAACGCGCTAGTCGATTGCGCCACGGAGGCACATACTATAGGTCACAAAACGGATGGTTATAAGGTACACGATCAAAACGTTGCTATAAGATACGATCAATTGTTGTTTTGTAATTAATGGCTTATGGTAACTGAAATATGAAATTGAATCTACAAAAATTAGTTAATTGATTTACAAAAATTTGTATTCATGTTTATGATAATAAAATCCTTTTGTTTAAAATTTATTTAACTTTATTTAACCAATTTCTGAAAAGTTGCATGTAGATCATTTTGCGAAAAATAAGGCCATAAAGAAGTTTCACTTCTTACGTGTGTACACTAGTACACGCCCTCATATTTTTTGTTTGTCCATACACTATGATGATGATCTTCATTGGTGAACCACAGGTGTGTTAATTTTTCCTCATTTATATTGAAGCCTCTGTTACCCCTTTCTATATGTTTAATTGCATCCTCTAAAGCGAGAATAACTAGTTTAGGTGAACTCCTCTCTTAACATCAATGTTCTGAGGCGTTTTGTGCATCTAAATTCGAAGAGTTGCGTTCTTGTACCTATATGTTGTTAACTATGTTTTAATGTATCGACTAGCTGTTATTGTGTTTGCTGGTTTTCTGACCTAAATTTCAATCGTATCAAAACCCTCATGAAAGTAAATAAAGACAATAATATGTTAAGCAATTAATTAATACATCGGAAAATTTTGTATATTTACAACAGAAAGCTGATGGATTTATAATTTTCTAGTTCTTTGGAGCCGCTTTTTTTATAAGTCAAAACAACTAAACAATTTTTCCAGTAACATCTATTTTCCTTGTTTAGGCATTTGTACAGTTCCGTCAGAACATCATCTGCTCTAATAGTATTCTCGGTTTTCGTTTGTGTAATGGCACTCCTGATTTCGTCTTTGATTATTGCTGTTATATCATCTAAGCCTACGTTCAGGATCTTTCGTTCTCTTTCGTCGTCATTCATAGTGTTTTTTATTCTTATGTTTATAATAATTAACACAAATAAACGATCAAACTTATAATATAATTAGTGTAAGTATGTATAATAAATGTAAAGAAATTCGCGAACCACTAAAATTCATTTGCAGATCACCGGTTGAGAAACCTTGTACCAATCACGACCCCCTTCGGACGTTAAAAAGATCCAAATCTTTTGAACGCCTCTTCGCCATTTTTTTTAGCACATTATCGTTCATAAGAAACAGAAATCTTCACCGTGACTCAACCAATTCTGTACATTTAAAATGGTCATTTGGCCGTAATTGGTTAACGACCTTAGAACGGTATATGGTAATGGTTACAAACTCCTATTGAAGAAAACTATATACCTATATATGCGTTAATTATTTTTCTTAATGGTTTTTAAGATGCCCACAATAACGGGTCTGAAGTTAGCCACGGATCTAGCCATAGAAATTCGTTTTTAATTTACGTCCAATATAAGCATTTAAACATTTTCAAATTAAAATTACCATATAAATATAGGCCACAAACATGATTTATTATGAATATGAAAAGTGCTTAAATACATCCTTGTCATTCGGCTTAGATGTGCGTTTGTTGTTGCTGTGTTTATTTCTTCAATCAAAAGAATTAAAAGCTTATCTGAATGTGAGAAAATAGTATAAAACTAATGTAGGTAAGTACAATTTTATTGTATTATAGTTTTCAATACGTTTTCAAAAATAAGAACATTTTTTTTGTGGAGCATTTTTCACAATTTATTTTATAAGATTTTAGAACAAGTAAGGCAATATTTCATTATATTTTTTCATGGAGTAGGAAAATTAGTTAAAAATATATTTTTCTGACAATTGGTTAACAATATTGATATTTTTAATAACGGGTCTGAAAGAAAAAGTCAATAGCATTATTTTCTTAGTATTGTCACTTTGTTTGTCACCACTTTCTTTTAAATTGGATAGCTTTTCTAGAGGTTTTAAAATCCTTGATGCTCTCAACAATCGCAGTAAAGAAAATCTTGGTACTGAAACGGAAGGCACAAAAACTTCACATCCCGACAAACCGAAACCAACAAATATTAGAATACTAAGTAACATCTGTTTGAATTCATATAATCTAGACCAAAAAACATCAGTAAAATGTTCAAGATGACATTTCAAAAGGCGATAAAATTACTCAATCAAGCTGAATGTTGCAAAAACGGAAAAACTATTGGAAACAGATAAGAAAATTAATGAAGACATGTGACTAAACGAATATCTTCCACCAAATGAAAATAATATTACCTATGATCTTTTTCCAACAGAAAATATTGATAACATAATGGAAGAAATCTTCCAACCAAACAATGACCTTAATTTAGATGAATATCAAAATAATAAAGATTTAAGTTTCAAAACAAGTGAATCATCTGATGTTAATAATGATGAGAATTTCAGCATTATTACTTCAGAAATTGTTCAGGCATTCGAAGTACAATGAATACCTTGTGAGCATAATATGTATATAGCAGTAGTAACGATAAGTCAAATGCTCAGAAAGAAACATTAGATAAAGAATGGGTTGGTAGTAGCGAGAGCAATACTGATCAGGATACTTCAGAAGCAGAATTAGTTGCAAGTGAAAATCCAATTTTAACGCAGAAATGACATAATACAAATGATGGGGAAGGTAGAAAGCGCAAAAGAGCAAAAAAAAGATTGAGCAACCTTAAAACATGGGAGTATAATAGGAATAAAACGAAAAAGAAGGACTGTCTTACCCAGAAAGAAAAAAAAACTATTGCTCAAAAAGATGGAGAGACGACTTCAACAAAGATGTTCCTGCAGAAAAGAAAGCAACAAGATTCAATGTTTCAAAATAAATGATGAACAAAGTTTCTGGAGCTTAACTAGAAATGAAAAATATATATGTTTTAAAATCTGTAAAAATCGACACGTCTAAAGACCTTGTATCAAATACAATAGTTAGCATTAGTATTCTCTTGATAAATCACTACAGACTAAGTCAAGAAGAGTTTGAAATAAAATCTCTCGGAAGGTCAAATCTAAATCGAGCAGATAAAACTACAAAACTTAATTTTTTACACGGCATTTTTCTAGTGCAGTTTATAATAAGATAAATGAGCATGTGGATAAATGCCTTGTTTTTTTTCTCATGTTTATTGTTTTATTCCAATGGAATTGATAAAACTAACAAGGTTAAGATGTAGGTACAAACTTAAAACACTTAAATAAAAAAATTTAAAAAAAAAGTTTCTGCACGCCATATACATTGCACGGAATTTATTTAACTCAAAAACATTTTGGTAGTTACCTACATAATGCTTTAGGAATATTTGAAAACGTTCACGTTATCTACAAGCTTTTTGAAAGATGTAGCCCACCCTGAGCCTGACCTCACGAGCCGCCACTGAAATAAACTAAAATGGAAGCCAACTGCTGAGAAGAGACTGTGCGTACAAAAGTTTTTCAACCACTTACCGAAACTTGAATCTCACTATTGCCGTAAATCTACGACAAAATTATAATTAGAGCCTCAATTTAAGATGAAATCAAAACTCTACAGTTTTTACAAAGAGAACTGGTGCAAAAAAAGGCACCTTTAACCTGTGTAAGTTTCGACATTAATTATAAAACAAAACTAATTATTCATAATTTTACAATTTTTGATCTACACAATAAAGACGGCTACTGCTTTATGTGGCATGAAGGAGAGGGAAACGTCGAAGCTAATAGTTTTGCATCAAGTTTTTGTAGTTTTCTAACAAGATGGATTTTGCTAGGTATTGATCACGACCACAATCCGGTAATTATATTTTATAGTGATAGCTGTGGTGCCCAAAACCGCAATACCTTACTATTTAATGCTCTTTTGAAAAGGGCAAACCGATGGAATGCGGATCGATGTAGTCCACTATAGAAAGGAAACTACAAGACATTAGTTATCAATGTACCTGGCTGATTATGTGCAACTAGGTAGGACTGCCAGAAAACTTCACCCGTGTGAAGTTAGCCCCAAATCTAGTCACAAAAATGTCGAGTGTATTTGCAGTGAAACGAAACAATAAACTATCGGAAATATAAAAAAAACTGTTAATACAAGTATCAAATAATTTAAACATTTACTAACTCTATATTTTAATAAATTAAATTGAAACGAATACACAGGAACTGCAATTTTTTTATTAATATACACCAAAATGACGTTGGCGTATTCCAACTAAATTACCACGATGCCTTTATTTATTTGCATTTACAACTTTTTGCTCAAATAGTTATTACGTAAAATTGTTCTTCGCACTATAATTTACAATAATTTATACATAATCGAATTTGTTGCTGATTTTTAGAACCACAAATTTTCGCTTTTCGACATTCATTCGTTTTCTTGTACGCAATAAATGTTTTTGGGAGGTTCAACTTTACGATAAACTAGTCTCGCCCACTTCATTTCTAATTTACTGCTGTTCTTCTTGAATACGGTAACAAATTATCACATAACTATTAATTTTTTAAGAAATCAGATTCTTTTTTCTGTTAGTGGGGAGTTCAACTTAATGGACGTTTTTTGTATGAAGCGGGTATTTGAGTTCGCGATCCAGCATATTAGTAGTAAAAGCTCTATATATACTGTCCCAAAACGTACCGGCATTATTTAAAATATGGATTCCAGAACGTTTTTTGAGTCGAAAAGTCCATATAAACATATGATCTAAACCTTACCGTTAACAAGTTATTGTTTATTTCATAATTTATGTGGCTAAAATTGTAGCCGTACGGATTTCTGAAGCACTGATTAAGTTGCCATGATGGCGTCAATTTTTTGGTAACATTTGAACATAGTTTTTGACATATTATTCTTTGTAGCTCTTAGCTGTTACATTATTACTGTGATACTAATATTATTTGCTTCCTTTTTGTATCCTTATTTCCATTGTAATTCACAATAACAATGTTACTTTCAAATGAGAAATATACAGGTATTCATTATGTTTACAGGTTGTGTGATGGATATGCTTTAGCAGCACAACAAGAATACAGTAGAAGATAACCGAATAGAAAACTGCCTACGCGTGCAGTTTTCATTAATTCACATCGTCAGCTAATGAAACATGACAGTTTCAATGCAAAACAAGCTGTCGGTCAATGAATTATCCGTAGACCCATAAACATTGATGAACAAATTCTTGATTTATTACAAGATGATCAGTTTTTAAGAATAATTCCATTACGTACTGGAATATGTAGAAACAAGTTTGGAGAACAATAAAAAGTGCTTGCTTACATCCATATCATCATGAAAGAGTTCAAGTTCTAATAGATAATGATTTTGAAACTTTTTTGTAATTGATTACAAAATAATCAAAACCTACTACCGTATATTTTATGGACGGATGAAGCTTCTTTGACATGAGATGGTACCACTAATTATCATAATTATCATGAATGGTCTGCAGAAAATCCTCATTTAAGAAGACGCTCGCTCGCATTGTTAACATAGATTTGCTGTTAATGTAGGGGTGGTATTCTTAATGATCGTTTGATTGGACCATTTGAACTGCGACACCGTTTAAACGGTGCGAATTACAAACATTTTCTAGAGAACTTTTTACCCTTATTACTGGAAGATGTCCCATTAAATATTAGACGTGCAATGTAGTATCAACACGATGGGCCCTAGCACATCAATCGCTTCGTGTTAGAGCTTGATTAACGCGCATTTTATTTTATTATTTTGTGCAACTGAAATAATTACGTGAAAGAATACAGCAAGCTGTCGAAATTATAAGAGATAGCTTGGCAGCCATATTAAGAAAGCAGCTATCTCTTCTGCGACGTTCGGCTTTGTATATTGAACACAATGGAAATAATTTTGAAAATTTTTTGTTAATAAAATAATGCAAATGTATTAGAAAAAACCTATTTAATAAAAATCGGTAAACTAAAATTTTAATCACATATATTACAAAATAGTAGTAATTTACGTAACCAGGGTTGAAAGTAAGACATAGCATAACAAACGTTAATACGACGCGAGGCCGCACGTTACATGAGAGTGAGTTCTGCTATGATACTTTCGACGAGAGTAACGCACATTATTTTTTGTGTTGTCTTTTGTAAAGTTAATTCTTTTTTTGAACAAATAAAAAAAAATCAGCAGAAATGTAGTGTTGGTACTACCATTGTCTAAATATATTAGAGTCAGACAACGAGATAGGGACAAAGTGGACTTGTCCGATAAGATTGCACTGCCTGTTTCAAATTCAAAAGTTTAGCAAAATTAAACACCAATATATCAAATTTTTGAATTATGCTTTAAATTAGACATTAAATTTAAAAAATGAACTCGAAGATGTTATACTGTCAGTTTGCTATCAGTATCGGTAATATGCAAGCATAAACAAAACGTGACAAAATGCAAATACAGTTGCTACACTTATATCATCTTATATTATCTTTGATTTCAATTGCCGTTTATTATTAAATGAACAGAAAGTATTAGTTGCCACCATCGCACATTAAACTTAAACACATATTGATTAATGATTTTTAATAGAAGAATTATAAAATTGCATTCTAATTACATTTTTGAACTTCATATTTTTTCTACGAATGTTTTTATACCGTTATCCACTTTTCTTTAAATGCATTCATGATTTTAATAATCAATTTGCAATTGCAATTTTACAACAAACACTGTTGAGGCAACCTCAGTCTTCTCTTCAACCACTTACGGAACGAGTTGTCAAAGTTGACGTATTAAGTTGAAGATAAATCTTTTAGTAATTGTTTGATTAAACGATTTTTTTAACAAATACGGTTAAAAAGAAGCATAATTAGTTTTAGTAATGTTCGTTCCATTTATTATTTCTAAACAGATTTAAGACACTGCCGTAAGATACATAGCTCTTTGTGATGGTCTAAAATTAATTTTTTTTGGATACTTAAAAACCCTGTATGAGCATTTTAGACAAAATAGGTAAGAGGTGTAACATAATTTGTTTCGGTTCCTGCTTTGTATAAAAGATTGACTAATTAACAAAAACGAATTTATTAAACGCGGTTAATTAATACAGGTTCGAATATTGCAAATAAGCAATTTATTTAGCTCGGTCAAGTTAGCATTCCACTTTCATTTTTTAAATACATAATATTCCAATATAATAAATTGTGCTAATATTATTTTTAATCGTGGGTAACTCTAAATTAAAACAAATCCGGGGGTTAACGTAACAGCTGGCCCCACCTTCGTTTTTTCACTTTTTTAAATTTTTTTTTTGGTTGTTTTGCGCTCAATTGTGCCGTTATTAGTTTTAACTGCGCTCAATTTTAAATTGTTAATAAAATGAAAACAAACCCAGGGACTAACTTAACCACCAGCCCCCCGTTTTCTATTTAATTGTTTGCAATATTTTTTGCTCCTCTACTTAATATCGAGGTTGAGGTCGCTTTTGATAATAATCGGATTAGTAAGTTATCAAAATAAAAACAAAATGAACATCTGGTAGATTTGAATATAAGGAAGAAAAAAATAAATTACAAAAAGTGCATAGTTTCTATCCTAAATGATGGGAAAAAGTGGTAAACGGTATCAGAATACCCATGTGCAAATACCACACCGAGGTCTGACCGCCAGGTTGATAAAAAGGTTCCCAGCAAGAAGAGTTTTTAAAATTATCTCAAGCAATCTAATCCCTAAAGCATTTAAAAATGAATTCTCTAGAGTAGATCATATCACAGATAAGAACATTTATTAACCAGAACAAAAACGGAACTGAACATTTTGATTAGTTTAGAAAAACCAATATAATATAAAATAGGCAATCTAATACAAAATTAAATTTGAGATTCTTTACAGATTAATATAAATCTCTTGGACTATTGACTTCAGCAAAATTTGAACGCAGATATGTTGTCTGATTTGAAGAACTGCACTCTCATATCTTTGCTCGCCTCAAAATATTTATGAAGCCTAGCTATTTTACTAAATTGCATTTAAAATAAATTTAGATCCTCAGTACTGTTTGTTACCTTACCGGTAAATCATTTCTATTAATTTAAATAAAATTAACATTCGTTTAAATTTATTTGTAGCGTACTTAACGTTGTAAGCTGTATAACGCGTTGTAAAATAAACAGATTAGCATTTAAGAGGAATGAATTTTAGGAATTTTTATTTAAAATTCGTATAAAACTAAACAGTTGTAAAACAGGTTATTTGAACATGCTTATATAAAAACCAAATACAATTCAAACTTTAGAGACCGTTATAAAAAAAAAACAAATTTAAAACAATAATAATAACGGTAGCATTTTTTGTTGACCAGTTTGTTCAAAATGTAATCAAAATAATTCGGTGCAAAAAAACTAAAAAGCAAACACGCAATAATATGAATATCTTTCTACAGTTTATACACGTAGAATGGCGTGCGGAGATAATATGTACTTCGTAAATTTCTTCCGCTACAAAATAAAACTTTTTTTGATAATGAATTACTTACTCATTATTTTCTTGTCACGATATTTGATAGAATAAAGTGAACTTAAAACTAACGTCGTTTACTGTAAACACCAAAATTGCTTGTTGTAAAATCTAAATTTTATACGAAACCCATAATGATTTCAAAATATTAAGAGTCGTTCCAAAGTTTTTTCGTTTCACAACGTGAAACTGAAACTTAACGCACGAACTAAACAGCAATAAAAATAAAAATAAAATTTTATGTTGGATGGTTTGTTGTCATCGCAAGATTTTCTATGTTCCATCACGCTGACACCATTTCCGTGACAAGGAACTCACTATTCTCTGCTTCCCATACAAAGTCGCCGTTACTGAAAAAAATCCCGTAGATCGGACGATGTATAGCTACTAGCGCTCGGCTAAGCATTGGAAATTAATATTGGTTCGATCCTGGTTATCGATGAGCAACCTTTCGGTAGTTTTAATCATAGTTTACGATCAATAGCAGTTTTTCGGCGGATACTGAGTTTCATAATTCACTGCGGAAGTTCTATAAATTTAAGGTTATTTGGTTTTTAGCTTTGCATAGATTCTATAGGTTATATATGTTAATTGATTTCGTAACTTTATCAAAATCCGAATTTTTAAACAATTTCATTTAAAATTATCTTTAAATATAAAGAATGCAGCTAACAGTGATGATTGTAATCGTTATGCTATTATAAATAATGATAACAGAAGGTATTAACACGTTGACTGCCGTGTGAATCACGGATGATTCACAGTAGAATTGTTCATACTGCTCTGTGAATCAATGGTGACTCATGACAATATTTTATACTAAGACTCTGTGAATCACACATGTAGCACATCACAGCGAAATGCTAATGAGAAATGATGAAGGGTAACCTAGTGAACAAGAATATTGATTTAGCCAGTGAAAAAAGCGTATCCTTTGTACGACATGTTGCCTGTTATATACAGGTATTCAACTTATTTATTTTATTTAGTTTTGGGACAGAAGGGTATTATGCAGATGTAGAATGTTGACTAAAACAATAATGTAAGCGAATTATTATTTATTTGTTATATAATAAGAAAAACAATGCAATAGATAGTTACAAAGTACAATTATGCACTATCAGATAAAATTTCATTCAACAAAACATTTAAGCGTTGTTGTTCCTTTTTGTAGTCACTCATAATAATTATTTACTACAAAAAAATATATATAAAATAACGTTTACAAAACGAATCAAAAACATTTTTACCTTTTATGGTGTACAATTATATAAAAAGCAATAAAATTATTGATAAATATCCTATCGTTAATTTGACACTTATTAATACACTGATCATATGCATGCGTTTTGTATGGACATAGAATTTATACTAAACTAAAATATATAATAAAAGAGGTTTCAACTTGTTTGCGCATGAATCACGTATGCACCGCGCGACTCAGTCAAATAAAATTTACTTAGTAGACCGCGCGGTGAACACTTGATTCACAATTGAAAAATATAATTCGACACAACAAATAAATGAAAAATAATTAAAATTGATTCATTTACTGCGTTTTGAGTTAATTAAAAGAAAAAAACAGGTTAACCCTGGAAGTATTTTTTTTAACACTGTGGCAGTCAACGTGTTAATCTACTTTGTTTCTGCTTATTTACCTGCATTGTTACATGGCTCATACTTAGTTGTCACGTTTGGACAACTCTTGTTTGCCACGCGTAGCCTATACCTAGTTGCCAAACTTCGCCGATACTTGATTGCCACGCATGGTGTTATCACTTGCGAGCTTAGTCAGCCCTGGCCTAGCCACATTTACTAACTTTGGTCGATGATTAAATACTGGGCCTCCAGTTTTCTCCGACGTTGACCCAGTCACGGGTATGCTATTGCGTTTTACCCTGTGGAAATAGTCCCCGATTAAACCACTAATTTCATCTACACTCAATCTACAATTATTAAACTTTCGAAACAGATGTCTGAAGATGTTTTTGTTCCATCCCGAATAATAGTCACTAAATTAAGAGTACAGGGTGGCCACCGAAAAATTTGTGTTAAACAAAGCATTTACAAGATAATAAAGATTTAGTAATACCAAAATAAAGCTTATGCAATTCCATTTAAGATTTGTATTCATTTTAGAAGCTAATGTAATTACCGAGATAGTGTTCGGCGAAAATACTATAAAAAAAATAGCACTTACTGAAAAAAACAACAAAAGGGTTTTAGAGGCAACAGAACGAAATGTAATACTTTTCAAGAGTACCTACTAATTTTTTTAAATAAACAATCGCACATTAAAAAAAGTGGCATTAATAAACTGAAACGTATAATCGTACGCTACTGTAGTCTAATCGAGACCCAAGGGGCGGGATTTTACATAAATGCGTTCTTGCGTCGATCCTCTTTATCATTAGTCATAATTATAAAATTTTGTGTTGATAAAAAATGTTAGAAAAACGGTTTTCTAGAAAAATGATATAATATTGTCATCGGATTGATTTAAACACAGGCTATTTTTAATTCCGAAACATTTAACTAAATATTGCTCTAACAAAACATAAACATTTATTTATTAATAAACAAAGATATTTATGAAAAATAAAGTACAAATGTGTAATCGCTGCAAATAAAATTTTTTCCAAGCAGTTCATAGCGGCTGTGTGTATTGCACTTTTCAGAAGCATGCGCTTCGTCGAAATGTACTAACCAACAGCAAGCTTGTTTTAAGCATGAATCAAACTTACCTTGGCAAGCGCGCAAGCATGAATCACTCATCCTAGTTACCACACCATAAGCTCGCAATAACCTTATTTTGCAAGCTTGCTTCAAACTTTCCAACCAACAGCAAACTTATTTTAAGTTTGATTCAAACTTGATTAAAGCTTTATATTTTAAACTTGTTATAAGCTTGACATGACAAATTAAAAGCAAACTTGCCGTAAGTTTCCTTGCTATCTGGGACCATCTCAAAAAACCTAGAAGCTGCATCTTGCAATCAGCTGATCATCAAACAACATCGAAATATACATCAACTAAAAAACAACATCAAGGAAGACGTACACACTCAAATAACAAAAGCCTTAGTTATATCAGAATATCAGCGAGAATCCCACATCTTATCATAATTCACAAATTTTCAATAATCTTTACTGATCAGAAGTTTTCAAGCATAATTTCACAACACATAAACTTTTGTTATTGTTTTGTATGTAGAACCGAGTTATCGTAAGCCGTTGATAACACTTGTAGAAAATAATCAGACGGCAGAAAATAATACGAAAGATTATTAATTTTTTTTACTCGTTTACTTGGCGCATTTACTTCCTATTCTAGGAAAAAATGTAAAACTAGTCAAGTATGTAATTGTTTTATGAATTTGAAACTTGACATAAATGTACAAATAACATCAACGATTTACGAAGTTTCACTTCCGACAAGAACTTAGGCAGATGAAGCTCATAATTTCTTAATATATGTACATAAAAAAATAGAAAATTTTTCAAAAAACAAAATTATTCATTTTGTTTATGTTCAAGCAAATGTAAACTTTAGTGTAGTTTGATTCAACGTCTGTACCATATTTTTTTTGCACATTGACAGTGTCCTGTACCGAGTAGTTTTCTAGTACTATTCGTTTAAAAATCCATAGGCTAATAGCTCGGCTCAAGCAACATTACTTATATGCCGAACAGTTTCATAAACCGACTTGTATATTAAAAGACGTCGATAGTCTTGACGTTTTTGAGACCAATTTGTCGGCTATTCTGATTTGGACATAGAGAGAATCTTTGATGTTTCCCTCTGCAACTGTATATGATTTCCACCTACCATACCATTTAATGTTGAAAACATTTGCCTCTTTTCCAGCTAATAACGTAGTGCTGGTTCTTCTAAAACAGTTTGATGTAAAATATTGTACGTTAGTTAACTGCAGAAATTTAATAATCTTTCACCGCTAAAAGTTTTCATTCCAGCTGGTTGTAGAGTACACTTATTATTAGAACAATAAAGAAACGCTTGTGCTCTATATTTTAAAGTCTTAAGTGGTAATATGTACACACCACATCTATTAAATTAGATTTGTTTTCCGTGTCGCATAATGTTATTACTACCATGTTTTTACTTTCATATAAGGAAAGAAAGTATAGCGATCGCAATTTTTTTTTGCAGAATTTGAGGTTCCAAAGTCCTGAATCAGAAAAACGTATCTTTTACAAAAAAAAATTTGGGTGTCTGCGTGTGTGTGTGTGTAACCTTGTACCCACGATAAGTCTCAAACCAAAAGTAACTTTGAAATTTGGTATAGAGCTGGCTTTTCATATTCTCTCGGTTCTACCAAAAGATGGATCTGATAAAGAAACCGGAAGTAGGTGTATCCGTCATTTTTAACAGTTTTTCTTATATAATTTTGTACGTATGTAAATTATTCGAATTATTTATACAGTTTCATATAAAGATTTATTTACTTAAATAAATTTATTCAAATAAAACATTAATAGTTTCTTAGATATTTGATTTATAATTTAAAATGAATTCGATATATATTCTAGGTTCGAATCCTGTCTGCAACGGTTTTTATTAGAAAAAAAATTCCATACCTTAAAGATACGTTAAAAATAACAATTTTCACTGATTTATTAAAGAGGAAAGCAAATAAAATGATAAACCTAAGTTGTCTGAATTCTCTATATATTTTGATATTTTTCTTTAATTTGAAAATAAAAAATTTGTAGAAACTCCTTCTAGGAAAGTCGTGTAGTGACCACATCAGTTTTTTTAAATATGGAACATCTTTAGATAAGTTTGTTACTTCGATTTTTCTGCAAGCGTCAGAAATAGCAATGACCAGACCACACAGTAAAATAAATACTGTGGTAGATTTGTAAATATAGTCGTTGCCAGGAAAAAAGATTCCTACGTCATAGTCGTATGCATCTGAATTAAGTAAAAACTTGCTAGTTAAATCAGTTACTTTAAAATGTAATTAGTAGTTAAAACTAAAATTTACTAAATATTTAATAGATATTTAAAAAAAATAAACACAAACACATAAGATGGTGAGTGATTTATTCATAACACAAACAAAAAAATTATGTTAATTCTGTATTTACGGTTTTCTCTTTTCATTCAAATAATAGAATATTTTTTCTAAATTCGCACGGTATTGACGCAGGGGCAACAACTATACCTTAGTGCACTGCGAGCATTTAAGAATGTTTTATAGACATTGTGGATTTTAGGATTTGAGATACATGGGAGTCTATTTTGATTATTTTTTTTTTAATTATATTCATATTGTACAGTGTCGCAAAAGACCTAAAAGTATCAAAGTTGTGTTTTTTTAAAGTAAAACCCCCTGCATATAATAGAATTTTTGAATTCCCCGATCAAAATAAGTGTGTGTTTTAATAAGGTTTGTAATGCATATGCCTTAAAGTTTTTTTACATAATTTGAATGTTGTCAAAATATAAACTAATTTTCATGTTTGAAATACTTAAGAAGTATCTAAGTTATGTGAGCGTAATTTACATTGAAGTGTAACAATAGATCATACTTTAAAACACATCAATTTAGAAATTTAAGTGGATATACCTTGATTAATTTAAATAGAACGCCATCTTTTTAATTTACCAGGAAATATGTTTTTTAATTTTCTATCGGATGGTATTAGAATGTTCTATAGCTAAGTCTTCCCGTTTTCACGCAATACGCCAAATAATCATTTTTCGAACCATTTGGTGTGTTTTAAATAAAAGTTCTAATGAATCTCGATGCCTACTGTGTTTGAAAGTATCAAATAATTCATCTAGTTTGTCAGTTTAGATTGCAAAGTCTGTTTTGGCTATAATAGTATTATTTTCCGTAATTGTGGAAGTTAAGGTGGCTATTGTTTGAATATTGTTGCGATGCTTAGTTAAAATAAAGATTTACAAAAAAGATCATATAGGTATAATTTGTATCCTTGAAGAATGTCATAAAAATTGTTTTTCTGCTGCCTCATCTCAAACATTAATATTCGTTCGGTAGTGTAGTTACGTAATGACAAAAAAAATCTAGAGCAGGAAAGTGTTAAATCGAAATTCAAAATCAACGTAAAACTGTGCTTTGAAAATCAATTATTATTTAAGTAGAAGTGTGTGTGTCTGGTCGAAAATGTGTTTAGACGTTGTGAAATTTAGTTAAAATTAGAAGAAAAAGGCTTTAAAATTTTCATAAATTTAAATATTAGAGTATTATGTATTTAGGAGTTGGTACTACATAAAACATTCGAATTGCAAAATTGATAGATTCAGTTAGTTATAAATGTGCTACCAACATTATATTTATGTTTCCAATGTGGTTCTTTTTTCTAAAAAAATTCACAAAATGCAGGACAAAAATATTGTAGGTATAGTAGAATTCAGGCTTCCACAAGTTGCATTATTAATACAAATTTCTTGAGTTTGCTCCAGGCTCTGAAGATGTGCACTGTGACGTGTGACAAAAACTTAGCTTATGCAAGAACGACAACACGGGAATTATCCAGAATGGAAAATTGTATTAAAAATATGTATGTTACTCTCGTCGAAAGTCTGACAGCGTAACTTTCTACGCTTGTTAATAAATTACTGTTATTGTCTTCTCGAGTTTATGTTCAAATATTTCCCAATTATTTTCATAAGATTATTTGTATGCGGTTGAAATATTTGAAAAAGATAATTAGTCAATAACCGCTTATATTTTGAGTACAGCGGAGTAACTGGAAACGCACTGCGAATAGGTTAGCTATAAAACAAGATGTACTCCCTTTATGATCCACAAATCCTTTTTCTTTAATTACTTTTATATACATTATTTTAAAACCAAACAATCACGACAATGGCATGTTAATAACAATAACTGTTATTATATAACACTAATACAAGTACTGTATGTATATACAAACTTAAAAACAAACCTTTAAATTGTTTACCGTACACCGTTTTGAATTGTAATTAATTAAGTGGAATAAACTCTAGTACTAAAACAATTAAAAAACTAGAAAAAAATCACAAATCACCTGTTTTAAAATACGCTCTACTCATATATCTTTCATATGCTTTTAATAAGTTAGTCACCTATTGACACAAACACAGCATAATTTAAAAAATGTGTTTAATTAGGATATAATTACTAAAGCGTAGATAGAAAAACGTTAATTGGTACATATATCGTTAAAAGAATGAAAGTCATGCAGTCGCCAAAATATTACGTACATGCAAACACAAAAAATGATATGCGGTTACCGCACGACTTCCTTATATTGAATTAATTTAATAACTGTTCGTTCTCTAAGTTTGGTGCCGAAAAAAAAGCAACGTTTTTGTATAAATTCTTCGATCTTAACTAGTTTTGCTTAGTAACTAATTAAAATGATCTCACTTTTACTAAAATCAATGTTGCAGAATAGAAATTCGCAAAATAATCGTTTTTTACAGTTGATACTTGAATTGCTTTTCAAATAGCAAAATTTAAAACATCAATTAACCTTAATTTTAATTTATATATAGTTACTTAATTACTTAATTATAAATTAAATTAAAAGTGTTTATAGATGAAACGTAGATAGTTTTATGATTTGTGTTTTTAAATACATTTATATGTATAAGACACATACATTTAAATAACATATCAAATATAGATCTAGATAGTAGTATCTAGATTTAACACGTAAGTGTTGTAAAAATAAAAACAATATATTTTTTTGTGTTGCCAACATCGCAAACGTCAATATTCGTTCGTTAGTGTAGTTACGTAATGAACGAAAAAAGCTCTAGGGTGACAAAATGAAAACTAGGAATCCACATAAAATTAAGTGTTTAAAGTCAATTAATATATTAGAACGAGTGTGCGACATATAAAAAAATTTTAAAAATCTTGAAATTCAGTTAAAATTGAAGAAAAACGATGTTAAAGCTAATGTCAAATTTGACAGATTTAGTACTAAATGTAGTACCAACATTATATTTCTGTTGATTTTTTTTTATTTTTTCAAGAAAGAATGTAAATTTATAAAAAGTAACACAAAAAATAATGTACATTACTCTCGTCGAAAGAATCATAGCATAATTCACTCACATGCATGCATTAGCGTTCGTTATGCTATTTCTTACTTTCGACTCTTGTTACGTAAACTACTATCGGCATGGTACTATTCGACGCCGCCGTTTCGACGCGGCCGGTTCAACACCGCCGTTTTGACGCGGATCGTTTTAACGCTAGTGCGTTTTGACGCGAGATGTTTAGACGCCAATGCTGTTATTTTTGATCGTAAGAAAAATAATATATTAATACTCTTTTGTCATAAATTGTATTGAAGAAATTATAGATTTAAGGTATAATCATCATCATATAATTCATTCAGAATAATATTAAAAATACAAACTTAAACTTGATATCGTAATTAAGTAGATAAAAATTTAATAACTTCAAGGACCCATGAAAATCAAATCACAATTTAATACAACTGTACAAAAATGACCCCGACTTTGCTTTATCAGCGCGTATGATCACATCCGTTGCATTTGTGCCCATTCAAGATTTGGACCTAGCACTTGAGCTATCGACGGATGAATTGCCGCTAGAATTGCAACCTATCTTGAGATTGGTTGGAAGACAACTACGTTGGCCGTCAAATGCGAAGAGGAAATCAGCGCCGAATTCCGATTTTTTGCCCAGTCTTGGTCGCTTTACCAACGTGTTCAGCAAAATATCAACTTAACAAATAATCACGCCGAAGCTGCACATAGACGACTTCAAATGGAATTGTCAATGGATCATTCGAGTATATGGAAGTTTATAGACATTTTGAAGACAATTCAACATGGGAGGGACCTTTATATGGAACATTTGATTGCTGGAAATAATCCAAATCTAAAATTACAGAAATATCTAAGAGCCGATACTAGAATTCATAATTTAGTACTCAATTATAATGACACAAATATAATAGAATATTTACATACGAAGAATTAGTCACAATTATGTAATGGACCCGTAATTGTTATACATCATATTTACTTGTAATAATTAAAATGTAAATTACTTGTGTTTGAATTTTTACAAAAACTTTACCTTACTTAGAAAGTCCTAACATAGCTTAAATCTGCAATGTTTCCAATAAAATTGCTAAAAGTATTAATATATTATTTTTTTAAAGGCAAAAATAATAGCATTGGCGTCTAAACGTCTAGCGTCAAAACGACCTCGCGTTAAAACGACTCGCGTCAAAACGGCGGTGTTAAACCGGCCGCGTCAAAACGGCGGCGTCAAAGTGTACCCGACCGAACTACTATTAGTCATTTCAAGTTTATTTAAAAAAGAAGGCAATATCAAGATTGAGATAACGAAAAATAAAACATTTCATTTTTTAACCATAGAGTAAGTAATTCCACGCCAAATCAGCCAATGGACCAAATGTCATGTCTTTGAATTTGGTTCATTTTCGGCTTAGTTGTAGTACTAGCACATCAGATGAAACATACAAATTTTTAGATTTTTTGAACCATTTGTTTCTTAGCTATAAAATGTTTAAATTTTGAAAATTCACAAATTTTATATAATTTAACAATTTGACCTAGAGAGTTGAAGTGTTTGCCATTTTGTACAATTTTTAATGCTGTTTTATGAAATACATAACTTTCTTTTTATTAAAAAAAATTACTTAAAAAAATCTAAATTGTTAATTTTTTTGAAAAACTATATTTAACTTTTCTGACAATAATTATGCCAAATTTCATTATCGTACTCCTATGGTATCATAATATTGTAACGAATTTTATTTTGTTATTAAAACTAATATATTTATACTAAAAATATGTACACGTTTAAACTAACCGAACTAAATAAATCTAAGAAAATATAAACTTATTTATTTCCACTAGAATAATCTTCTTAACACTGCCGTCCTCGAATTACGGAAATAACTGACCTACGATTTGTTTGTACCGTATTTATACGTTTCTGCAAACATTCTAGAAGCCTCTACATTCTGTCGTGAACGTTCTAGAAAATGGAAAACTTCGAGAAGGCTCTTGAATTTGCGAACATTTCAATATTTTTTTTTCTGTATCCAATTTCCATAATTCGACATTACGTTCTCTTAAAGACCCATTTGAGAATAAAAAAAATTAAACTATTCATGTTTAAAATATTAAAATTTTCTATTGGTGCAGGTCAAGCTTAAATACCAAATAAAATATCATTGTACAATTCGGTAAGTTTAATTTATTTTGTTAATAGCTAACTATTAAACATAATTAGAGTGATCAAGGTAAGTAACATTATGTATAATTGACAAGCAAATTATTTAAAAAAATTTATAAGACAGCGAAAAATAAATTAATAAAAGAAAGTCTCAAACTAGAGCTCAGTAAAACTAAGGATTTAAATGAATACGGATGATACAGTATACAGTATCGACAATTATAATGAGTCACACTCTTAAGAGTTACAAAGAATGTATGGCAAAGATTATGTGTAAGTCACAGACGCAGTTTTGCTTTTTAAATGAGTGCAAAAGAAGCTTTGATGGAATGCCTTGAAGAAGACATGGTTGAGAACATAACGTACAAACAATAGATCGTTGCGCTTTTGAAATCATGAGTAAATCAGTTAAATTGAAGACTTCGTTCAAGAATTTGGCAACCATGTCTGAAACGACATGATTTTGTGGTAAAACAACAATTTAATTTTTTTCTGAAAGAAGTCAGGTTTGAAAGAAAATAAAGCTCCGGTCATGCGACTTTTCAGAAAACTGTTAATTTTTTCTTCAAAATGAAGTAGGTATAATAGTTCCATTGGAACAACTCTATGGCTACAGTACAACCAGTACTTTTAGTCGATAAGAGTATCATATTCATATCAAAATGCTTAACACACAACTCAGTTCTTGTTCATGTTTTCCAGTAAAAGCTATCAAAATTTTTGAGAAGTATTCTGCCCAACTTGAAGAAGTTATACTATTTTTTATATGGCTTAGCTGCTCAATACAAAATTCGAAAGAATTTTGTGAATCTTTGTCAACTTAAAGAAGATTTTAATGAAATTGTAACTGAGTGGCATTTTTATGCTACGGCACATGGTAAAGGTGTGTGTGTGACGGAGTAGGCGGCACATTAAAAAGGCTTGCTGATAAAACCAATCTCCAAAGTCCAAGAAACAACCAAATATTAACACAATTTCAACTTTTCACTGGGTAATTGAAAACTTACTATGTTCTGTACGGCGAACATATAGAGTTAAGTTCCTCCCAACAAATTCGCGCTAAATTTAAATACATTTTTTTTATTGGTTAAAATTTTCAAGTCAGTATCACAACAAACACCTGTATTTTAATGACATACTTTAACGTTTGACATTTTGGTTAACTTATTCGAAGTTTAAAGTTTCTGCTGTTTCCATTCATTTGACAAAATAGTATTTTTCAATACTTTGTTGTATATTTCCGTATATTCAGGTGCGTACTAAAATGATTCATTAATGATTAATGTTAAAGTTATGTTTTCTATTTTGGGTTATTTATTTATTTAATTACGGATCAAACTATAGGCCTGTCTCCACCTAAACAATGAACAGCCTGGCATTTTTCGATTGATGAAAAGTAACGAATTATCAATATCTTTAAAGCTAGAACCAAGGACCCGATAGAGCTAAGATCCAAATTATCGAGTTTACTGCAAAAGCCGAAGGTAGTTTTAGTTAATTATTATATATTATATATTTTCAATATATTTTGTGAATATCAAGAAACACATGACCTTCAGACTCCAAAAGTGTATCACAGAACACGATCGATTTTGGACAACATCGAGATGCAGCTAAAAATGCTATTCGACGTTTAATACATAGTTTTTTTTGAAAATAATGAAACGCCAACTCTGAATAAATTGTTAGCGGCATTGCAAGAAAATAAAAATCTACCTCAATTGAAAAGGACTACGATGAGTTTGCTAATTAAAGAAATTGGATTTCGGTAAGTAAACAAATTGTTTATTTATACATCTTTTAATGTGATTGTGGTTTTGCGTTATAGGTTCTCAAAAAGGTCACGCACTAGTATTGTTAAAGAGAAAAACGAGATCATTGCCTGGAGACGACGTTTTCTGCGAAATATCCGAAAGTACAGAGAAGAGGTCAAAAAATTGCATTTTTAAATGAAACTTGGCTGAACGCTGGTCATACTGTAAGCAAAGTATGGAAAGATAACAAGCGTGAATCCAAAGTAGGCTTTCATCGAAGGTTTAACGACAGGGTTAAAAGACCCTTCCGGCAAGGGAAATCGTCTTATAATACTCCACATAGGATCTAAAGACGGTTTTGTTGAGAATAGTTTGCTACGGTCTAGAACTCTTAGGGGCGGCCATTACGGCGCGAGACACTTCGACGTAGGGTCACTAAGGCGCGGGTTCAGTTAGGCGCAAGACTCGTCGGCGCGGGGCCACTAAGGCGCGAGACCAGTAAGGCGCAGATCCACAATCCCAGCTTCTTCTGGAATACGATATTCTGTAACACCAGTTACTGTTTGCTCAAAGTTCACTGTATCTATGTGTTCGTGTAATTCACTTTGATTCTTTAGATAAGCGTTTGAAAAATTATTATGTACGAATGTAGATAAGAAAATAATTTTGTTTGTTATTGAATTAATTGTTTAGAATTATTTATTTTTGGAGGAAAACTTAAAGCAGCATGATACTTTTATAAAACATTTTATTACAACATTAACAAGTCTATTACAACATTAACAAGTTTATTACAACAGCCGACGCGACGTTTCGAAATTTATCTCTTTATCAGGTTATACAATTAGTTAGTAATTTCGGTAATTGTACTGAAGCAAATTTTTATTTCTTTTGACAATGTATGAAATACATATTAATAAAAAAACTTGAAACAATTATTTATAATGTTCCTCCGTTCTTTTTCGGTTACAATACTCTTAGTTTTATTAGTTAATGGTTACTCTTTTAAATTCTATCGAAAAAAGGATCCAAGTAAATTAAAAATGAAAAAGGACGAATAATCTAATAAAAGAAACAAATTAATTTTTGGTTTCGGTTTGGTTCGCCATAGTTATAGGGTTAGAGCCCAACCTCGTGTGTATGTGTCTTGCGCCTGAGTGGCTCGGCGTCTTAGTAGCCCTGCGCCGAAGTGTCCCGCGCCGAAGTGGCCGCACCTAAGTGTCCGTCTTCGTAGTTTGCTATGCTTCAAATCAAAGAAAACTGGAGATTATAATGAAGAAATGACTGGACAAGTTTTCGAAAACTGGTTTTCACAAATTCTAAGCCGCTTTGCCAAAAATTCTGTGATTGTGATCGATAATGCTTCTTATTACAGCAGGAAGACAGAAAATTTCAAATTCAGGAACGAAAAAAGCAGACATACAAGCTTGGTTGGAAAGCAAATCGATTGTTTACCTATCAGTTATGATAAAAGCTAAACTTCTGCTTCTTGTTAGAGAGGCTGCCATCATGCCAAAGTATGTAACTGATGAAATAGCGAAAGAACAGGGTCCTTCTCTTTTGCGATTGTCTTCGTATCACTGTGAATTCAATCCTAATGAGTTGATATGGAGTCAAATAGAAAGAGAAGTCGTAAAGAACAAGACTATCTTTAAAATGAAGAATTAGTGGATAACATGTGTTCTTTCAAAAGATTCAGTTGAAGAAGTTAAAGTTGCTTTCCTTCATCCAAATGGGCCATCGCCATCATTTACTTATCCAATAAAAGCAGACATTTTGACAGTGCCAAAAAACTTTATGTTATGTAAATTACACCCAATCACTGCAACAGACAGAACATACCAAGTTCCAACAAAGGAAATGGCAAGAGCAATCCAATTTTTATATAAGAAGAGAAATACCTGTCCTAAGATCTAAAGAATTCCACTAAAGCAAAATAAGTGTGTAATATATTATTAAGTAAACAAATATTGTAAAAATTAATTGCTTCTTACAATACAGTTTTATAAGCCAGTAAATATAATGGTTGAAATAATTAAGTAATACATTTTCAGTTCGATTTAAAATTTGTGGAAGAAAAATTAGAAAGATTTGTTATTAAAACGTGCAATATATGATTTGACTTCCAATTAAACATGTTATTCTTAAATTTTTTTAGCTTGAATTGTTTCCTTCACAGTAGCACTTTAAGTTTAATGGCACATACTGCTACCGTAACATGGATTTATTTGAAAATGTACACGAATCTCAATATAGACAATATTTTTTTACCATGATATCATAGTAATACCATAATGAAATTTTTTTTTAACAAAAAAAATTTTTTTAAACAAAAAAAATTTTTTTTAGACAAAAGAAATTTAAAGAGTAAGTTGAAGTTATATATTTTATAAAACACCATTGAAAACTAAACAAAATGAACACTTCACCTGTGTAGTTCTCGAGTTGCAGCTGTTTAAAGATTATAAAACTATGAAAAATGTGTAAAATTTTCAAAACTTCAAACATTCATAAATTTGAAATGAATTTGTTCATCTCAGAGACAAGTACAACAAACAGGCAAAAAATCATTAAAATCTAAAACGTTGACATAAAAAAGTAAATCTTTATTGGTTGATTTGATGTGGAATTGCTCCATAGTAGACAAACCACAAATTAACTGACGTGTTCAAGAAAGTACCATAAAAAATTTTCTTGTATTTTAGCAATGTAACAATAACTTTACTGTTCAAAAAGTACTTCTATAGAAGCTTGTTTCATAAGTTGATTACATAACTCTGTAGTAATTCTTTTTTTTTGCACAGAAATTCAGAAAAAATTACCCTCAGAAAAAATACTCAAAACTATTAGTATAAAACAAACTAAACACCAAAAACACGTAAGTTAAAACATCAATTCCAGTAGTTGACCGTTGATTACTTGTTGACCTTTTAATATTAATTTAATTTAAACTTAGATGATTTAGACCTCGATTTAGACACTGAATTGTTAAAACCGCATTTTAAATATAGAATACTTTAATTGTTTAGATAACAAGAAGTTATATAATAATAATATATAAGCTGTCTAAAAATATTATTATTGTGTCTCTATTGTACAAGGTGTCAAAAATAGCATTACCAGCAGAATGTGAATAAAAGAGTCTATGGTAAAGAGACATATTACAAAACTATTAATTTACACCTAGTACTTCAAGAGTTATTTTATAACAAACCATAAAAAAAGAGTGTATATAAACTTATATTATCTTTATGTGTCATTTCTGCATCAAGCCCACATATTCTGGGACACCCTGTATAACAAGTCTAAAACAAAATATTGCGTTTTTCATATGTTATTTAATGCATTAAAACAAGCTTCCCACAATTTTAAATTTAAACACAAATTAACGGATAGACATTTACTATACTGACTGCTATAAAATTTCCAGAACAAAATTATTTGAAACATACCAGTGTATGTAATAAAATCAATAAAGTAATAAAATAGGTGCGCTAAACTGAAATTGCTAACATCTGCTAATTTAAGGTTACTTAACCTTTTCATTCAAGCACTATAAAACAGAAATAAAGAAGATGCAGAAAATAGTGTTTAAGTAATTTTCAATTGTTTACTAATAAAATAGTTTATTCATTCGACTAGTTTTATCGAATACTTTATTTGAATTGATAACTGCTCAAAATATAAACAAACTAGCCAGTTTTGGGGTAATAGGGACTGTATTGATTAATACTTTGACTATAGAGTGATTTTTGTTTGTGTTCGCTATATCCAATGTATTATGAATCATTTTTTTATTATACCACGTGTTCTATTTCAAAATAACATATCAAACATTTAAGAATCATTTACAAAAATTACACCTATTTATGAATGATCAGAGAGATCGATTCATGGTGTCAACAGTAAAAACAAAAAAGTAAATAATTAAAACAACTGTTTTGTGGTTTAAAACATTATTACGGTATCGATACCGTATGCTAGAGAAAGTCGCCCTGCAAGTTTTTGTTAAAAAAGATTAATAAACATATACAAAAAACGCATTGAAACTAGTCAGCTCAGTATTTTCATGCTAGAAAACTTGATTAAACCAGACGACAAATAATCATTTACATAACATTCTTGTAAATACAAGAAAAAAACCAGTTTACATTTGTTACATTGATTTATTATTTCAAACTGAAACCATGGTCGCAATCTAAGTTATTTATACTATTATTAGTATTAATCTTCTTAGCAAATAAATTGAACTTACCTTAACTTATATGCATATTCACATTCTATTGTAGCTCGATCTCTGACAAAATGTCCGTATTTTTCTAAAAAATCTATGCCTTTAAGAGTGTGAGCCGATAGATTTTCAAACTGATCCTGTAAAAAAAACACAGAATTACAATGTAGAAAAATCACTCAAGTTTTGTAAATATGACTAATTCAATGTCTTTCACAAGTCAATTAGAAATGTACGGTTCAAGGCTTAATATAAATATGTATTTAGTGTGTTCACTTTTAACCATTAACATATGATCAATATATGCAATTTATATTTCAAGAAATATGTAAATACAAAGATGAGTAATGACAAGGTATTACTAATAAGAAGCTAAATAAAATTTTTGATTTTAAATAAATTCTAAACTAAAAACAAAAAGAGAAATTTAAATTAAAGAAATCTGTATTGATTATAAATTACTAACAATGTTAAATAGAAAAACGTAATATATTCTAAGACGTGCGCAGTCAAGAACGAAACTTAGTTTATTTGCTATAAAATAACTGCATGTTTGTAACACATTTTTAGCAACGCTCCATGAAAAACTAAAATACCTCTAATGTTTAAAGCCTGTTTTAAACAATTATAAAGTATTTAAGCTCTTCTACTTTATTTAGATACCCTTCTGAATCATATTTAACTAATCCCGTCAAGCGAGTAAAATTGCAAATGAGCAAGAAGTTCAATCGCATATCTTTAGCGCACTCAGTAGTTATAAATAAACGTTTAATTATTCAACTATTAATATTGAAACATCTCAAAGCCTCGAGACCATTCAAAGCGATTAACGAAAGAGACAGAATGTTCTAGTCCCAGATAAGCTGAGAATATAAAACAATCAAAAAAGTTACGGTCAGTTTTAAATCGTAAGAATAATTTGGCGGTATAAATAGTATAAACAAGTGCGTCTTATCCGCGGACAGTGTTCATAAATTTCCAGTGATAGTCGTTTTTCTTAAATATCGTTAGCTAAACATTTTACTGTTGTTAGTTGTAATGTGCTTTAGTTTATTAAAAATTAGTTGCATTTATAATAATCCTATACTGTGTAAGTATTTAAAAATAAATTCATATTTCAATTCGTTTCAATATTTATAAAACGCACCTTTGCTCAATGAAATTTGACGATATTGCGGTACATATAAGCCTGCAAAATAAAATCAACAATTTCAGCTTTACATAGTAGGTATCCATAAGTAAAATATAGTGGCGCGCATTCACGTAAACAGACTTATGCCCGGTTGAAGAAAGCAAAGTTAACTATGTTGTTAGCTGACGCCGTTGTTAACTAAATCGTAGTTATTCGTTTGAAAATATCGTCGGAAAAATAATTGATCACATAGTTAACTCCATCGTCAAAGTTAACAATGCTTTATCTAACCGGGCCAAATGTTCGAAAAAGTATTTTTTCAAAAGTGTTTTAAACTTTCGTAAGTTTTGTCATTGCTGTAACTATCTGTATAAAGCAATGTAAGTATGGATTCTATACACTAACTTGCAGTTTGCAACGCGTTAAATTTTTATTTTTTACTTGTATACGACACAAAAAGTTCACAAATACTGCAGAACCAAACCATAATAGGATGAGAATAAAATAAAAACTGCACTGCGATGTGTCTATGAGAGATGTATTGGTACCATCATTTAGCAGATCAAGCAAAAATGTTTAAGGAAGATTTTGTCCAATGTTTATTCTTAACACATATCTTTCTTAGATTTAAAAAACCATAATTTTTTGGTTTGTCAAAAATGCAATTTTTTTACAAAAAAATGAACACTTCCTCAAGACGTTCGAACTTTTACACGATTTATAAGAAAATTTCCGAATTTACACGTGATGCAATGCCAATTACCTTTATATGCAATCATCTATTTTACACACCCATACGAAACAAACTGTAAAAACTTAAATAACCCTTCAGTGATCGTGCGGTGTACAACTGTATCCTGGTAACGTTCAGTTGTATATCGCGCATGATGGTTGCATTAATCGCGTCATTTCGGTACGTACCTTTTCACACGTTCTTAAAGATTGATGTATTTTGGTTTCTAATTGGTTTTATATCACGATATGTACATTATACTTTGTTATTTAAGTTAAGCTACAACGGTATCCCATGCGATCAATTTCTATTTCAACTGGAGTTGAACTTGAGTTTATTTCACTATATAGACATATAGCAGGCGTATTAATATACAGACAGCGGTTAGTGGCTTTAAATGGTTAGATGAAATTGGAGGCAATGGCGCTTCAAAGAAATGAATCCGAGCAACACCCGGACAAATTAAAAGTTTAATTTAAAATAAAATAAATGCTATGGAACTGAAACGCCTCAGAAAAATGGCAAGAAAGAAAGACAGAATATAAAATGAAGACATAAAATACAAATAACAAGAAGAATAATGGAAGTGGGAAAACCAAGCAGCAGACCCAGAAGAAAATAGATGAAACAAATCATTGAAATACGTGCAAACAAGAGGATAACTTTAAATGAAATGAAAACAATAGCAAAAGACAGAAAAAGATAGTGGAAATGGATGCATGACTAGAAACCGCTATTAGGCGCCCCAAAGAGCATTCAGAATTAGAGAAGAAGATAATTATTAAGAATTTTGTACCTTGAAAGTGTATGTAAATCTGCCAGGCAAAATGTAGTAGATCTATGGAATTCAAAGTGATTGCCGGTATTGAAGAAATATATTGTACCATGTCCTAAAATTGACAATGTTCACAGTAGTCAAATGGCACTTCAAGATCGTATCATTTGTGTCAATAAATAAAAACGTTTTGGTCGACTGATAAACCCAACGAAAAGATAAAACATTTTTTTAATTCCATTTCAACTGTTTAATATGATCACAAACAACAAAATGAGTATACTATGATCATAATTTGCGGAGAACTATAAAATATTGAAACGTTCGAGAAGTTATTTGCAAATGCAAGAGCCTTCTAGAAGCTGTTATCCATTTTCTAGAAGATATAGCGAAAAGTAGGGAACACTCGAGAAGGATTCGCCGATGTGTATAAATACCGAAGAGAGAAATCGTAGGTCAGTTATTGCTGGAATGCGAATACAACAGTGTTAAGAAGATTATTAAGTTGAAATAAATAAGTCGTTAGCACGCGTGTGAGATAAACCTACCGAGAATAATCGTGTACGTGATTTTTAGTGTAAACAAGTGTGAAATCCGAGGACGTTATCTTATCTTAAGTGATAGTGTTATACAACGGTTATACATAAATTAGTGTAAGTGTTTTCATTAAATATTATTAGATTTAATTAGTTCGGTTAATTTAAAAGTGTATATATTTCTAGAATAAGTAAACGTATTTTTAGTCGTTTAAATAAATTAGTAGTTTTAATAATAAAAAACGCAACAATATAGACAATATCAAATTATAAAATAAATTTCCGAATGATGTAAACAATTTTTTTTTTTAATTTCTTGATAAAATAACTGATCTACAAACCTAATGACTGCATATGCATACTCACACCAAAAATGATATTTTCGAAATTAAGTAATCAGCGACTAAGCAGAGTACATTTATATGTAATTTTGCTGGTATATTTATCGATTTTCCTATTTTAGAAAAGTAATCATTTATTTTATAAACAACTTTTAAAAGATAGCTGTTGACAATTTTTATAGCAGCATACACTGAAACGCAATAAAAAATTAACAGCATTTTTGGCATTGAAATTTAACAACACGTGTTTTTATTTACAAAAAAAAACGGAGTTCATCATCTTGTTGCTATTCGAAACAAAATTAGATTTTATGCAGTGCGCTACGATTTCAATATTTTTAGATCAAGAAGATAATAGTAATAGATATAAATAGACATTAAAAAGATGGACGTGGTTCAACGTTCACATAACTACACGTTTACAAAATTTGCTAAATTGCGAACGGTTGAAGTACACACAGTTGTTACCTGAAGATTCTTTTTGAACAGATCATCCAGATGAATAAAAATAGCCGCACGCCTTACAAGGAATCGGTTAAGTTATTCGTTGTAACGAATAAAAACGTTAAGCAAAACGAGAATCAACCGTTTTAAAAACAACTTTGGTATATAAATTATTGGCGTGTCGCGCAAAAAAAAGTCTTTCGAAACTGTTTCCTTTGTTTAAATGTAAAAGATCTTTACCAAAAAAAAAAAAGATGTACAAAAGAATCGCATTAACATTTCTATTGTAGGAGTTTCACAAATTGGGAAATTGCTTTTAATAATTAAATACAAGTTTGAAGTTATACTTCACTTATTCATGAAATGGGTTGTTTAACGTTGCAAATATTAGTATTTCGCTATTTCGGGTTAACCCTTTTAGAACGTAAATATTGGATTTTAAATTTTATGTTAAACAATATATTACTGTCAGGATATGCATAATTAGTAGATATAAAACCAGAAAACATCTTTTACGAATTCGACAGTTATATTTCGAGAATCTAGCCAGTTATAAATATATCCTATTTTGATTATATTTGACCTGACGTCACCAACAAATCTAAGAAAATAGTAATTTATGCGACACACAGACACCATGACGGTGATAAAATCGCTAAATATTTCAGACCATAAAGAAAACTTAAATAAAATATTAATGAATTACATAAACAAATTATTTATAAACATATTTTTTATCAAAGATTTTCTATTATTCTAACCCTAGTTCTAACATGTGGTTGCAGTTGATCTTATAAAAAGACAGAATTCGTTAATTTAATTTAAGTTTGTGATACAACTCTAAATACAGATATGTTCCGATTCTACAAAATTTTTATCAGAAGCAACTGAAAAGAAACAGCAAAGAATAATTTATAACAAAAAAAAATTATTTAAAATGTTGATAGTTCAATAGTAGTCAGTTGCATTAATATTACTACTGCTAATTGTATTTACGTACGTTTTTTACTAATTTTTGAAGATAAATATTGCAAACATCACATCCGTAACAAGCAGAGCAAAAAAACTGTGGGAAATGTTGAGTTTGTGACCGTCTTTGACTTCCAATATATCAAACTTATTATTTTAATGGAGAATATAATGGAACCTCGCATATAATATTCACGTCCTGTTTCAGATTTGGTTGTAATCTAACTAGTTCTATTTGTGATACCACTGCGATATACTTAAGTATTTATTTTTACTTTTTGTGAACGGTTACACCTTACTAGTACTAGCAAGAGTAAGTAACCTTTTGGTAATCAACTTTTCTATTTCTGATGAGCACCGTTTTAGAATTTATTGATATAGACAAA
Organism: Aquatica leii; assembly: GCA_035610365.1. Lineage (NCBI taxonomy): Eukaryota > Metazoa > Arthropoda > Insecta > Coleoptera > Lampyridae > Aquatica > Aquatica leii. The sequence goes on along the minus strand of CM069433.1, from coordinate 102,567,909 downwards.
ACAAATTAATTGTTTTATTTTTTATTTTAAAGTTATTTGACACGACTATTAGAAGGAAAACATATAAAAATTATCAAGATAAAACGGCGAGTAAAATGAACACCTTGTATGTTCAATATGCGAAGCGTCTTAGATCTTTCTAAGTTCTGTGAGCATCTTTGTGATTATAACAGATACAAATATGTATATAATTACATAAAAAAATTGCAACGTACCCATGAAAAAAGTTAAGTTCTTGCTAGTTTTTTAAAATATAGAAAAACTAACAATTGAGATTTTAAATAAATACTGTAATATGACAATGCAGCAAACTAGTAACCGAAGCCACCATCGACCTGGCAACAACGGAAAGCTATGCTTCCCTCTGGATGAGTAATCACAGGCTGAAAAGTGTACACGACATTGTAAGAGATAAAAATCGTTTTTATAAACAAACGGTACACACTACTTGTCAAACGACAATTTTGTTTGTTTACTTTTCCATTCCAACTATATACAAGCTAAAGATACATTGTATTTATATTCCATGTTTAACGTTTGATTCAATTAATTTTAATATCTACGTACTTCAAATAATCAAATCAATCTTAAGTTTAACTGAAATTGAAAGAAGATAGTTATTTAACTTTGATAAAGTTGTACCTTCGTTATAACATCTTAATTTTGTCGTTGAATCAAACTTTTTAAAAATCCATCAATTTTAAATTTCCTAAGTTGTTCTCCAAGAAAAAAATATTCTTTATTAAATTATTTTTAGGGTAAATGGTGTATTATTTATTTAGAAGTATAATTGCTAGCTTTCGAACTTTGTCTAAGTTCTTCGTCAGGCAAAAATATGACAATGTAAAAAAAATTAATTAAAAATAATTAAATATGTTTTATGGTGAAAGTTTTGTCTAAAAAAAAATTCTTTGTTCCTTTCCTGATGAACATTTCGCATATGCTATGCACAACTATCTAATGGTATAATTTTTTTCAGATTCAACTAAAGAATAAGTCAAGTCGATGTACAATAAATCCTCGTTATAAAGATAAGGTAATATAAGACATTTGAAATATTTAGATCTCTTCAAAACTATTTTTCAAAAAAAGTAAATCAGGGATAGCAAAACCAGTTTTCAAGATGTTTTGTTAATCTGATGAAGTTGAGCGCCCGCCAAAAAAAACATAGCACAGATTCAAGATTCAGCTTTTCTAAAAACATGATATGAATTTATTATGATAATTTAGCTCTTCGGGGTCTCTTATAATGCATGCGTTAGATACCAGTGTGGAAATAAGTTGAAAAGAGGATTATCTGTGCAAACGCAAAAAACATAGAACCGATAATCCATAGACTTCTCACAACCTAAGTGCGGCAGACTATTCACTATTACGTCTACAGCAAACAAATCACTACAAAGCATGACTTGAGAACTACAAGTGTAATATCCAAGAAACAGAACTGAATCAAAATCAATAAACGTACGAAGGTATAATTGTTTCAATTAGAGAAGAGCTTATGAGCCATCACAATCCGCGTAGCGGGTTATACTAGTGACGTACTATTATTTTATTTCAGAAATGGTTTGCAATGCCTAATAAAAACAGTTACTAAATACCTCTTGATTATCTAAATGGACTCATCCTGGATGTATTTTAGTTAATACGCTAGTGACGAAACGACTTATTAATTTTTAAATCTAAAAGCAAATCAAGATATTACCACGACGACATGAATCATCACAATTTTATACAGTGGTTCGAAAAACAGTTAATCCCAAATTTGCCCCCAAAAGCAATCGTTGTTATGGATAATGCACCGAATTACAGTGTTCAAATCAACAAACCTCCAGCCCAAGCCACAAAAGGTAGAAAATTAGAGACTGGCTTGAAAGAAACTTGGTTTCAACAAGTGGGGATATGCGAAAAGCCAAATTGTTAGAACTGGTAAAAAAGATTGGCTACACTAAAAAATTTTATGCGGATGAAATTAAAAAAAAAAACATGAACATACCATGGTACGTTTGCCTCCATATCATTGCGATCTTAATCCAATTTGAGTTCATATGGCGTTTGGCTAAACATAAGGTCGCAATGAATAACCTACAGCAAAGCGCCAAGGAAATCGAGGTGTTAGTGAGAAATGCGTTTGCTGTAATCACAGTGCATGCGTACGAATCAGCTGCCTCAAGAAATGTGCGAGAACGATGGATTTGTTGACAAAGCAGTGAAAAGTTTTCAATTTGTAGTGAATACTGGTTCACTGGAAGATGACACAAGTTTGGAAGAAGAGTAATATAAAAGTGATTAATAAAATTGTTTAAATAAGTACCTGTTCAATTAATTTTGATTTAAGGTTTAATTTGTGTTGCTAAAAATTACCACGAAAATAATTTATTCGTTCATTCGATATGATATAAAACTTGAATACATTTAAGATAACCAAAAAGAATTTTATAAATCTTAAGTTATTTAAAACTGTTTTTTTTTTAAATTTAATATTGTTACTAAAAATTGTATATTCATGTTTTGGTTTCATAAAGTATTTCTTTTATAAATGTTGCTTTCTGATTTTGTAAAGAAAAAATTAGTTATGCAGCACACAGTACATTTATGTGTATCCAACAATATATATTTAAATTAAGCGCCCAAATATTTTTTTTGTATTGTACCTTACAAGCTACTGTAGCGCCGGTATCCCCTCTCAAACTATCTTGTTTGCTGTGTGGACCTGTATTTCAAAGACTGTATTTGAAAATGTGATTACGACGTATCGAGACAAACCGTCCAGCATATCCACAGTGATTGTCACCTACGCTAATATACGGAAAATTAGTTATCTCATCATTCTATTGTTCATTCTTTAAACTTATCTATACACTTATATATGATTATAAGTATATTATAAGTACATGTAACACCAACTGCTAAATAAACCGGATCATTATAACGATGTTCGTTATAGTAAATTTTACTTAACACACGTACCAAGGTAGGTATGTTATATATATAGATCAACTAGTTGGTTTTTTGTATAATATTCAAAGCTACTCAGTGCAGTAAGCCTAACGCACATTACTGCACGATGACTTCATACACATATATGTATATTACCTTAAGTCTTCATTTTGTGTAAAACGTAATAATTGGTTGTCTGTCTTTCTATATTTGCACTGAAAAATTAGAAGATGTGAACATATAAAATACCATTGTTATATAACTTAGAAAATAAATAGTTACGCAAAATTTTTCTGATATTACATCATTACACAATCAAAATTTATTTCATCCACGTTCAAATAGCAATTCTAAAACAAAGACCGCATATGATCCATTGAAAAAATTATAAGGTCAAAATAATTGCCCTATTATACCATAGGCGTACGCTAAAACTGTGGTGCTTATAAGAGAATTCATAACTACTTCATTTCAATTTCGTGTTTTCTATCAATTACATACTAATTCTAAATTAATAAAACCTAACGTTAATGACTAATTGCTATTAATCAAAACCCAGATGTATAAGAGTCGTAATGAAAGATTATATTTATAAAACTAGATCTTTTTCTTAACTAGAGCATAATGATTTTTAAACTTCAAGTTATCTCAAGCGTAGACTATTTTTTTTTCAATAAATTAAATTAAAATTGAACAACAAATTATCCTGAACGACCTTGACAAGTTATTTTTAGTTTTCACAATGTATTTTCTTGTTAGTGTTTGAAAAGGTTAAAAAATTATCTCTTTTAACACAAAATCTTTGTGAGAATTCGAATATAAGCGTAAATACTATTTCTATAAATAAATCTTCTAAAACTGTTAATAATATTCTAACTGTGGTGTCTAGACATTGTGCAATATAAGTAACGAACTTTAAATAAAATTTTGATTAAAATATTTTTTTATAGTTTAGATGCAAACAAATTATCTAACTTTTAAAGGACAATTTTATCCGTTTGTCGTATGCAAATTACATAAAAATAAAAATTATCTTCTGATAGGATTCGATAAAACAGAAACAATGAAGACATTCAACGGCTTATAAACACTACTACAATAGAAACAAAATCGGTACCTACTACTAAAAATATAAAATAAGATTCGCATTACAAAAACTGATTAATTTTATTTTTAATTATGAACTTCCAAATATAGAATATTTTTAAAATTACTTTCTAAATTACCTGTTTTTTTAGCAGCATGATTCTTTTTATTTAAAAATGATGAAGCTTGACCTCTCTATGACCTTACAACTTGTTACCATTTTTAACATTTACATTACCCCTGTCCTTTTTTGTTATTAGCATCACGTTCTGATTACTCTGGTATATTTCTACCTTGTTTTTTATCAAAAACCATAAATATTCAAATGTCGAAGATAACTGCAATTGTGTAATAGCTACAGAAGATCAGAAATTTTCACTACTCTAAAAAGCTGCAATTTTGTATTTGATAATTCGACAATTATTCTGTTATTCCTCTTTACAGAAAGCTCCTCGAAGTTACTCAGCTGTTAGGCTTTCCTCGACACCAAGGTCTTGTGTACGTCTAAAAGGGTCAATCAGACTACCAAGTAGCTTATCTTCAAATAGACAAAACATCTCTACGGTTATACATTTTTACAAAATTAATGAATCATTTTGTTCTCCACACTTCCAATAGTCTGGATAACCCTAGTTTATTAATCAAGGATAACCATGAAAGTTATTTATCAGCTTCTATACTATAAGTAGCACAGAAAAACGACGTGACAATTTTAGACTATTTCAAATCAATGTTCTAACAAACTTCAGTAATTAGATCTAAGTATGGTTAAAAAACAACTTATGACGTCCTATTACAATTTATGAAACTGGAAAATGTGTTGGTGTAGCTTTTGAAAAATCTACGCTGTCTAAACACATTATATCACGTTTTTACTGACGACCACTGCATTACTAGCAGTGACACTGTAAAAAGCGGCCATTACCGTAAAAAAGAAAGAAGAAACAAAAAAAGGACCAGAATGTAATGAATGTTAAAACACACAGATCACTAACTTTGGTATAATCATTCCAAATGAAGATAGGAATGCCCAAATAAAAGCCTGATTCGAAACCAAAAAAAAAACAGTACAGAACCATAAAAAAGAAAAGTAACAAACATTCCAGATAAAAGAAGAAAAAACTTAGTCCAAATAAAATTAAAAAGTAACTTTTTGAGCGATAAAACCCGTTACAAAGTAGATAACGGAGAATTTTCCAAAGGCATTAGGTATTAGCAACTATGAATGCAATTACAGTTGGATACAAAATATATTGTTAATTAATATGTATTGGTTCAATTTGATTAATTGAAAACTGTGGGATTTTTGTGACGCAAATGTAGTTTTTGTCCCCATGTGAATCTTCCGAGAATAAGTTCGTTTTCCGTTGTAATCTTGTGTGTTCATAACGACTAGCGTTTCCTTTATCCGCTCTCAGTTATGCTCCTTTATAGTGTCTATTAATATTAGAGTGTGGCGGTTTTGCTTTTCTTACAATGTTGCAAACATCTTGTCGAATAGCTCCAGAGATCTCCTTAGACATAGTTCGTATTGCAGCTTCTACTCCATATATTATGTCTTCTATCGGTGTTGTCTTAAGCGTCACAGCATGGTTAAAACCCTTTTTCAATAAGGATGTGGTCTCTTTATCCAAAACTCTATCTGTTAAATTAACAATAGCTTTATGGTCGTCTAATATTTTCTTAAGGCCGGGATTTAGTAATACAGTAAAGTGGCTCCATTGCTACAGTAAAATGATGAAACTTTTTTACATAAACTCGCCGCTATACAACAACAGATGGTACTGTTGTAAGACTGATGAGAACCCATGTAATTAATACTTTTTATTTATCAATGAAACCGTTGTGTATCTTTTGTATCGTCTACATTTCAAAACGTGATTTTGTCCCGACACGTTTTTCTTTGCAATCGTAACACTGCATATTTCGTGTGATAATAATGTTACAACAAGCTCACGCAAATTAATAGCAGAAAATTAATTAGGGTTAACCAAAATTATAAAAAATATAACGGGCGATCGAGATTATTCGCAAGCCACGTGACCTGTTTGTTTACGTTTTTAATAGATATTTACTGCGTTACCATAATACAGGGTCACGTGGTTTAAAAATAATCTCGATCTCAATGTATTATCAGGTATTGTATTTAGCTTTGCTTCGCAATGAAATTAATTCTCAATTACCATGTTTTGGAAAAGACTGATTAATTGTAATTTAAATACGTTCCAACATTCAAAAACTCACCAGTAAATTAGAAGATGAAATTAAAGTTTCATGTTTAGTAAATATTCATTAATTATCCATTAATATTTTGCGATAACTTATACATTGTCGCAAAAGCCCTAACATATTAAAGTGTTTTTTAAAACTTCCTGTATATTATTACATTTTTGAATTCTCCCATCAAAATAAGTGTTTTAATCACGTTTATGAGAATAACCTTAGTTTTTTTAAATAATTTGAATTTTGTCAAAATATAAACTAAATGTACATCTGTGAAATACTTAAAAAGAGTGTTATGTAACCAAAATTTAGGTAATTCCATTTTTTTGGTAAATTCTAATCCAAAAAATAGTCGAAGTTTCACTTTTGATAATAATCTATTTAGCAACCGATTTCAGCAGTATTCAGTAATGCCATTTTTTGTTATCGATCATCCCTATCGTATCCGTACGTTGTGATAAAAAGCAGTTATTGATGAGATTTAATTTTGTGCCAGAAATTAAACTATTGTGGACTTCAAATTATACTCAATTTACTAAACAAGGTTGTTCAAAATTACACTTCTCAAAAGAATGTTTCAAAAAGAAAGCTTTTCAGAGTACACCAAATTCAATTATTAACAATATTAACAACTGATAACAGGTTGTTATGTACTTACTATGAGAACGATACAACTCCTCCAAAAACTTAATAGCTTGGTAGTGATTCTATGCGACCATAGATCCTCGATGTGGAGGATAGGCACAACTCAGAAAGAAAACTCTGTAGTAATTGTGGCTACGTTTCGTTGGCTATTGTGCCAACCTCATCAGGCCAATCTAACAGTAGAACGTTTAATTGCTCCCCATATATATACATATAATTAAAACATGTGTTATGTTTTGTGTCGTGTAAGGTTATATGTCTTCGTGCTTACCTTCTTTTTCATGTTAATTTGTGACTTTTTTTTATGCAAAAAAATAATTTTTTCAAGACTTTAAAATACCCTACATGATGCTGACAACATATCTCTTTCATAAGAACACATGTTTATGTTCTTACAACTAATATTTTTTGAGATTCCCTGTGCCTTGTGCACGCGCGAGTGCTATATAAAATACATAGGCGAAATCCCAGCCTTAAGCTGTGAAGAATGAAATCTCTCGTATTTCTTAGTTTCCTTCATTTTTGATTGTTCGCAAATCTTGTTTGTTTGTATCGCAGTGATAGCATTTATTGCTACAAACCCTTTAAACTCTCTATGCACTAAAGTAAACTTCTCAAGCACAACTTCTACTACTATAGATATTAACAAGAAACAAGCTTTGATTATCAAAAATCTAGTTGAGCCATGCATCTACGGTCTTCCCAATATACACAAAGAAAGACCGATAGTAAGCACCATCAATTTACCTACCCAATCGTTAGCACATTATCTAACTTTTGCTGTTGACAAAAAGTACAGATTCTACAGACTTTGTAGAGAAAATTCAGAACTTGCGTATAACAAAAGAAGATATGCTAGTCGGTATTGACGTGGTATCTCTTTTTACTAAAGTCCTGGTCGACGAAGTGTTATTTTTGCTCAAGGAGAGAATTAGTGAACCATTCTGCTCATCAAACTCTGTCTTACAAACACTTATTAAAGTTATTACAACTTATTTAAACGAGTGGGAGTGGCTATGGGTTTACCGCTCTCTCCAGTTATAGACAATATCTATATAGAGTATTTTGAAACTGAAATTATGATGAATGTTGAGTTAAAACCAAAAACTATGTTGATGATACGTTTGTTGTATGGCCTCATGGCAAAGATAAGCCAAATCAGTTCTTTCAGCATCTAAACTTTGCACATAATAATAACATTTTTACTATGGAGTCAGAAACAGAACAGGAGTCTAGTCTTGATGTACTAGTGATAAAGAAAAATAACGGTAAGTTGGAACATTCCGTTTATAGAAAGAAAACGCATATTTACAGATACTTAATCGCTAAATCTCACCATCATCCAGTACAAAAGACCACTGTTTTCCATACTTTAACTAAAAGAAAATCTACATAAGTAAAAGAAAACACTATTGGAGTCTCTACAACAAAATGGATATGGGTTCAAAGACATCCAAAAAATATTGAAAAAAGCTAACCAAAAGTCAGAGCAGAGTTACCATCTCCTAGTAAGACCGTTTATTTACTATACTGTATGGGTTCGACAGACAAAATAAGCAGAGTGATAAAGAAAGATAATATCAAAACTGCTTCACGACTAAGGACACCCCGAACAGTTGGTTTAGTTCTGCTAAAAACAAATAAGAGACTTTAAAACAAGCCGGGATTTACAAAATTTCTTGACGAAATGCTCTATTAAAGTTGGAATAAAAAAACGTATGAGTGACTGCAAACATAGCAGATTTACAAAATTAGCAGTGGCAGAACACGTGTGGAACCAAGGACATACGCAAAACTTTGACCAAACTAAAGTGTTGGCTAGAACTTGTTTCTACTTTCCCAGACAAATCTTGGCTACCAATGCCTACATCCTTTAAAACAAAGATCAACCTTCTTGGAAAGGGCACAAACTCCGAGTTATAACTACGTCAGTCAAGTGAAAGTCCGTTAATTACCTGATCGCTAGTAATATAAATACCGTCACTCTTTTTCCTTCAGTGACATTCACTACTCCGAAGATGCAAGCAAGTCTTGCGACACGTCAGTTTGTTTGGGTTGACGAACGACAATACGGCAAAGGCCAAGTTCTACTTCTGGTTTTAGGTATCAACGAGAAACTAGGACAAAGCCTAAAAAGTTTGGGTGTTCAACTACGACGCAGTCTAAGCCAAAACTTGTTTATAGTTGTAAGAAAGAAAACCGTAAGTAGATGTTGAAATGGTTTTTAAGTAGATAATGCAGCAATAGATTTTTGTAACCACATACTATTATTATTTTTTATATCTTTATTATTTCTAAGAAGCAGTATAAATAAACAAAAAAAACAATGTCATTGCTAAAAAGAAATTGTAGAGTTTGCCATTGCTAAAAAGAAATTGCAGAGTTTTCAAAGCTGAATATAATTAAAAAGAAAATATTAACTTTAACGAGTAATCGATAAATTTGCATAGCAAATAACAAAAACGTAACTTCATTAATGCAGATATTTCTGTCTATTTTTAAACAAACCTTTTAAAATTTTTTTAATGTGCTATGTTCAATTATCTCAGTATCTGATCTGCATTCTATAACATTTTTCCGTAAGTAGATACTTAATACATGTTTCTCTTTTCACCATAAATATCCGAAAACACGAATGACTTATATACCATCCCATCTGCAATCGAATTAATTCGCAGCGCAAACGTTCGACGACAGAACGCGTGGCAGTGACCATAAATTTCCTTCCTTATTCAAAAAATTCCGTTAGATGAACACCCGATAATGTTAAAAACCTGTCTGATTAGCGTATTAAAAAAATAATATCAACGAAATTACACAGGTTATAAAATAAACAAAAGTCAAAGCTATTAGAACAATAACTTATATCGATGTCATAGTTTTAACTTCGATTAGCTAATATAAAACTAGAAATCATTTCACTTGAAAAATTTTATCAAAGTATTTTAACCATTATTTCCACGCAGTCGAAAAGTTGCCCTTTGTTATTGTAATAGATAGTCAATTAGTAGAATTTTAGAAAAATATAATAATAATCACATTGCCAATTTGAATTAAGATATTTTTAAAAATAGGTCGGCTTCAGTCAAAACAAAATTCGAAATTTAAACAAGAAGTTAGAAAGTTTCTCCACCAAAAATTAGATATAATAACAGGAATAGGAGAACTATTTAAAGTAAGAAAATAGAAAGCGAAAATCTGAAATAAAATGTTTAACGCTAAAATTTGAAAACATTTTTGGTCTAAACATGTAAGCGAACTTTAACGGTAATCAAAAACTTAAAAAAAAAATATTAAAAACAATGTTAAAGATAAAAAGTATAGTCTCCTCAATTTCAAGAGATGATGCATATAAACATTAGGACGTAAAGTAGGCGCCGCTTAAACAAATAGACATAAAAATCTAGATAAATAAATAAAAACATTACATTTTACTACTATTACAACGTGACTGCTGCACACGTGAACAATACGCATTCATCATTAATATCCACTTTTTCTTGGAAGTGTATACATTATAGTAATGTGGCGATGAGACTGGTATTAAAGAATATAGAAGGATTGACAAAATAATAGATAAAAATAAACATAAAAAATCGACACTGACTTCCTTTTTGCTTGCATAGAAGTATTAAAAAACGTAAAGTAGGATCAAATAGCATCGACGTGAGATCACAAAGCAGGTTGAAGAATATGCACCTACCCTAACACAAGACTTATAGGTTATAAGCACTTAGTACGGTAAATGACGACCGTGTTCTAACCTAACAAAAATTGATATCTACACGTTTTGTCCCACCGGAATGGAGGCGCTAGTAATCGACTGACAAAGAGTGAAGAAAATAATACCCATTTAATATTCCAATCCATGAAACTATAGATAACATCCCAAATACTCATCTGAAATAAAAGTACTTCAGATCGAAGAATAAAAGATTTATTCAAAGCTCAAAATTAGCATTAATTAAAATGCATTTATCTACAATAGCACATTTACAAATATTCTAAATCATCAGCATAATCTCATCGCTTTTAAATATGTAATAGTGATGAGAATTTAAATTTTAATAAAGCAATAATTTTAATAAGTGGTAACTGACGCAAACAATCAACAATAAAAAATGTATAAACCGAAAATTGGACCAGAATTCAGAATGAGTAAACCGACTAACTCTAGAATTGTCAGAAAATCGAGACACTAAATGAACTGAAATTGTGATCGAAGTACCCCGAGATTACGTTCTAAAATAAATGAGAATTCTTGTTTAGATTCTGTTCCCAAAATCTCTCTTTCAAAGAACCATTGCAAACCAATCAAATTTCGGTTCTTTTGTTCATGTATACCTTAGATATGAGAACGTCGACGCTCTTGATAACTGCCTAAAATGATCAACAATTGATTAGTGTTTGAAGTAACTATGTAAACATAAAAGTGTTGTAGCACACGCCATCTTGTGGTGAGGAGCTCACGTATATGTATGCTTTCATGAATGTACCGCCGCAAAAATCAAATAAGTTTTAACGCAATTTTTGAGCTCATCAACACTGGGAAAACACTATGAGGTATTTTCAGAAATATATTGACAAATTTAAATGTACACGTCGGATATTTAAATCGTGTTTCTGTTATATAGCATCAAATTAATATAAGAATAATTTCCAGGCGGCAGTGTCTATAAACTCATCTATTTACGTTTATAAAATAGTAAATAGATTTCTCTAGATTCGTATCAAAAATTAGAGTATAACGCATTATAAAAAGCTAAAGTTCATTAAAATTTAAATTATTCAATAAAATATACACAAAATAAAAATACATTTTAAAGCCTTTGACATTCACTATATATTTAATTCGATCAAATTGCGTTCATTTGAGTCGTCTCGGTATTTTCTCCTTTCTCTCTCATTAAAATTTAAATTGAGAAAAACTAATGAATTTCTGTCTAAGTTTCCACCGCGAAGTAGAATTCCATTCGTGTATACATCATTAAAAATTCACGAAACAGAAAATTGAAATGCAGAAATTAAATTTACTGTGTTTCACAATTGTTCTTAACATTGTTGCAATTATTCAACAATAAAGCAAACATAGTATAGGTTGTAACAATTATAAATTAAGAACCATGCGAAATGTGTATTAACGATGTCAATCTTTAAAGAATGTTTATGTTCTTTAATCACAAAAATTAATACGACCTTGTACGTTTACATAATTAATACGTAGTTGAACAATAAACTAATAAAATACAACTGCATTGTTATACATTCAACGTTTATAAGACCTCGACAATAACCGTTACAAAAAAAATTGCACAATTAAACATCTAAAAAGTGCCTTAATCATTTGTTTTAAACCCATAATTAAATACTGCTGGAGGATATCACATTATTTAATAATAATAAAGAAACGCAAAAATTAAATCACGCTTCGTTAATAAATATGAAAGAATTTAAAGGTCGTTTAGTAGGTCTTCATTAATATTCATTGTAGTCAGCTACATGTCTGTTGTCCTAGGCAAGAACTTAACAAGTATATGCTTTCTCAGAAGACAATAATCTATTAGATGCATTTCCAATGAGTAATTGTATTTTGCATAATTAAATATGTACCATACAATTTACATTATATTATATCAGTTTTACATAAAATTACAACAATGTGATGTAAAATACTAGTCTCAAAAACGTTAAGAGACTGATTATTTTCAGTATTACGTATCACAAAAATTCCAAATATATTAAATTATAATAATTGGAGTATTATTAAATATTTAATAACTGTTAAAACATAATATTCACAAAACTACACGTGAGTCATCAATAAACCGGTGCTACTTTCTACGCCCACAATATTATAATGGAAAATACCTGAAAAAGGTATAATTCAAAACTAACTTGAATTACAAGAAATAAGCAAAATGTAAAAAGTGTCCTACAGAAAAAAACTACGACCTTCACTGTATCAAAAATCGTAATTCGCTAGTTTAATTAAAATTGTAAATGTTGTATACATTTCCTTGACATTTTCAGGTATAACCTCAAATAAAATGGTTTAAAAGTATCGAAAATATTTACCCAAAAGCATATTATAGGACTTTCTAAAAAAATTTAAATATGTAGATGATATTGATACGAACACATGGTTACACCCAAAATGTACCATAAAACAAAATCAATGTATCTTTAAACTGTTATATAAAAGAACTCGAATACTAATTCGTCTTTCTTTGTATATTTATCCTTGACCGGTAGTGAAATTACACAATCTCTTCAGTAAAATTTCTATGTTTTCAAGTATGAAAATAAGTTTTGCGCAACAGGATGATTTACATACACCAATACCAAACCGATGGTACTTTAATAGAACACCCTATATTTCAGTAGAGGCTGTACTATTGTGATCGAAATCGGTACTTGACGAATTAGAACTAAAATAACGAAAAGTTCTAGACAAAAATATCTTTCCATAATTTATTTTACCAGTGTAACGCTAACCTTAATCGTTCCCTTAAAAAATACACAGTGTCTTTTAAAAATAATATTCCTTATAATTTGTTTTATGTTTAGTTGTTGACGAAGTCTCACTTACGTTACCCACATATAGCGAAAATTGTCAGATCAAAAATCTCTGAGGCCATAAAAATGTGCTACCATCGATTCGAACCGTCCTTTCTCTTATAACCAAATCGTTACTAAAAAAACTATATAAATTCGGCTATTTCATCTAATACGTTGTCAACACACGTTTCATCCATCATGCGTTATGTAAAAATTGCGTTATTACTACATGTGAAATTACTTACAAAATTTTATTTTCTATTGATGACACAAATCAGTCCTTGTTGAAAATAATTTCCGTATAGATTCTGATAAAAATAAATTGTTTATAAGTTATTTTAAGATAAGATTAGTTTATTTTGAAACCATGTTTTTGATAATACTTATTCATCAATGTTTTCGATTTATTGCAATTTCCTTTTCTGGGTCAGGCTCTTGCAAAACCTTACAACAAGCAAAATATCCGGAGATGAAGACAATTGTATTCCTAGTTTATTAAACAACGAAGCAATTCTTTCTCGTTTGAAATACTAGGGACAAAAGATACATTTGTTGTAAAAAGAGGCTGGCTTCTTAACTTAAAAAAACACATGGGTTGAAGCATCTTAAAATTTGCGGAGAAAAATTATCATATGATGCATCTGCTGTAGCTCGCTTTGTTTTTAAAGTAAGGCAAGTAATAGCAGTTCACAATCTCCTTTCCGGACAAATTTATAACACTGACGAGATCAAGCAAAGAACGAATCACGTTTTTAGCTTGTACAAACGGGGGTGATACCCAAAAACTTTTGACTTCTTCTTATAGCAAAGCTAAAAATCCAAAGGCATTCAAGAACAAAAGTTTAACTGTGGAATACGTCTCTAGTGCTAACGCAGTCACACTCTCTGCTCTGAGAAGAAATTGATTAGTGAAGAGGGAAACATGTTCACTTTGTCACAATTGCAAATGCTCTAATACAGCCTAAGGTCTAAAATACTGTCAGATTAATATTCTTTCACTACTCGCAGAAAGGAAAGATGTCGGTAAATTGCGTTATTAGTGTTAATTTTACGCATGCAGTTTGCTTACCCTATAATTCATGGCAAAAAGTGACAACGAACTCTGTAGAAAAGTGCCGGAATAGACATTGATGGCGAGATTCATACAAATGTTGAAATGAATCAATCGGTTGAAAATGTAAAAAATGCCATAGAGGATGGCGATATTGAGCATGAGGTTATAAACGATGGGACCAAAGATGAAAAATGCGATATCCAACGAAAAAAATCAAGCACGTGAATGCAATAAAATATTTTACATTGGGATTGCAATAGGCGGAAGAAAATAATCTTGACATTAAATATATTATTGTACTAAAAGATATACAAGAGAAATCTATATCAATTGTTGCACTTAAAAAACACAGTAAAACTCTGACTATTCTAAATAATGTAGTATAAATATATACCCGGTTAGGCAAATGTATGAAAACATCATAATATCTTTTAAACCAAGCATATTACGGAAATAGTGAAATGTCGTTGTAAATGGGGTTATTAAAGAAATTTGGCGAGGTAATTTTGGACGTGATTTGAATATTGGTTATTGCGTAACTGACAAATAATTGTTTATTTATTATAACAACGCACAAATAGAAATGCAGGTAAGTAAGAGGTGGGTCTTACTGATAACGCACTTAAATAATAAATTACCAACTAGACATCAGCGTTCAAATACTGTATTCACTATCTGAATCGCATTTTTAATTAAATCCATAAACAAATTACATCGATAAATAATATTTTCGAATAAAAACAATGCGTTCCCATTTAAAAAAAAAACAAAAATAATTGTGTGTCCCACAAAAACTAATAATCAGATCACGACCAAAATTACCTCTTCAAATTCCTTAAAGAACTCAATTTAAAACGCACATTTTATTATTTCCGTAACATGCTTGGTTCCAAAGATATAAATATGTTCCTATACATTTGCATAACCCGGTATATGTAGTACCTAATAGTATCTAGTATGTATACACTTATACAGTACATAGATTTATCTACCTATATATTGTAATCTACTTATCTGTATAAAAATGCAAAACGCGATAATCCGGATTTTCTATTAATCCGGATTAGCTGTAGCTTTAATTGATCCGTATTATCGAATGTCTTACCGTAACTTGTTTGTATAGTTTGTTTGAAAAGCCTACTGTGATTGAAAAATATAACAATATTTTCTTTCGACGTATGCGGTTCGTTCGGCTACGGTTAGTGTGCGCATAGCTTTAGAATCTTATTCCACAATTATAGCATTTGGCAAATTTGTCTTTTTTTTTAATTCAAAGCAATCATTTACAAAAGTAAAAAAGTTATAACCTTTTGTTTGTATATACTTGCCAAATAAGCTCAGTTGCATTTAAAGTTCTTGCCATAAGAGAAGATCCCTACGTCATTACCTACTGATGTAAGAAATAACATACCGACTATTATATAAGCAAGACCTAAACTTTGTGTAAAACAAAGATGGAAGATTGATTGCATGCGTTATGAATAAAGTTATTCAATTGACTTCAATTAAGTTGACGTTTTGTCAAACACGGTTTGCTGTCATTTTCGCTTCGTTTTGTATCTTTGGTTATTATTATTATTTTGCATTATTTTATTTCAAACTGTTCTTTTTAGAACAAAAATACAAGGTAAAACCTGTGGTAAAACATTATGCTTTCAGTCTCGCCAAATGGTGGTTAATTTACTTGCATACTTTCAACAAGAAAAGGATAATGGGGGTCCTTTGATCCCATTAACGTCTGTTCAAGAGGTAAGCTAAATAGAGAAATGATTAACTTGCATTACAATATATTATTTACAGATAGTTTCGACTGCATTGGGCATAAGCTTAGCTTCTGTTAAGCGGATAAAGTCTGAACACAAATCGAATCCAGTGTTATCAAGTCCTGGAAAGAAAAGGTCACGAAGGAAGTCAAAAACTGTAGACTTGCCAGAATCTTAAAAAATGACTATAATAAACACGTATACGATGTACACAAACAGTAAGTTCTGATGAAAGCAACCTTCATAATGTTTCTAAAAACTAACTTTTTCTAGAACAACATGTGACTGTGAATTCCCTAAACAGCGAACTCAAACCTAAACATGTTTTGTTAAGTGATCGCACTTTAAATAGAACTCTGCATGAAATTGACTTTAAATTCAAGAAAGACGATCACCGTATATCCTTAATGGAGACATCACGTATAGCCCTTATGAGGATTAAATTTCTAAAACGTTACATAGAAAATCTAAACTCAGAATTTCCACGTGAAGTAGTTTTTATGGATGAAACTTGGATATTTGCTAAAGGAAGTATGGGGAGATCGTGGCGAGATGATAATTTAAAAAGTGTACGTAAACCTGCGGGCTACGATGGAAAACGATTTATTGTCGTACATGCCAGTACAAAATCTGGATTTGTAAAGAATGCTTCGTTATTGTTTTCATCTAAATCTCAGCATGAAGATTATCATGGAGATATGAACAGTGAAACGTTAAAAAAATGGATTGTGGAACGTTTACTTAATAATTTGAAAGAATCATCAATGATAGTGTTGGGTAATGCATCATATCATTCCATGTTACTAGAAAAAATGCCTTCGTCAAGTTGGAAGAAATCTGATTTAATTTCTTGGCTAAACAAAAACAATATTTCGTATGATGCTAACATGTTCAAAAGTGAATTACTTGACATAGCTAAACAGCACAAGAAAGAAAAGAAATATGAAGTGGACGAACTGTTACAACACGGACATGAAGTGCAACGACTACCACCCTATCATTGCGAGTTTAATCCAATTGTGCAAAGTCATATAACAATAAACACATTGGTAGGGATCGGTGTGGAGATGAAAAAGTAATTTCAATGTGGAACGAAACACTACAACAATGTACTTCCGAAGTATGGGAAAAGTGTGTGATTCATATACAGAAAAACTAATACAAGAGTGGTACAACCGAGAAAAGCTTTTAGACATTGCAGTGGAACCTTTAATTTAAATATTGTTGGTTTAAACGATTCAAGTTCATCGGAATCTTCAGATAGTGATGATTAAAGTTCATAGTGTTTTTGAAAATGAACATTTTTATAAAACCAATTGTTACTGAAGATGTTGCTCATTTCATTGTTTTATGTATTAAAATTACGGTTTATCTGTATTATACATAGATGACTTTACTGTGGTTAAACGTTTTTCATTTTAAATTACTTCAATAACTGGATTTGATTTTACAAAAAATGTAATAACTACATATGTTTAAATCTAAATTTCACTTTAATAAATAGAATTAATCGAACATAAACAAATTGCAGTCATTTTTAATAATATTTATTTTAATATTAGTAATCTCGAATTAAGCGAAAATTAATTTTGAAGGTTAAACGTGTTGTGACAGCAAAATTAAAATTTGTATAGATACCAACTAACCAGGATAGCCAACACTGAATTTTTAATTGTAACTAATAAACTAACACTTAATTTGACTAGTGCGTTAATCTTGATTCATATGAATACGATGATGACGTAGAGCTCTTCTCTTATGGCAAGAACTTTAGTAAGTCCGCAACTGACATATGTACTCGTATTACACAGAAGTATAAATGATGAATTCGATCAGCATAATTACATGCAACATAGGTGTACAAGTATTAAAAACAATGTAGTTGCTAGATCAAACATTTCGCAAAAAGAAATTGAAAATATAAACTGAAACTACGATTACTATAAACGAAGTTTTTCCACTGTAGGGTAGTACTACTGTTACCAAGCTTACAAAAACCCTGGAAAATATGCGAACTAATTTCAAGGAAAAATTATATCGACCAATCGTATACCGCAATTCGTTAAAGTACATTTAAAATAATAAGCATTTGTTTATTAATTTTGTCCACATTTTGGTTTCTATTTATGTTATTTTGGCTTTTCATATTACTTTTTACTTTTATATTTCAATTTTCGTCTTGTTTTGTTCTTTTTAGATGTAAAAAACGGCAATAATTAAAATACTTTTTTGTATTACAGTTTACATCCATGGAAAACAGAACCCGAAAAGTTGTTCATTCTAAAGCATGAAACATTATTCGTAATGTTATCGAGTAGCTGGTCAAAAGATATACCCAATTGAAAAAGCTTCTGAGCTTGCTGCTGCAACAGGAAAATCCTTAAGTTTTATTAAGAAAATTCGTAAAGAATCTGATGTTGCCGGAGACTGGTTCTTAAGAAGTCAAAATGATCGAACAAAACTGAGTTGAATCATTTTGATCGACCTGTTTTAAGAAGATCTGTGCATGAAATGTATACAGTCGATCATCAAGTACCTACAATCAAAGTATTAGTTGAAGAAATGAAAAACAAAGTCAACTACATGGGAGAACGTGAAACTTTACGGAAGTATCTTTTAGAACTTAGTTTCCGTTACAAGAATTGGTGTAATAAACATAATCTATTAATCGAACAAAACGATATTGTAGCTTGGCGTTCATAATATTTGAAAAAGCTGAGAAAAAAATTAGGCTAAAGATAACAATAAACAACAAGTAACGTACTTATATTCAACCCACATCCACCTGTCATTGAAGTTAACAAGTGTTGGCAGTCCGAAGAAGAAACAAGTGTTTATAAATGTGATCGACCTCGGCAACGGCATATTCTAGTGCATGCAGATGGTTCATATGAGTTTCAAAACAACGGCCTTCTAATTTTTAAATCGCAAACTAAGTCTTGGCGATTATCCTGACGATATATATCATACAAATTTGATCCAATGTTCGGAGAAGTAACTTATTCCAAATTTATCCCCCAATGGTCTCATCGTAATGGATAATAGACCTTATCACTCAAAGCAAATCAACAAACTTCCGACTGAAAGTAGGGTAACGATGATTAATCAATTATTGACTTGTTATTTTATAAATAAGAGATAATGCAATTTGTTGTGTACCGAAATGAGTGTTTCCTTTTCTGCTTTATAAATTTTTCAATAAAAGATTTATTGAAAACCGTACTGGTTGTGGTTATTGTAGTTGTAATTAATGATTAGATTGAAACGTGGCATTCGTACAATGATTGAGATTGCTACGTCCATTAACTTGGACCCCCCACCAACAGAAAAAAGAATCAGACTTCTTGAAAAAATTAGAGTTAATTATGTGCTAATTTGTTGCCGTATTCAAAATTTTGTTGCTCAAGAAGCAGCAGCAGTAAATTAGAAATGAAGAGAGTGGGGCCAGTTTAACGTAAAGCTGGACCCCCTCCCAAAAAACTTTATTGCGTACAAAAAAAACTTAACTAAAGTCAGGCGGAATTTTGTTGCTAATTTGTTGCTATAAAGTAGCATTAACGAATTTGCGAGATTCGCAAAAACAGTTATGTATTTTTTTACATATCAAAATTATGTAAAAGACTAACACCATACATGATTTAAGCTTCATTAAAAACAGATAGCAATACAAACTTGCTTATTAAAACATGAAACATTTTAACAATATCTAAATTAAAACTATAAGACATACCCTCTGCCCACTCCTCTAAAATAACTACGATGCGTTCGCCACCCTGGTGCAAGTTAGTTTCATAACCTTTATTTATATTTAAATTTACATCTTGCTCAAATAATTATTACGTACAATTCTTCTTTGCACTATAATCAACAATAATTTATACATAATCGAATTTGTTGCTAACTATAAACAATAAAAAACGACGGAGAATCGATGTGTTCTCATACGGGACTTTTCATGTTTTAATTTGCCTAAACAATTTGTTGCTTAAATTGTTACAATGTAAAATTGTTCTTTGCACTATAATCAATAGTAACTTATACATAATCAAATTTGTTGCTAGCTATAAACAATGAAAAACGACGGCGAATCGATGTGTGATTTTAGAAATTTAAGTTTTTCTATAACAACCTATATTGTTTTTGTCATTAAGTATACCAATAAAATGTGTCCTTATATTCTACCACTAACAACTGTATATAATTAGCACAGGTTTATTTTTTTTACGAATTCCAATAATGTTGGAAAAAATCTCCCATGTTGTATACGGCTATTGCTTCGATGTTAATATAAGCATTGTGATAGTTATTGCATTGATTTGTTATTATGTATAATAAGTCCATTAATATTTTTACTATTTCCGGGATACCTTATTCTTATAAACTAACTGAAATAGCAGGAAGCAAGATAATCTGCCTATAACAACATCCTTTATATCACTGATTTATTTAATTTCTTCACGGAGAGAAATATTATACTGAATTTAATCATTACGATTTCATATTTAAAGCATTTGCTTTTTTTCTAAAATTGATCCACGTTCAAATAACATTCAACGTAAATGTACTAAAATTTAAACTAAATCTCTTATTGCAATGCAATTACAGCGACAATCTAATAAAATAGAAGTTTAATTCAAGCGTACATCGGCTTGACTCAAAACCAACAGCCTTTTGCATGATACATATCAATTCCGCATAACCTTTTTTTCCGTGTTTATATCGAAATCATCAAACACATAGATTCAAATAACTAATTAATTAAAAAATCATAAAACTTAAAACAATATTCACGAATAGTTAAATATGAAAACAGCTTTAATTAACGTCGCATGAAACCTAAAAATCCAACTCTTGAATTAGTGCGACTATAAAGATATGACACTAATTAAACAGCCCATTAATAGCAAAATTCTTTTTTCCTGGCGTACTTAAAAATAACATAAAAACATGTGAAAAAAACAAAATCAAGATCGGATTAGTTACGATTGTAAACAGAATGAGTAAGTTTATCGATTATAAATAAATGTATTGAAAAAGTAAGACAAATATTTACCACAAAAACATACAAATTTTGACCGCATTGATTGGACATTCACAGCAGTCAACACCACTGAATATTACTAGGTATTATGGAAATACGAAAACAAATCTATATCAGTCAACTATTCATAACATTGTAACAAATGGAATGTTTTTCAGCTGTTGGAACTGAAACAATGATTCTTAAATCTATTGAAACGATTAAATATTTAAGATTTATAATGTAAAAAGTAAGATTTTCCACGCGATGTTAACGCTAACTTATGTACGATGTCCGTGAAGCGCAATGTAATGGAAATCCTTTCGCAAGCTTTCCTTTAGCGCATTTATTTCTCTTCTTAAATTATAAATCGCTATCTGGTTTTATAATACGATGCAAGTGTTGGCGATTCTTTCATTTTGCTTCTTTGTTTGAAAATCTGTCAAATCGCGGTACTTTAACATTCGTTAGATTAAATATGTAGCAATATTTCTATAAAAATCTCAAACTAGCAAAAATAAGAAGATATCAATCGTAAAAAATTAAAGTGTCAAATTCTAGTCTTTAGCCGAAGATATTAATAAAAGTCGAAGTGAATACTATGAGCAAAAAAAACTACGAAACTATGATCTCGTTTGCCAAAACCGTAAAATTGTTGACCTGATAAAATACGTCAGAAAAACAGAAGAGTAATATAGCTCACCAATGTATTTAATGTGATTCTTATTAGAGTCAAGTTCCATTCTACAAAACGAAAATAGATGTGACAGAATGTAAAAATTGTAGTGCAATTAATCCGCCTTAAGATTTAGAAAAAGTGTCAGTTCAGCAACAAGTAAATAATTTGAGGCCAAATCGATCTGATATTAGCGCCAAGTACATTGTTTTTCAATCGCCGTAGATTAATTGATTACACCTTCCTCTAAGACCGCGTTGAAAACCCATGTCTGTTTATGCTTCATGTTATAGAAGTTTCGTGTAAAAATTATCATGAATAAGAACAAATAATAATTACATATAATTTTACACTGCCATAAAACAGCAAAACCTCGAGCAAAACATTATGAAATACCTTACAAAAAGTAAAACGCAGTATTCAATCTCGAAAAAGTTCACAACAAAAATCCTTAAAAATAGCATACAAATAATAGCAAAATCAAAAGTATGTCTATTAATAATAAAAACGGTTATTACTTATAATTCATGGTAATAACATTGTTTGCTAGGCAATACTAGAATTTCAATGAAGAGACGTGTTAACGTGCATGTGAAATTACAAGTATTTCAAATGAAATCGAATACTATCGTAAAATATTAATAAGAAAAGACCCACAAAGTTGTTACTATATATTACCTTTTTTTCAATTGATTTTTATCATTGATAATAAGAAAAAAGTTATCACAGGTTTTTAATAGATAATTTTATGGAAAAACATGATAAAAAGTTTTTGAGTTAACTAATTTTTTTAATTTTTAATATTTATAATAACGGATTTTTACAAAGTTTGAAAGTGCCAATGTCAAATAAGCTTAAACATCAAAGTAAATTGCCAGATTTATATTATGCAAATGAAGAAACATCTAGGTTTTTCATAATTATTATAACGAAGTCGTCTATTGTACAAGACATGTAATATTAATAACAATAAATATGACATGGATATAAAAACAGCTGTGAATAGCTACCATCGCCAAATCCAACAGACGATTTGTTTGCTCCTTTGTATTTTATTAACTACAATTCACACTAATAAGCACAAAAACACGAATTCTTCGTTACGTTGATTGACTACAGGTATCTTTAACAACTTTCTTCTTTTTTCAGTAACGTTACCGTAATACTTCTTATACAACGAGACTTCATAATCTAAATATAATTTCTTTGTCAAGCGTTCCCAAAGTATTTTGAAACTTCGAGACCATAGTAGAAAAAAATGAAATGTTCTGGATTGTGATTAATGTAGTCAGAACTCGGAAGTGTAAAGAACCGGTTTCAATTTAAAAAAAATATCCTGACATTTTATTAGTTAGTTTGATTAAAAATTAGTTACGTGCAAATAGTTAGTTTTAAATGAATGAATTTTAAAATTTGTTACAATAGAATTAAATATTATTTGGCAAAGTTTTAATAGCCAGTAGGTAGTCTTAAAATAGTTATTGGTATCACTAGTCCAAAAAGTGGTACTTTGCGAGTATGAGCATATTTGTTGGTCGAGGCCTACAAAATTCAAATACTCGCAAAATACTCTTAAGACGTGTGATACACAAAACTTTTTGTGCTGATCTTAATAGTATCAATTTATGAAAAGCAAATATTTAAGTAGTGATTTCAAATAAAATTCCATAACATACGTTGATAGAACTGAAACCTGTAATGACAAAACTCAGTTATTTTTTAAATTAGTTTGACAATTACATAATACATACATATTACAATTTAACTTATACGAAAATAAAACTTTTTTTAGCAATTGTAAGATTTAAGCAAATTTGTTATATTTGTTTAAAAAAGTTTTGTTAGTGTTATTCTAAACAATAACACAGATAGTGGTGTATGTTAATAAATCTGACATATTGACAGATGATGTTTAATTAATTAATGATTATTAGTGCCAACTTCTAGTTATAAAATTCTACTCCACTTTACCGGCCTAGACCGGAAAAGTAAATTTCCCGGCAGATTATGATGTCTATAAAATACATGAAAACGAACGGAAGCAGAAAAAAACATTATTATGATTGATCTCTGAACGGCGATACACCAGAAACATTCCGTCTCATATCAATAATACAAACTAACAGATAAAATACACGACTTTAAAAACAATGCAACTGCAACCGTTTAAAACTTCTTTCATTACTATTGTTCTTCATAATTTATAAAGGAAGTGGCTTAACCACTGATTTATGTTTCGTAGACCCAAACTTTTTATTTTATAGTTTAGTTTTTCAACAAATACTGTAATACAAAGAACATGTGTAGATTTTATTACCGAAAGAAAATTGTTTGGCTTCGTTTTGAATAAAAAATAAAAACGTAAATAAAATTAATCAAGTGCATATTTATAATAGTTACTTTAGCATGACTACATGTTCTTAAGATTCTAACTGGATAATTGGTTAAGACAAAGCATTTATTTTTTACGTTTCCGCTAACTTGAAGGTACATTACTGCACAATATGATCGAGACTAACCAGATGCATTTTTTTTTAAATTTTAGTGGTTAATTCCTTCTAAGAATTCTTCAACGACTTCATTGATGAATGTTTCAAATTGATTTTATGAAGACATACAAAGAATATGTTGTGGGTGATGAAATAAAATTAAACTTTCAATAAATATAACGTTTTAATATCTTCTACAGATATTGTTCAAGTTATATCTGCGTAACTAATTATGTTGGTTTGGTCATCAATCGTCATCTTTAACCTTCTGATCTCGGTAAAATTGCTGTTGAATATATGCAATTTTATTTTTATAACGGAGACAGTAATTCAATTAGCATAATAAGTTAAGTCATCAAAAAACAAACACTTTTTTGTAATCTAAAAAGAATTAACCGTTACACGACGAAACAAGTTTCTTAAAATAGCACCTGCATTGTAATCAATTCTAATTTTGTTTTTGTTACAGACTTTTATTTGCTACTTCTGAATTATGATTGAGAAATCATGAAAAAATATGTTTCCGGCTTGTGCAGATAAGTAGAATATGAACAATTTAATAATCGCAATTACATAAAAAAACCTCAACATAAAACAAAGTACATGAGATTTTAAAAATCTTCCTAAGTTAAAAATCGAACAATCTATTAATAAGTTTATGCGTAGTTATGACGTGTTTCTCAAATACACCCATAAAAGATAAAATAGATTATGGAAAA
Source organism: Aquatica leii (assembly GCA_035610365.1). Taxonomy (NCBI): domain Eukaryota; kingdom Metazoa; phylum Arthropoda; class Insecta; order Coleoptera; family Lampyridae; genus Aquatica; species Aquatica leii. The sequence goes on along the minus strand of CM069433.1, from coordinate 102,542,736 downwards.
TTAACGTTGTTGTGCTCGTTTTAGACAAAAATATATTGTTTAAACAAGAACAAATGAATCGCGACGTTTACAAAGTGTGATACCACTTTTTCGCGTATTGTAAATGTCGACCACTTTCACTTAACAGTGAAAAATCAATAATCACAAGCGGATAACATTATTAAAATTGCGAGCTATAAAAAAACCACTTCGGTTTTGATAATTGTTAATGTTACAGAAAATCAAGTCTCATGTCAGTGCTAATTCCTAATTGTGTTAAAACCGGCAGTGCCTTTACCTTTTATAAATAACGCCAATAGCAGAGAAATTCCTTTGATGTACCGTTAACGTTAACAAAAACATAAATTTTAAATATTTACCCTTTTTTCAGAATTATTATATTAAACAGGAAGTTAATAAAGAAAAAAAAACTGATACGCGAAATGGCCGTAATTTAACAAACGTCAGTTATAATTACCGCGTTACTTATAAATAATTGAGCAAATAAAAGTCATAAAAATAAAAACAAAAGATACCAGTTAACATTCTTGGTTTAAATTAGAGCAGTTCTAAGAATTACAGAGTGTTTTTGGAATTTGCGATTCTGACAGGACCTAAAATAAATAATAGAAACAAAGTCGTGACAATATTTTCATAGAGCCTCGACTCGATATGTATTTACAACAAAAAATTCAGGTTTTAGATAATTGGTTTTAAAAATTAGAACAAGTAATCTAAAAATTACACTAGGTAACTATAAAAATGTTGAATAAAGCAATTGACAAAAATGCATCGTTGTATAAGATCTGTTTAATAGTGTTTAATGTTTATTAATTCTAAACGGTTTTGCATTAATCAATAACAAAACTAATTTATAAGGACAGTCAGGGTAAGTGTAACGTTCACCCCAATTTTATTTAAATTGAGTTTTCTGCATATTAACTTTAACACTTTTTACACTAGACGTGAATCAACAACAGTTCTTTTTTCCGTGTCTGCTGATCGAAATAAACTTCCGCCATTGATTTTGCATAAACGAAAAAAACGTGGGACTCGATTATTGGAAAACGTGCATTACCTGGTACAACCTATCAAGTTTCAGGTAACGGTTGGATGACTGAAGTCGTGTTGAAGTCATGGTTCAAAAGTGTTTTTGTTCCAAGTCTTGAAACTTTAGCTCTTTTAACATATGATGGCCATCTATTCCATATTAGTCTCGATTGGTAGAAACAAAAATAGAACAGAAGATAACAATTGCGCTCTCTTATTGTTGCTGTATTTAGGAAACTAAAATGTAGATGGGGTAACACATTGACAGAATCAATAGTCCAGACGACAAACATTTAAGCAAGTCCGAGAGCAAATTCGAACCAGTTGATTCTGAAACCATAAGAAAAGGTTTTTTTCAAAACCGGCATATATGCTTACAATTAGCACGCAATACCTAAAACAAGTTTTGATATTAAAAAATTAGCTCGCTATAAAGCCTCTCATACATGCTTCAGTCCTATTCTATCTACATCAACAAGCGCGACTGATTTATTCGAAGATGCGCAAAATGATCCTGTAGCTTCAGAAGAAATACAAATCGAGACATCTAGTAAGACGTTTGAAACAATTTTACTATCGCCCATTAAGCAAACCAATACCGTAAAAAATTTAAAAAGTATTGATATCTCTGAAATAATTGTAGAAGCTGACTATCTAGAATCCTTAAAAGGGAAGAAGAAAAAAACAACAAAAACTACAAACACAAATGAGAAAGAATCTCAAATGGAAGCATTGGCTAATACCAAAACAAAAAAATATGTAGTAGAATCTAGTGATGATAGTAATAATATAGATTTAGTGTACAGTACAGTACAGACTGAAGAGGATGTTATAGCATAAAAACTGTGGATAATCTGAATAAAGGTCTTTCGTATTAGTACATTTTAAAAGGGACAAAAGAAGAACTAAAAACTTCTTTTATGTTTGTATCATTCAAAACATCGATAAAGACGAGGGCTTACATGGCATTGTTATGGCCTTAAACTGGTTTGGTAATACAAAAAAATTACTTACTTAAATGATAATGATGTCTCTTCTGTAACATTTAAACAAATTGTCAGTATCTTACCAGCCCCGAATACAAATATGTGTGGAAATAGACTTAGATATATTGTTCCAAATCCTATTAATGAAGTTTTTGAACTGTAACCTTAAATGTATTATTAAAATCAGTTCCAAATAAGTGAATTTCTTTTTGTAGGGATGAAAAGATTAGGAATTATAACATAACCAATACAAATACACAAGGCAAAAATCAATGATCGATTTGATTACACAAAAAGGAAACAAATTTGAAAGTTCAATTTGAACTAATTTAGGGACACACCACAACCTTGTGCAGTATACAATTCATCAAGATTAACACACAAAATAAAAGATCTGCATGTTCGAAGAAAAAAATCAACGTACAAACGCAACAAAAATACTAAGCAACGGTTTTGTCAAGAAGCCGCGGCGGACAGAACTAGATAATCGGCCCGGGCATAATTACTTAGGCCGGCCCAAAGCTTTGATAAAAATAAATAACTACAAAAAGAAACTAAACCTTTTCGTAGATTACATGGTGATTTGCAAGTTTTGTTATAATAATTGGATTATCTATATTGCTACAATATTTGAACTCCATATTCACCAGTACGAGTGCCTCTAATTTGTCTTCATCAAGCGTCAAGTTCAACCAATTTTTGATATGTTTCAGTTTTGAGAAACTGCGCACACATGAAACTTGTGTTATTGGCAGTGTTAAACATTACTTGTAACAAGTGAAGATAAGGCTTTGGAATATAGGTTATATCTTTATAAAATTAGATAGCAACAGACTAGGCAATCTCTGCATGTCTTAGTAGATACAAAACAATCCTGCCCTTCCTCAAGATTTTAGCTATGTAACTCCGAATATATTTCGCCTTCTTCATTTAGATAACTCCTGAATTGTTTGCTTTAGTGAAATATATTTTAAAGCAAAATCTATTAGTTCTTTACGAATTCTTGGTGCTGTGGCATCTCGGTTAAATTTGATAACTCCGTTGCTCATAGACTCAAATGCTAAATCGTGGAAAGCAGGGAGTTGATAAAAGTTGTTAGGATGGAACCATGCAATTTCAACAGCAATTACGCCATATTTTTGAAATCTTCGTTTCATGCTGTTTGTCAATACAGTAGTAGTTTCCCCTGGCATCAATTTTCTTTTTCTTGGTCGTACTACGGCTAGATAAGTATCAAGAACAAAATCGTAATTCTGTTCTTCAAATTGCCTGTTTATATGTAAAGCAAAATCTATAGCAGCAGCCTCTATAGCTTTGTACTCGCGAGAGATGTTGCCTAGTGTCTCACAAGTCTTCTCCATCATTCTATGAGCTTTTAGTATATCCAACTCCTTGGTTTGCAGGTACTTTGTAAGATACATTGTATATTCAAATATTTTTAGAAATATTCGAGTAGTTAATATTGTTTTATATGACCTTGTTATATAGGACGTCGCTTTCAGTCTGGTGTCGCCATTAGCTGTGTTGTCTTTAATCAATGACAATCGTAAATAATCACTTTGAGGGATCATTGAAAGAACCAAATGTTTTCCCCAAGGCAGCATCTTTACTCCACCATCTTGTACTTCCAACGAGACTTCCAATGACGTTTAATCGTCTGAATTCATTAATCTCGTGAGTTAGTTAAATAATAATAAATTGGAGACTTCTATTATTTTAGAGGTGGAATCTACCACTACAAGATTGAATACATATGCATAACACCACACGTATATTTGCTCTAGAATTAGGTTTGCATATTTGCAGCGCCATCTGTCCAATTACCGATTATGTTCTGTAAGTCAATCCCATAGTCACCTAGTGCACCACAAACCACATCTTTAATTTCTGCTCCTGTAGTAGACCTGCACCTCATTATAGAAAATAGTCGCTTCTGGGGGCAATTTTGAGAAAGTGTAATGTACCGAATAATTAAACACAGTTGATCACAGACGGCTACATCTAGAGTAGTATCAATTTGTATAGCGAACATCTTTGCAACCTTAATTTCTGTAGCAATTTCTTGTTTTATAGTCATTCCAATTATGTCGATTATGGTATTAATTGTCGAGACGAGGATATTTTGATTGTTTTCCCATTTTACATATGTCATTAATGTATGAACGTAAATTTTTATCATACTTCGAAACTAGTAAAAAAATCTCTAAACAGTTGCCGCGGTCCAGATCTGTATCTAACAGGAACTTTACACTTTCATACGGCTTGTCTCTGTAGCTTTAACCACGCTTTCTAATCAACTTTATTACGTCAATAATGCTGGACACAATATGACAGTTCTTTGAAATTTGCTTGTTATGTATTGTTCTCTGCTTACCTAACAAAAGCGAATTTACATTTTCCTTTTTGTCAAATAGCAAATTAGCGCTAACACACTCGTGAGATGTGTTTGATGTCGCCAATGGAATTTCAGAAGCAAAACATATACACAAACCTACAAAGAATAGCGCTAACTAATTGAATTGTTATCCAAACAATTACTATATAAATTTCACAATTCTTTTATGTTGATATGTTATTTTCTCTACTGGTAAGTAGTTTTTAGTGTTTCATGCAGCTCTCAGGTCTCTGGGCCCACTTTCTGCCGCGTCGGTTGCCCGGTGGCTCTATCCGCCACTGTCAAGAAGTAAAAGAACTCACAAAATCGAAGAAGGAAAAACTGCTTATATTAACCGCTTTGCTAATGAATATATAAGGTTTAAGTTGTCCATGTTCTATGGATATCTTTGGTATTTATAAGAGTTGGTTAAATTAATTGGCCATACTTTTCCGTACACTAATAATACAAAAATGGATCTTTTTCCACGATACAGCTTTTGTCGCGATTTTTACTATTTATTGAAAATAAGAAGTAAATTAATTTTGTTTTGGTGTCTTAGTGTGCCATAGAAAGTTTGCTGTTTTTTTTTAATAACTTTGATACATATAAATATTTACCACCATTACAGCGCACCTAGCACACAAGGGACCTGGAAAATATATGAACTAAATTTTAAAATTTCTGGTGGCAATGCAATCGTCCAATCGCCATTAAGGAATCATAGCAAATACGTTCCCTAACAAAACTTTTAATCTGTACTCGTCTTTGCGCTTACAAGTTATTGTGTACGTATTCATTCTTGACCTTTATTCATCTTCATTAAAAGGTTTTTTTTAAAACTCTTAGTGTTATGGATTCTTTTATAAAACGAGAAGTAGATCATACTTATTCTAAAAGCTGCAATTTTACATAAACTCATTACCAAAACATTTGTTTTTGTTTGGATCAATTTAATTTTGTGTAGTTTTTAAGTTTATTTTTTAATGCATTAATGTCAATCATGATTCAATTTGGATAATATTAATTGGTTCGAACAATATTTCTGAATACCGAAACCCGCAACATCATTAAATCTAGCGTAGAGTTTTTTGACAAGCAAAAAGTGCGATAACTGGAGAATCACTAAACTTTATAAAACAAATAAGATACACTTGCAAATATTTAAAGTATGTAAATAGAAAATGTTTTTATTAAGAGTGAAGTTCTGCAATATGAGCTGAGCTTCTCCCTCGAAGAAACAAGAAAGTGATGCTTTCAACACAATTGTTTTGAATTTTAGTTCAGAAAATGCAGAAGAAAGTTGATTACTGCAATGGAACATATGTTCTAAGAAAATCCTCACATCAAATTGGAGCGCAAGAAAATGATGGTCTAGGAGAAAACGAGAAACATATTACATGCTTAGATGAAATATACATTCATCCATCATATAAGGTAAGTAAGGCGATTACCGTAATGACATGAATCATAATAACATTATGCAATGCATGGAAACGCAGTTAATTCCAAATTTGCCTCTTAATTGTATTGTTTTTATGGATAACGCACTATGCATAACGTACAAATAAACAAACCACCAAATCAAGGTACAAAAAAATAGATATTGGAGAATGGTTAAAATGTAATGGCACATCAACTACTAATGACATAAGAAACGCTGAATTACTATCTTTAGTAAAACAATTTAACATATCAAAAACTTATCTAGTTGATGAATTTCTAAAGAAACATAGACATACTGTACTTTGTTTACTACATTGCCATTGTAACCTAAATCCCATTAAATTAATTTGGAATTGGGTGAATCATAAGCTGGCAATTAACAATGTCATTCAAAGTAATGCAAAAATAGATTTTTTTTTAAGAAATGCGTACTATGAAGTTACTCAATATAATTGAAATAAACCGAATAAACATAATGATGTGAACTGTTTAGCCGAGGAAATGTGAGAATGCGAAAATCTGTTAGATGAAACAGTAGTAAGTGTGTCTTTTATATTAAACACTAGTTCATCTGATGAAGACATTAGTGATAAAGATCTCAGTAGTTAACTTTTATTTTAACTAGTTTTTAATTTTTAAATACATATTTTTGAGGCGGTCAAAAAGAAATAATCACACAAAGCCTTGCAGTAGAATAGTTAAACTTTAACAGTTAATTGATTTTATGATAAGATTTATGGGTGACAACACGGAAATTATCCAGAATGGAAAATTGTAATAAGATTGTAACCAGAAGAAACCTGAATTCTACTATAACATTTATGTTCTGTTATTTATTACGTCGTACATAATTGTCTTATGATTTTTGGTAAAATCTTGTAAAAGTAACGAAATTGTTCAAGCTTTCTAGTACTGTATATAAGAATAAACTTTTTTTGTAATATTACTTTAAAAGTCTCATTTAAGTTTTGTTACTCCAAATAGTGAGTTTTGGTTATTATTATTTTACCAATCGGATTAATTACTTACAGTTAGTAGAATATCTGCAAACTCCACTAATCAATCTAAAAAAGTTATTAAAACTTCACGTCCTTACACCTCGTGTAAAATAATACATAAGCGAACATTTATTCCCTCTGAAACTATTTGAATAGAAAAGTCATATATTAAATCTTATATTATTAATTATTTCAGTTTTGAAGTTTGCAAAATATTAAATTTCATTATGCATACAAAAATATATTTCCTCCACTGGTTATAAAACACCCTATATTGTCCATAATCTTTTAACAGTATTTGTATGTATAACGATAACTTTTACAGATTAAAAAGGAAAATTTATTTTAACAATATTTTTTCCACAAAATACGTACATAAACTAAACAAAAAAGTTCACATAGTAATTGCTACAAAAATCAATCAATAAAAACAATTTACTCACAACTCATATTACCGTATACAAAAAAACAAAAACGAATATGTGTAAGCGAATGAATCACCAAAAATTTTCAAGGTATCCCCTGCTGCTGTCTGCAATATGAAATACTGACAATCCCTTTCGAACAAAGGTACGTATTAGTTTCACCTACGGCACAAAATTTTTTTTTTACTTTTATATAAAGAACTCTCGCAGCAACAATTTAATAATTCATACACGTAAAAATTGAAAAAAAATTAAACGCCTATAAAAATTTCTAAAAAATCATTTAACCGGTTAGACCAGGGGTCTCCAAACTACGGCCCGCGGGCCAACACCGGCCCGCGAGCATCACCAATCCGGCCCGCGACAACGGGCCTGACGTGGCTGGTATCCGGCCCTCTTTTAATTTATTTTGATAAATTAAATCAAACAAAGTAATTATACAAAATAATAATCAGATGTTTTATTTACAGACTACAATACAATAATCCACAAAACTAAATTATTAAACATTAAATTAGTATAAGTACGTATAAGTAGTTAATGAGATGCAGCTGTGACTTTCCACTGACGATCGTTTGCAGTTGTGGATTAAATTTACTTGTGCCAATTATTAGAAGCGACTTAAGATGCGCGTCAGTTAATTTTGATCGGTAAACATTTTTTGTGTATTTCATTTTGGAAAATGTTTTTTCGCACAGGTACGTCGTTCCAAAAGTGGTAAAATAGCCACGAGCAAATTTATGCACCTGATCAAACTGTGTGAGTAGAAGACTCTTAAAAAATTCTAGTAATGAGTTTTGATATTTTTCTTTCAAGATATCGCTACATTGCAAATCAATGATTTCCATTTGAAGTTCTGGGAGAAGGGTTTTTATATCGGTGATAAATGGATTCTGGAAGATCTTGATTTCATTTGCAATTGCGAGATTCAAAACTTATTTTCAAAGCACCCAAAGCTTCAGTTGCAAAATCAATGGGAAATGGAGTGTCAGTTTGCTGACTGAACGTTTGACACGTATTAAAATGCGTGAAACATTTTTTATTTAATTGGGATTGAAACAAAGCGATTTTCTGTCGGAATGACTAAATATGTGTGTACAAATTAAGCAGAAGCTGAATTTCTCCTTGTAATCGTAAATTAAGGTCGTTCATATGTTTAGTCAAATCTGTATAAAATCATAACTTCCATAACCAGTCATCGTTTTGCAACTGCGCGAGTGGACGATTCTTTTCGTTCAAAAAAATTTCTATTATTGCTCGTAGCTCAAAAAATCGGTTAAGAACTTTTCCACAAGTAAGCCAACGTACTGCTGTATAATATGGCAAGTCATTTTCTCCGATCTCTGCAATAAACTCGCGGAATTGACGATGATTAAGCGCATGCGATCTGATAAAGTTGACAACCGATATGATTGACTTTAAAACTTCTGACATAACCAAGCATTTTGCGCACTGTTGATGGATGATACAATGTACTATTAATGGTTTTGATCCACCATCATTTTCGACGGCTTTTGATACGAGAGCAACCACCTCTTTATTTATTCCACACATATTTTGCCACCATCAGTGGTAATGGATTTCAAGTTTTTCCATTTAAGATTGCTTTTATGAACAGCATTTTCAACTCCTTTAAAAATATCTTCACCAGTGGTCGTGCCGTGAATGCTATGAACATCTAAAAGCTCTTCATACACTTCGTAATTTTTATCTACCCCTCCAATAAAAATCAATACCTGAGCAGTATCTGAAACATCCGTCGACTCATCTAGAGCCAGAGAGAACCACTGTAGGAAACGATTTTTGTCATTTAATTGAGCTAATATATTTTCTTCAACTTCATCAATTCTTCGAGCCACAGTGTTTGTTGACAAACTTATGTTTTTAAATAAATTAGCCTTTTCTGGACACATTTCTTCTGCCGCTGCAATTATGCAATCCTTGATTAATTCACCGTCAGTAAATGGTTTCCCATGTTTTGCAATGGAATGAGCTACGCAGAAACTAGCACGAGTTACGGCTTCTTGTTCACTATTGACTTTTTTGAACAAGAATTGTTGAGATTTCAATCCACGCTTCATTGATTCAAATTTTTCAGATCTTAAGCTTCCCGTGAATTTTGAGTAATTCTGAGAATCCATAGTCTCATAATGGCGTTTTATATTGTACTCTTTGAGGACAGCTATGGTTACATTACAAATTAAACACGTTGCCTTATTATTTGTCTCGATAAAAAAAATATTGACAGCCCCATTGCTCTTTAAATGTTGTGCACTCACTATCTATTTTTCGTTTCTTTTCCATGTTTGTCAATTTATACACAAAGCACGTAACTTCTAATCAAAATAATATTTAGGTTTTGCACCAATACCCACCGTACATACACGCAATCAATCCGCTATTTCCACCGGACTGACATGTCCATGACAACTTGCGTACGTAAGGAGGCGCACCACGCCACAATTTCTTACTACGACGGCATACATACAAAGGGCCCGACAAAAGTACATTGGCGCCGGTGTGCCAGATAAAAGTTGCTGCTCCTAAAAACCGCAAAAATAAACAATAACTCGAGTCTTAGAATTATTTATCTGCAACTTCTTAGAAACAAACATGCAACGTAGTTGAAAATGAAAACTATACCTAAAATAAACAATCGTAAATTTGAAGGATATACTACAAATACGTGTAGAGATCATTTCACGACTAAAGAACCGTGAGGTGCGCGTCAGATAAATTCGGAATTTGACGATCATGCAAAATAAATTCTACCTAAAAACATCTGCTGTAAACAATGTGTCAACTTAATGTAATGGTTAATCTTTAATTTAATAATGTGCACACCGTAGACGCCGCATGAAAAGTGCAAACGTTTTCAAGTTGGATAATGTATTGACAGTCGAAACAAAATTAGTTTCTGCGCAGCGGTTCTTTAGTCTTGAAATGAACTCTAATAATATTAATCATCGGTTTACATTTGTAGGAGCAACACTTGCAAAGTAATATCTTAACACCAATGTTACGACCTTGGCCCTATGGGCTTTGTTGAGCAATCAGTCTGGCCCTTAGGCTAAAAAGTTTGGAGACCCCTGGGTTAGACAATACTAGTAGTGTTTGGTGGTGCCAACATTAGGAACAGCATACTGCACAACTAAGTTTTACGTAGAAACGCGAACAGTCTTTGTTTGCCCTTATATTTGAAAAAAATCTAATTTTCCGTAGTTACATGATGCAAAATCGATGCCATAATAGTCGCGACCGTCATTCAGTTTATAAAATATATCTATCTAATATGTAATACCAGTTTTTTAACTAACTTTTATAAAACATTGAATGGTATTTATAACAAAGAATAGAATTGCAAAATAAAATGCAATCATCATTTGGCAAGCAAATCGCAACTAAAAATATAAAAGACTTTTGCATACGGATTATAAATCAAATAGTAGTATACAAAAGAGACAAAATTGTAAAAATACAGTTTGCAGAATTCAACTTCTGTTTTCGTTGCCTGCTTGGAATGCATTTAATTTCACACTTATCTTTTCTTAATCTAACAATAAAAAGCAAGTTGTTTTATACAAAGAAGCAATTTAAAACAAAAATTCAACGATTTTAAAAAAGCAACTATAAATTTTATATGTATTTGCAACCGTATGGATATTTTATTACTAAGTGAAATTGTGCAATTTAAGTAATATTTTTTTCGCAATTTACATTCATAATTACACGTTTTTATTTTATGTTGTATAACACTTAGGTATGATGCTTTCGTCGTGGATTCAGTTTTATGATCAAGTCAACATCGGTTTCGCTCTTTAAAGTGGGATCCTCGAATCAGCAGTTGTCCTCATTCGCCCATCTCATGTAACATAGCGAGTAATTTATATTACATTTTTTCTCTTGTGAATTGTTCTACGTGCTTCTCTAGTAAGCAAGAACAGACGTCAAAGGTTTCACACCACCAATAAATACTTAAAAAAAAAATTCTTGTTCATTTGTTTTTTGTAATATTAGTTAAATCTTCTTGGTATATTTACCCTTTAATTATTATAATTATCATCCTTAAGATCTCATTTTATTTTAATTGCAGTAGTTCTAATCGTACAGTTTCATTTTAGATGTAGTAAGTAAAGGAGTAACGCAATAAACAAACACTTCGGTTTAAAGAAGGTTATTTATTATTTTCTAGTACGTAAAAGTGATGTGTCCGACGGTATCTAGACTTCATAGACATTAAATCATGATTACAAACATTAAAAAAAAATTTAAGTACATACTTACAATAAATTACTTTACCTGAAATGTAAATACTCAAAATTACATATAGATAAAATTGATGTGATAATGAAACAGAAATGTAAAATAAGATTAAAATTTGCTCTTCTTTAAATAAGATTTCTGAAAATATACCAAACTACCAGTGGCATTAACAATACGATATGTGATATAAGGTCATTTATTATATCTAAATTGTTGGACTCATAAAAACCAAAGTAAAGCTGGAGTTTTAGTCCTGTCTGCACGCAAACGAGTTATTATTTTTGTAAGCGGTCCGAAAATGTTCATTTGAGTATGCTTTTTTCAGGTTTCGATCTATAAAACTACTGGATGCGCAAACATGTTTGAGAGATTCAAATCTAGCGCTAAAAATAAAAACATTATGTTGGGAATACAAAAAATTTTCCTATATTGTAACTTTGATTGAAAATTTGCAATATCCATACGATCACATCAATTGAAGCAACAATTGTATGTTCCTGCTATCAGTATAAAACAAGTTGTGTTATCGCGGTTTAAATTCAAATACATATTTTAAATAAAACTTGTTCGAATGTAAAATTTGTGATGTGTTAGAATGTTAGGTTGTACATTTTCTAAGTGCAACAACAATAAGTGAAAGAAATAAGCTAGGAATAAGCTTCTAATAGTAAGCAAAACATAAACTAGTAGTTCCTTATGAAATAACTATTACAACCGCTTTACACTTTATGTTAATTAGTAATTTGTCTAAAAAAGGTATAAAAGGTAACCTAACCTTATAAGGGATCATTAGCGCAAGCAGTAAATGTTTCATGGTTGCTTAAAAAGTAGTCCTATTTAACTGCAAAGATAGTAAAGGAATAAGTTTTTAATAAGTTATGTCGATATGTTTGTTGTTTAGTAATTATTGTATGTGAAATTTATTATCGCAATTTTGAAGTTTAATGGTATTTCCACTTCTACCTGTCACAACCTAAAAACCATGAATAATGAAATGTTCTCGAAGTTATTGTCAACTTCGAGAACGTTTACCGAAATATGTAGAAACTTCTCGACACAGATAATAGAAATATATAAAGTAATCAAAAGAAGCTGAGGTCAGTTTTTCGAAGTCTGAAGTTAAGAAGACTGTCGGTTAAAATAAATAAGCGATTGATCTGTTTGCTAAGATAAATAAATAAATAAAGTATCGGTGCTAGTAAAACAAGTAACAAATAAGTGTATTTCTTAAATATCGTTAGAGTCCCCAATAAATTAAAAATTCTTAATTTTCTGGACGTACCAAACATATTAAAAAAAAAAATTGAAAGATTAGAAAATAATATACTTACTTATTCAAGTTCAATGTATGCATATACCTGATAATATTAAGTACAAATTACAATTTACAACAAATGCTTTCATTTTTGTTAAATTGCATTAAAGTATTTGATACAACACCAAGACCGTTAATAAAAAAAAACTCCCTTTCTCCTCCCATAGGTAAGCATCCCATAATAGTTTCTTAATTATAATCGAGCACTCATTAACAGCGACAAATGCATTAACACAAAAGGAATTTCGAAAGCACAAATGTTTGTACTTTAAGTCTTTTGAGAAAAAAAAACCAAACACTAAACCGAGATAACAAACTGAAAACTTGCATAAGAAAACAACCTAGTTAAAAATTAGTGAAGGGAATGATCGGAGTAATGAGCAATATTTTAGGCAAACCGTAGAACATTGGAAAGAAAGAATATATAAAGGAGCGCAATATAATATTGCAACTATTTTATAAGGAGTTAAGATTAAATTAAATGGTTTAGATTAAAAATAATCATCGACTAAAACAACAAAGTCTCTCTAGTGTTCTCGGGATTTTAGAGAATGACCTTTGCTGGAAGATTCATTAAAAGGCAAAAATCTACATTAAAAGAAACAGAAAGACTAAACCAGACGAAATTTTAACAAAACCTCAAAGTCAAGGTTAAAATGCAAATTAGTGAGGCCAGATGTGTTGAGAAATAAATGAAATCAAAATTAAGAAAGTGATTGTACTATGTATGTTAAAAAAACTTTTAATAGTATGTAAATAGACAACGGGTTTATTATGAATCTTAAGAATAAAGACATACTGACCAATGAATTTCTTTTCGGTCTGCTACACCGCTAAAGTTGATTTTTTTAGTCTTTTTTTTGTCATAAAACCTCTTCTAACCCAATATTATACCCTATTTCATACTTTTAGTTATTATTAATGAGGCAAATCGAAAGTTATATACGCCGCAATTGTAAACATCCAAATAAGAACAATTTCATATAGGTAAGTAATTTTGTATAAACAATATAGCGTTTAAAAATACGTTAATATTATATGTACAAGTTTCATTAGATACACACAACTTCTGTGATCGCTAGAATATCCAAAACAAAAGAAATTAGACCATAATAAAAAAATTTCCCTGGAGGCACAAATAATAATATTCCTGCTTGTGGAGTCGTAGAAGACAAAGCAAATACCCCAAATTTGATTTAGACGATGGAGTCGACACGCCCTAACAAACCGTTACACACGTGTTAATAATTTATAATACATCACATTACAATTACATTTGTCGATTACAATTATCAAATCAATTAGAAATGTGATTTTTAAAGTTGTTTCTAAATGTTAATGTGAGGTATTTAAAAAAAATGAATACATTTCCGTTACTAATAATCCAAAAGAAAATGCATTGATTTTAATTTGCAAATCGAGCATTGTTCGGTGTACGTATGAATAATATTAACAAACATTCAAATCATGTCAACCACACTATAACGTTAAATTAGCAATGTTTGTATATAATTAACTGACATAAATAAATTCAAACTAAGATAACTACGTAATAATAAAGGTTTGTTTTGTAGGTATGAGTTTATCAAAACATAAACAAAACTTGGTATTGTCAAAGCTATCAGCAACATATAGAATACCTTATCTTGTAAAATAACAAGTCCCTTAATGATAAGATACTTAAAATACTGGTATCACACAATTTTCAGGCTACGACTATCAACAAATAAAACGGACAAATAGAAAGTTTTTTAGAAATTTGTTAAAAAAGAAAACGAGCACCAAATTTCTTAATCTGACAAAACAATTAGAAATATCTAAGTGTTAAGTTCATGCTGGTATCCGATAAAACTTAAAATAAACCATATCAGTAGTTGCACAATCACAACAAACAAAAAAATCAGATAAAAATAAAAGTTTAAATTTTAAATTTAAAATTTTTTATATGTACTTGTACTGTATTGATTCTGCAATTGTTTTTAATAATGTACTATAATCTTTTTTTTTCCTTTAATAGCTCTAACGAAACATGAATTTTAAATATCAACTATCGGTACAGAATATTAGCAATTATTTTCTTAAAAATTAAGAGCAATTTTGATTTTGATCGTCTTTCACCAATAGAAAGGTTGGCGTATTTTTCAAATACAAATCAGGTTTCCCTCCTAAACTTAAAAAAATTCGTTTTTTCACAACCTAGTTGGCGCTGTAAATTTGCCATGCATTATATATAGTGAAATCCAAACAAAACACAAAAAGGACCCATCACCATTTTTTCAACTTCGCATTTTAATGCGATTGATTTTGATCTATTTGATCCACGCCGCCCATATTTTTATTACTGCTCAATGGCGAATGCTTGAAGAATTGGAATTTTCTTCTTCTCTGCAGACACCAATCTGTTCACCTGCCGAATGGGATTAACAGTATAGCAAGAGCGAACTGTTAGTACAGGACAATGTTCACTTTAGTAGGGATTTATTTTTCCCGTATAACCATATCTTATTTTTTGTAATTAATTCACGAGTTTTAAAGATGAAAGCTATCTGTCAGCATATATTTTAAAAGATACATTTTAGAGTAGCCCAGACAACAATGTTCGAACAACTGACACTCCCAATCCTAACTCCATGTACTGCTTTACCTTAATATGGATCGAACGGAATCAAGTAGCCGCATGGATAGCATAGAGACCACAGTTTATATCGATTTCTCATTAACTTTCTCTTTATAAATTGTTTTGTTCCGTGTACGTGTACGATACTTTCATCAATACTCATCATTTCCTTTCGTCCTTGGTCTAAGAAAATTTATTGAATATGTTAAATGGCGGCCGCATAGTTAACTTTGCTTTATGCAAAATGCTTTCATACAAAACTCTTGAACAGGTCAATTTTTATTTACTAATTAGCAATCTTATGACATGAAAGTTTTACCTATGATGTCATATATTTAAGATGATGTCCTAATTAGTTTTGCCTTTTAAATGACAACTCCAGTTTTTTTTTTATAGTTCGTACAACTATAGTAACTTAAATAATGGCGTAGAAGCATTGCTACCATAGATAACTATTTCTTGTAAAAAAAACACATTTACACTAAGAAAAAAAAATGTAACTTTAAACGAAGAAGTTTTTAATTACACACCAAAAACAACATTTAACGCAAATGTTCAAATTGCTCTCCACCAACCATTTGGCACTGACCGACGTCAGGAGTACTTTGCGTCACTGCAGCGCAAATTATTTGCCGTAGTTAATCTAAATTATTTGGTCTATTAAAATATCCCTTTAATTTTGAATAACCTCACAGAAAAAAATCCAAGAAAGTCAAGTCTGGGAAATGCGGTAGCCACTCCATTCCTCGACGCCCTATCCACCTTTCAAGAAACGCGGCGTTAAGATATTGACGGACATTTATTCCAAAGTTAAGAAACGCCTTATGTTGTTGAAACCAAATCTACTGATAGAGTACATCTGCTTCGTAATCATTTGGAAACATTACCTACATTACCTGAAATTTTGGCGATGTACTGCCCATTCGGACAAAAAGAAACTTTGTCAAAAAATAGCATATTATACAAACAATTACGGTTTCATGACACAGGGTAACATTAGTTCTTCGGAAAAGTGCAAGCAGCGGATTCGATCATCCTCGTTTAATTCGTAAACCGATTGGATGATTTTATTCTCTTTCTTGAACAATTGCACGACAAACGAGTGGTCAACACATGTAATCTGGTTTTTTCGTTAATTAAGAGGAGTAATTTTAATTTGTTTTCCTATATAAAAGATACATTTATATCTCTTAAGGTAAGTGTATTATTTTTTTCAAAAAATAGTCATTTAATTAATAATTTTGTTTACGCCATCATTTAAGTTAGTTGTATCAACTGTTAAAAAAAGTGAGCATTTAAAAAACCAATAATAGCGTCATTGTGCAAAAATACATGTCTCGTACGTAAAATTTTTATGAATTTTGTACCTTACTATATAGTTTCGTATCTGATGAGTTCAACTACAGTATTATATTTTGTTATTCAAAAACACATAAATTAAACCAACTGTTGTTACTGCTTAATAATTCCTGTAAAATATTTAGTGGCCAATGTTTCCGATAGTAATTGAAGCAGGTGTCGTTTATTAATTTATAGTACAATATAATACCATAACGTACACAACTGTTACGTAAGACTGCTGTCATTATTGTAAATAAGTGTATACATTATGTAATTAGGCACGGCGAGAACTACAACAAAGTATGTATATAATTACTATATCGAAGAATATAATCGAACTGGAGTGAAGTTGTAATAGAAAAAGGCAAGAATACTACGTTCGGAGAGTCAAGAAAGAAACGATAGGCGACCTATCACTAAAACAAAAGAATCTTTCATTAAATAATTCAAAAAAGCTATTGTTAATAGTAAGAAATAGTAATTCACTTTAGTGAATCGAATCATTCCGACTAGTTTACTGAAAGAACACAAACGAATCGAATCCATAATTTGTTTTAAAGATTCATTCGTAAGTTTTCTATTACTATTACAGGAAGATGTAAACATTTAAGCTACGCTTCCTTCTTCAGTTTATCGTTCACGAATCAGCAAAATAACAAACTTCTGAAAGTTTCCACCAAAACTGAGTTGTGGTATGAACAGACTATTTCAATTATAAATACGTCAAAGTCACTCTAAGTTTATAATTTTGTTTGTGTTTGCTAGAGACGAAACGTGATTATTCATTTTGAGTACACATCATCTAATAATCAGTGCTGGTAAATCACCGCCGTTCGACCACTTGTTGCGGTAATGAAAAAAACCATGATAATAACTTTAAGATGGAAATTTCATCTCTTGTATTAAATAGATACATAAACGTGGAGTTTCCTATTAAATTATTTAATAAGACAACATTTAAAAATGCATTTTAACAATTCTTTGTGTACAGTATTTTCGAATGAACTAATTATATCAAAATGCGAGTCTTAATGTCTGAAAAACGGAAAACGCGAATCAATACGATTAATAAAAATAGAAATCAAAAAGGTATAATTGAACTTTATAGGTTTTATTCAATGAAACTTCAACAATGAACCACCGTAGCTACTCATAATTCTCACAAAGTACTCATTAATAATGTTATTGATTCAATCACAACTAATTCACACTTTGTCTTTCAAGATAATATACGATTCTCACGAATCATAACTGAGATTATAAATTTCCGTGAAAGCTGTCGAGAAATGTCATTATTAGAAAACTCAATTGAAAACAATTAAAATTCACTGGTTAAAAAAATTATATAAACGTTAGCATTTTGCATTACTTGTAACACTAATAACACTTTCCAATTTTTTGCATTTACTTGTGCGTTTTGTAATACCTAGGAATTTCATAACATTAAACGAACTCGTGCGTAACTTAGTATTTTAAGCTTTACAATTGCTGGAATGTTTTTTTTTAATAAAAAAAAAATTACAAAAGCATTCGCGAGAAGGATCTGACCGTGACCTAGCGTCCTCCTTAATTTAAAATTCTTCAAGTCGTTTATCAAGATTGAAGGAAATGCTAGATTAATGTTTCTGGGATGTATGTTTCAACGAGCATGTTAAACAAAAGATATTTTTACATTCTAACAATGCAAGGGAAAGTGAATTCGAATGCACTCGTACATTAAGGAAATTATATTGTAATTTAGGGTAGTTTTTTTACGTTAGCGAAGCCCTACTTATAATAAATCATTTCCGCACGTGTCACATCACTGCACACATGTTCAAGGGAGTGTTTTAACAATCATAATCGTTGTAAAAAAAGTTCTACTCGACATTCGAATTTATTAGAACAACAATTTCCTTATTACTAAAAATTGCAATCTAAACGGGAAATGCGGTTGCAAAGTTTCAACTTAATCATGAAATTGGGAAATTTTAATATAAAAATGGAAAATAACACTAATAGTAATCATTCATTCCAATTTTGAATCGAAATATTTCATTTTCCTTATACTAAGTAGTTTAATAAAACACGGTTCGGTGATCTAATCAATTTCCATAATCATCGTAATAAGTCAGTGACTTCCCAATTAATACTAAAGCAAAATAGTGTTAATGGGATACACACTTTTGGGATATCAAGTATAATTAACCTCAAAATTACCTAAAATTAAAAATTAATGTGTTTGGCACAGACTGTGGAAAGAACCGGAAATGTAGAAAATTGTTTATTTTTTTATAATCGTGGAGTTAATATTTTAAAACAATAACCTAAATTTATCAGAAAAAATACTTCATGAGTAATACGTTCACTATCGTTAAGCTCTTTATAATATTTTGGGTATTACGGTTTCCGTTTCAGTAAACCAGTGAACTTAAGATTATTTTTGTATTGCGTTTGGAATTATTCGCCTTTCAATCAAATTACGAAAATTACTATTAAATCATACTTAGCAATTTCATTATTCAGCTAAATTGTTTAATGATTTTGATTAAACTTGATTATATCACCAATTAATGAAAGAAAAATTGTCATAATAATACATACTTTCAACGTTAGTTGTATTCAGAGGCTTCATTAAAAATAATCCGTGTACAATTAACATTTCATTCAAATTGTGTTGAGACGTAGTTTTCTTTCGAAACTTTTATTTTATATGTGAAAATATGTGGCATTAGAATTGTTAAATTGATAGTCACGCCCAAGCTTCTGGGCTTTGCGCAGAACTCAAATAGATATTTACCAAACAATCGTGCAAGAAACTGAATGTGTGTAAGGATCATAGAAACTAATAGGTGAATGTAAAGTAATACTGCAATCAAGATGAATGTGCTACTTGTTTATTTTCAGACAGAAAAGAACTGAAGCCAAAAAACATTCGTTTTTCTTGTTCTAGTTTTATTCCAATGAATTTAACCGAAATATCAGAAATAAAGTCAATCTTCTACCAGTTTGTTTTATACAGAACTACAAATATTGAAGAGAAACTGAAGAATGATTTCTCGATACATACAAAACAGTTGTGTATCAAATCAAGACTTCCTTAGGAAAATTAAATGATAAGTTAACAAATGTCGACGAGAAGTTTTAGATAAGAAAGGAAATTTCTGACCAAAAAAACTTCTACTTAGACCTTACATGTTTTGATCCACACAGATTTCTACAGTTTTCGAAAAAATAAATACAGTGCACAATGCTTATTGGAATGACAGATATCAGACGAGTAATGTGATCACTTTATTAAAGAACGGTCCGGAAAGTAATCATAATTTCGGTTTATAATATCAATTTTCTTCTCAAGTTTGTTTATACATCAACAATAACCTATTTGGCATGAATTTTTTAATCGGATTAGTGTTGTTTTACACGAAATAGTATTGTCAATTTTCACTTTGTGTTTTTAGTTTATGTACTTGGAAAGAATTGCAGCAATTAGAATAAGAACTTACTTAGTTTAACCACAGTATAATGCTTATAGAACCAGTAGGATCACTCTAGGGTTAAAAATTTCTTCATATTTGAGAACGCATAACAAATTCTCAAATAGTTGCGCAGCGGACAAGTTTCAATTCCTTACTTTTGGATATGTAAATAAATAATATAATCCAACAAAACACTTGTAAAAGTTGTATATTTTGTTATCACTCGGTTATTGTTATCAAAAACCCAGAAGTCCCAATGTGATTCTATTAAGCGACGTACACTATACTGCGCAATACACTTGACAAATCTGACAGAAAAAAAATGCAAAGTTATCAAAACCAGACTAAAGCCAGCATTATCTTTATTAAAAGCCGCGAACCTTCTTCTCATACAAACTTAGAAAGAAAACATTATAGCAATCGACACGAAATACAAGGTGCCCTTGTTCAGACATGTTTAGATACATCAGCACTTTCGCATTATCTAAGTATTCTAAGTTTCATGAATAGAGAAATTACGTAACTCTCAAATATTAGAACGTTTAAATAATAATAATAATATTGTAATCGCAAAGGCTTCCACGGCATTAATATTTCAGTTAAGTTAAACGACTATATTAAATCTCATACGTTATACTTATGTAGCTGTTTTCGGTCTCTTGTACCTACGCACGATCCTCGAGTCATATCTCCATAATTTTCTGACTTCCTCGTTGGCATGTGTTGGTATGTCTTTTGTGCCGTCTCGCGGAGTAGCTCCTTGATGCTGAGCATCTGTAGATCCCGATACAACTGATTGTTTTTTTACGAACCACGGTGCGACAAAGCGTAGTGCCTTGTTTTAAGTTCGCTAGATCGTCTCGTGTAGCTTAAAAAAAATGTCTTCCAATATATATATATATATAAAAATCATCATCATCATTAAGTATTCACCTTATGTGTGGGTTATGTTTGTGTCGTATAAGGTTATATGTTCTTCGTACTTTCCTCCTTTTGTCCATCGTTTTTAATTTCATGTATATTTGGCAGAAATTAAACATTCTTGTGATGATTGGCCTGATGAAGTTGGCACAATAGCCAACGAAACGTAGCCAGAATTACGTACTGAGTTTTATTTCTGAGTGGTGCCTATCCTCCACATCGAAGGATTCTATCATAGTATAGAAACACACCAAACTATATATAAAAAGTATCGTCGCGATGAGATGAGCGCGGCTCTGATTGGGTTACGTTCGAAAAAGGGATGTGTCTTCGATAAACCAGTAACAACTAAGAACAAAAGGTGGAATAGTTCGAAACCGTTTTCACGAAAGTTACTGGGGTGTTTGATGATTTCTATGCTTTTTCGGACATTCCTATTGAAGACAAATAGACATTTATCTTATCAAAATGTATATTGCGGCTTGTAGTAAAATAATGTTCAGTAACAGCAGACTTAAAAATAAGTCTTTTCTTTATACAACGATTGTGTTCTGAAATACGTGTGATGACGTTTCAGCGATAGACCAAAATACAGACATTTGGTATACACCTTGAGATAGAAGTGTAAGAAAATTGTCCCTGGGAGAAAAAAGAATTTGAGAGATTTTACCTATTTGATCTGTGACCTTATAAATGTAAAATAAAATCTCAATTTCGGATTGAAATCAAAACTAGAAACCTCCTTAGGTACGGGGATGTAGACGACGATATATAACTACCCCAATATCCCACTTCATATAAGAATTGTTTAATAAAGTTCTAGTAAGATGACAGAGTTCTGAGCTTAGCTTCCCAAAAGCAAAAGCGCGATGAACCAAAGATTCAATAATAGAATGTTTCTGTGCCGGATGATCATGAGACAAAGTATGAAGATATCTATCCGTGTGTGTAGGTTTGCGATAAACAGAATGACTTAAAAGTGCATTAGGTTTACGTGTCACGAGAACGTTGAGAAATGGGAGAAAACGATTCTTTTCGATTTCTATGGTAAATTTGATATCAGGGTGTTGGTTGCTTAGATATCATAAACCTAAACAATTCGAGACGACCATAGGACCAAACAATAAGCGTGTCATCAACATACCTAAACCAGACTTTAGGTTTTAATATTGATGATTCCAAAGCAACCGTTTCAAAAGATTCTATAAATATGTTAACAGGAGATAGCACCCGAAACTTATTCGTAAAACTTGTTATTAAATTAAAAGTAAATGGATGATAAACACTTATCAATAAGAGCAACCAAACTTAAATCTTAGTCATCGTAAGACAGAATTTGCTCGATGTAAATAAGCGAATCTTTAATAGAAACTTTGGTAAAAAGTGAAGTAACATCAAAACTCACAAGAAGATCCTGGGGCTTTATAGATTTCAAACGTTGAATGAAAATTAGGAGAGTAGAAGATGTAAAAAAAAAATTTCCTGTAAATTCGGAAAGAGTGTTGAACAAAAACTTGGCTAGCTTGTAAGCAAGAGATTGGATAGTACGAACGCATTAACGTTTATTCAGCGTAGTCACATAAACGTAGGAATTTTTATAAAATCCGTTTCCAACTTCTTTTTGATCGCGCGTTACATGTACATATAAACTTATAAATTTGAATTACATTTCTATGTTTTTTTTTTGCATAGGTTGCATAAGATAATAAGTAATAAAGTCTATTCAAATTAATTCATTATACTCAAAAATTTTAAAAATATAACCAGAATCATTCTGCATAACGTAAATAGAATAGACCATAAAAAATCACTATTTATGTTTTCAGTAGAGACAAGATCCGTATTCATACATATGTTAACTTTAGTTAAGAACCGGAAAGACAACAAAATTAATTGTCATTTTTTCAAAAATTCTTGATTAATAAAATAAATAAGTTCCGTGTAAAACGGCGCTGTGTATAACTGTTCCAGATGATTGAAATGCCAGGTTAAAAGAGACTGGGTGAGTAATGAAATAATCGCGAACAAAATAGTAGGATCAAATCTTTATTTGAATACAAAACATCAACTGTGGATGGCTATTAAGCACCAGTATATATGTATATATATGTTGAGAAATGAGAGAATCACACCTGTAAAACCAAACTATTTATGAATGTACCAAACGATTGAGTTATTTACTAACTTGTACAAAAGTTGGATGCTAGTAATCTTCGAACTGTCCCTCAATTTTGTCACTACATTGTTCAATTCCAACATTATAAACAAGTAATTAATATTTATTTTTTTGATAATTGTTTAAAAATCGTTATATTAAACACATTTTTTTTATGAAGTCGTTGAACGTATTATTCCTAAAAAAATATGCAGACGATTTGTAAGCGAAACAAAAACATGCATTACAAAGCATAGCCGTTACGACCTTTTCTAAAACGTTCCCGGATGATGAAAAAACTACACAAACCATGACAAATAAAAACCAATTGGCATTGACTTTTTCCTTCGATACTTTTAATTTTAAGCAAATAATGAATGTTAGTAAGATTCAAAGTTAAAATAACAAGAAATAATAAAACGGTACTGTACAGCTTGAATAATTCTTTGGCAACAATATAACGCAAAGATAAGAATTTGTCACTTCTGTCATCCTATGTAATTTTTAAATGACAAGAAATAATTTTGTGGTTAAAAAGCCAATCCCACACGTAGTTGAAATGATATATAAGATATTTAAATCCAAAGCCCAAATTCGTATATTAACCATTAACATTTTGAAAACTGGTTTCGCAGTATGTTTTAAAAACATTTTAAGCACGAAAAAAAACTGGATATGGCCTATTGGAATCTATAATAGTTCCGGTGTTGACCAATTGCTACACTCTATTAGATAATTCATCTTGATAAATTAAATTAATTAGAAGAATCCACGTGTTTTGTTTTTTAAATGTTTTTAAGGATAAAATTTCTTATCACATGTGTAACACTTTCTCCAGTTCCTACACCTACAGAATTTGTTAAATTCCACATAACCGGACGAAACTAACACCAAAGATATGTCATATACAGTTTATGCAGTAACAATACCAATCGGGGTCATTGAACATACCGTAAATGTAAATTTTACTAAGTAATACATCCGTTTTTGTTCAATTACAACGAATTTAGTTGAAAATTTTGGGTTTCTGTACGTTACAAAACTTACTGTATGTGAAATAATTCTAAAATAAATAATTTAGACTGCGTGATTCTTAAAGATACATATTACACCTACTTTCTTAACGCAACACCCACAGATTTTGCTACTTAGTGTACTTTTGTACACCCACTTTTACCAAACCCGTGCAAGATTTTTATTAATACCAGTTTTGTAGGCGACGGATTTTTATCTGAAAATTAAATTATTAATTCTATTATCACACTATAAATTTACCGGATTGACAACGAACTAAAAAACCATTTGATTTTAAGAAATGTAATGTATAAAGATATCAATTATCTGCTACTATATGGAGTATTCCCGACAATTGAGTTCTTATCAAACATGTCAATAACCCCTCAACGATTAAGATACGAGCAACCATAAACTGTACAGATCGTTAAACAATTTGTATGAAAGAAGGTTATTTTCGCAATTTCATAAAATCAATCCTTTCACTTTTTCAAAAATAAATATTACGATACAACTAAATTAGTACTTAAAGGTATGCAATCAATAATGGTTTATTCTTGACCCATAAAATTAGATATATAATTTACTTTTCGCCAGTTAAGCATAATTACTTTATATTGACAAGTAATAGATAACGATGCAAAATAATAGAAAAACGGATTCTAATATAGACACTTATTTTGTTTTTTTCCCCGATTTCTGAGCTTTAACTCATTGCGTAAATATGAAATATATGCTTTACGTATTGTAAAAATATCTACACAGTTTTGACGATAATGAAAAGACTAAACTAACTGCAATTATTTGACATCACCGACACATTTAAAATTTAAAAATTATCACAAAAAAAATAGGACTATATACAAACAAAAGTTTTAGCAAAGAGAGACAACAAAAGAACTAGTCACGATCAAATAACGTTTATAAAAAAGCAACAGCTACATCAAAACAATTTAATTGCGCTGAGCTACGTTCAGATATTAAAACCTGGAACCTTGTCCGGAGCTAACGGCCACACTAACAGAGAGGCACCCAAATCACAATAGTCGATCGGTACTATCACAGCTGTGTTATAAACAGGTCATATAAAACACTTAGTAATTTTGCAAAATAAAATAAGAATAAAAAGTTACCAGTATAACAAAAATACGTATACCCAAAAGCAAACTGAAAGCGGTTATTATAACGCGATATAATTTTTTTAAAAGATTCAAAGACAAAATCTTCGATTTGTTTAATACAACATTTATTTCATGGTAAAATTTCGTATCCTATCTTCGATGTTTGAATTAATCAATGTTCGGTCTTCGCACAGGAGGGGCACACAAAAAACACTCTAAGCATTTTTATGGCTATCTTTCACGCGTCAAGTGTGAACATCATCAAGCCACGAAAATTTATGAAATAGTAAGTAGAACAACTAAATTCATTATAGAGACACTTGTAAGTTATATCAATAAGAAAGGTTAGTTTCAGAAATGATATACATCAACATGCATAAAAATAATATTAATTGTAAGAACAATACTAATAACACGTAGAGATGAAAATACGTAAGACAGCAGTACAACCTTAAAATTTAGAAAGTTTAAGTACACCTGTAAATCACAGAAATATTTTAATTTATTAGGTTTAATAGCCACGATAGAAAGAACATTTGTAATCGACCTCACACAACGTGATATTTGCTATATGTGATAGGCTAAAGATATTTTCTTGCAGAAGTACTCGGCGTTGCTAATGAAGAATTCAAGAATCAACAACTTAGACCTGTAATTCCACTAACATACGCAGTTGCTTTTGAATTGAATTTTTGAACAGTGCTAAAACACTGAGAAATGCTAGAAGAGTCCCGTAAAAGAAGCATTGTGATATGCAACGAATTCCAGAATATGATAACCTCTACCTGTACCTCGCAAAAATGAACAGAACTTAATGCAGCTGCGGTTGCAACTATGACACGGTCCAAACCCGGAAGACATTCTAATGTTAGTATAGATTCCGGCCGTACTAGAAAATTTACATTAATCCAATAGGCCCGTTAGTTCTATGTTTTAAAATTTAAGAGAATGGAAACATTCACAAACGGACGACGTATTGTCTATAGGATCGCGACCTGTAAGACAGAGCTACCTTTTCCAACATAAAAAAGCGTTTGATAACGCATTAGTGAAGTAGTTTGCCCTTCAAAATCTAAATATAAAAGTATAAAGGTGTATAAGGCTTAACTCGTCTACTGTGGAACCTTATAGACAAACTGCTCGTAAAGCTCAACAACGTAAAGGCTGTTCCTTTACGACACTTAGATGATCTGGTTGTCCTAGTGGAGTTCCTAATACAATTAAAAAATATATACAAACAAACCCTAAAAAGACAAGTGATTCAACGTCAGTTCAGAAAAAAATATCGAAACGGAAAAGAAATAAATCTGCTGGGAAACAAAAATATCTAAAAACCATTGTAAACCACAAACTCTGTTACAATCAACAAACTTGTTAAGAAAGCAAAAACTACCCTTATTTGGTAAACATGTTCTGAGGAATACAAATTAAGCGTAACGGACTATTATGTCAATTCGTCTTTGTGCAATATATATCTTGATACTAGAAAATTTCTGGTAATGTAGAACGAAAAACGAAAAAAGCTTTTTACACTTTACCATTTACCATAATTACGAATGTACGAAAAAATAATAAATTGATTTTACAGTTTTTCCAAAATAAATTGGTAAAAATCAATTTGTTTAGACACTGGTTGATCCCTTACGGTTGTTCACAATATGTGTAATGATCGTATTATCAAACATTGTACGAATGACTTTGACAAATCGGTGTAATTTTCAATTGCGTTTATACATGACGCAATTATATTAGAATTTGGTGATACGAAGGATCTGAAAAATAATAACATTTTCTATCTGATTCGTTTAAAGTAAATCCTTCAAACAATAAAATAACCACCGTGCGATGGTAATAGTAAAAAATTAGTAGTAAAACTTACAAGTTAAATTCATCGGTAAAATACGCTACTTAAAATGATAGAAAATTTTATTTTGTACAACGCTGGTTTTATTGACTCATGAATACTGACGAGCCATTTAGATTTACTCTATCCGTTCGAATAAGTCAAATCCAAAATAAGTCATTACTGTACAAACTTGCTCTTGCAAACCTCACCAGAAAAAGTTTCGGAAAGGGTACGATCATCCAAAGGATTGAGGATATTAGTTAATACCTGCAACTATACTCTAAAAATAAAATGAAACACCTAATTGTAATTACCTTGTTATATGTAGATATATTGTTAAGAAATTTAAGATAAAAGACTTGAACAAATAAGAAACAATTTAAAAAATAAATATTACATCGTATAACACCTGAAATTAAGTTTGGTTATATCTAATTTATCAAAAATAAATAAGTAGGTAACGTTTCTAACAATTTGGATTTCCTATGTCGATAACAATAAAAAAATTAAGATTACTAACGTTTTAAAAAACAAACTATCAAGAGAAAATTGGTATTAGAAAATACAGTTTCAATGATGTGACATTATAAAAAATTAACAGTTTCAATGTTATAAAAATCTCGAATATTGTGTCGTGGTAATAAATTGACTCTAGTTATCATAATGTGTAGGATTTATTAATTGTTGTAATCGGATAATAGGACATATGTGCACATTTGCGCTGATAAAAAGATTAAAAGTACAATCTGAAATCTACTCGATAATGAATATAATCAAATATCTGAGTTACTGAATAATAAAAAGAACTGTTTTTGCTCATTTCGCAAAGATCATTTCAAAAAAAAAGATCTTTTTCTTAAAGTAAATTCGTATTATGACCATCTGTGTACAGCCAATTTTCTAAACATGGCATTATGCTATAGTCTTAAATCGAAAAACTAAATCATATCAACTCTTTAAAAGTACATAGTCGTTTTCAACTGTAGGAAATAATAAAACTGTATATTACAATTTCTCAAAGATTCAACTATTCAAGAGTACATAAATTTAAAGAAAAACTGAATAGAAAACTAGAAATCATTTATTATTTTAGAAATAATGATAATGAGGGAATTTTATAATTCCTTATTATTAAAGTAAAAGAAAATGTTTACAGCAGCATAAGATAACGTTGAGGAAAATGATGCAGCATAAATACTGTAATAATTTTATATTTACGTGATCATTTTTTTTATACTTCCTGTTGATAAACATAATACACTTCTGGAAAACGTTAAGAAATTGCTGAGAACGTGCGTTAGATGTATTACAAGCACACTGCGTGTAACACTACCCGAGAAAATATCATAGGCCAATACTTATGTTCTGAATTATTTCTATTTGCGATCTGGATATTAAAAAATGCAAAATATGGAAATGTATAATTTATACAAAGAAAAACACTTAACGATTATTAACATGTAACTAGTATATATACTAATTGTAATTGCGTGAGAAAAATAGTAACTTGCACTACGAACTTAAAACAAATAAAGGTTTATTTACACGTGACTAGAACGAATAAAATATTTGACCATGGTAAAACTCTCCCTCTGTTATTTATTAATATATTGTCATTTTATTGAAGTTTGTTTAAAAAAAACAATAACAAGAATTCCAATTTGAGAAAAAACAAAATATTTTCTCATTGTCTTGTAATTTTAATAAAATATATTAAAAGAAAAACAACAACTAGTTTCAATCACTGTCCAAAGACAACTGGTGTGAAGCTACCCATAAATCCAGCCATAAAAATCCTACCGTAGTTTAAGTAACTCAAACAAAGATTTAAAGTATCTATTTGGTAATAATAACTTAAATATAAATATTACGAGTATATTAGTGTTATCTATAATAATTTATCAATAATTAAATTATTTGTATCTAAACTATCACCAAATTAATAAGTGTAACTTTGAAGTCGATTCAAAGGATGGCTGCGCGGTTTAATTTTTATACAAATTAGCACACTTACAGTGCAAACCATGTAAAATAACATATAAAAAAACAAAAGTGTATCTATTTTTTTTAAAAAGTTGTTTGAGTGAGTGGTATTGTTAACATCAGAAGCAGAATGCATGATACTTTCTGCAGCCATATAAGAAACAGCATGGTTTCTATTCTGAAATGAATTTTGATAAATTTGCTAAGACCAAACTCAATTGTGACAACCAAACTGCAATAAAGCTTGCACTTCTACCTGCTTATTGTGCTCAAACTAAGCACACATTAATGTTCAATCACTTAACTCAACAAACAATAATTGAAGATGGTTATATAAAAATCAATTACATCCAAACAACTTAACCAAATCAGTGCTTAGCGCGAAATGAAACTTGTATTCAACTAAAGGACCATTTACACGGGATAGTTACTTGCGATAGCACTTCTTAGAGTAGCCTGGCCTAGCGTTTACACATAAGCAAATTGTTGAAAGCAATTTCTATCAGCCAGTGCTCTCCAGACATTTCTGTTATCATCGGAATTTCACGAAAACAGCAAAAATTAGAAAGTGAAGATCCGAATAGATTAAATTTTTTTTGCGTCTCGCTTTTAACTTTTTGCTGAAAAAAATTTTTGATTTTATTTGCCACAACTCGGGAAATTTTTCAAAAATATTTAGGTATTAAATGAGTTCTCTCTTCTTTTGGCCAATCACGCTATCCCTCCATTTTTACGCTCTTTCGATATAATTTTTAAAAACTTGCACAAAAAACTTTCAAAAAAACGGAAACAAATTTTAACTTCCTAGAGAACTTGTTAGACGTTTTTGTTGACGCAATCACTTGCAGTCACTACACTGACTTGTTGCGATGGTTGAATTTACATCATAATAAATTTTAAAAGATCGTGCGGGTTTGCAGTTTAAAAATTCAGGGTTTGAAATCTATTTGTTCTGGTTTCGTGAGTTTACAAAAGGCAGCCTTATCAAAAACCGAAAAAATGCATTTTGCATTTTCTTTTGAATAATTGAGAAATTTTGACACGGATTTTTGTTTTGAGTCAATTGAGATTTGATATTACTAAAGCTACTAAAAAGAAGATTGTTTCGGACATTCATTGCTGATTAACAATAAACGTAATATAATATTTGAATATGTATAGACGTTTAGAAATATTAGTATTATCTAGTATGATTTCACGGATATGTTTTAAATAACTTTATTATTAAGATATCTACAATGGTATCCCATTGAATAGAACAATTGGTGATTGTTGAGATAGATTTACGATCAACTTCATTTTACTGTTTTCGACAAAACTGTACTGCAGTATTTTTATAGCTTTCCGAATTTTATTTCAAGCTTTTCTTCTAACGACGGAATTACGAATTCATTTTTCCAAATAAATTGTACACTATTTTTTTAATTTTTAGAAATTACGTACGGTAAATATACTAAACACTTAGATACTTAGAACACATCGTACATGTTTAACCTTTTAATCAGTACTGAACGAAGCACCGCAAACTATAGACGCGCGAGCCCTTTCGCACGTTAAAACTGTATATGAAAATCCCGTTGTAGAGGACGTGACGTCAGACATGGGCTCCAATAATTGTAGCCCGAACATAAAGAAATACCTATTTAACATCAACCGTGTTTTCTCAGGGACCGTGTGTACCTAATACGCCACAGTACATGATAGTGATCAAACTACTGTGGCTATCTCAAGCCCACAGTTAACGTGATCTCTTATGGATTATTAGAATCGATCGGTCTATAGTAAACAACTAATCTGCTTGGGCCGTGAAAAACGTGACGTAAAACAGTTTGGTTAGGTTATTTATTGGACGTTCAATATTTGTCAGATAAACATCGATTTGTTGTGTATTTGATAGCTAACGTTATATAATGTCGCGAAATAATAGAAAAAAGCCGTTGCCAAATTATGAACTTCGCCGTATATGGAAGGAAGACGAATTTAGTGATATAAGTGAGTATGAAGAGAGTAATTTCGAGGGTATCAGTAGTAGTAATAGCGATGATGTAGAGATCCCAAAAAAGAAACAGAAACTAATTCAAGAACGAATGTGCCGGGATCTAGCTCGAATTCTGTTGAAACAATTAAAGCACGTAAGTGTTTTGTAACGATAGTTTCAATGGACTATTCTGTTCTTCGTTATTCAGAAGTACACGATTCATCGGGCAAAAAATTGGAAGAAATTGGTGCAAATTTTATTTTAACAAATAACCGAATGCAGTGGAGTAAAGAAGTGTAGTTTCGAGAATCTAAATACCTTCGCTTTTACGGAAATTTCAGAATTTAATCCCGAAGAAATAGCGAAACTTCAAGGACGTGAACCAATTTATTTTTACTTATTGTTTATTGACGAGTTTATTCAGGATATGTTAAGTTGAGGAAACCAACAGATATGCGGAACATACAATAGTAGAAAGAATCGTTGATGAGTCAATTACAAAACATTCGCTTCTGAACACCTAGAAGTCAACAAGTAAAGGTGAGTTACTTCGTTTTCTAGCTCTAATTATTTGGATAGGATTACATAAGAAACTGGAGCTAAGAGATTACTGGAGTACAATTTATATACAAATGAATTTTCAAAAAATATGTGGTATTAGCAGAAATCGGTTTGGATTATTTTTACATTTTTTCATATTACCGATAATTAATTGGCACCGGCTAATGATACAACAAATGTGTGTACCTCAGCTGTCGTTGTTGCATAGACGAGACAATGGTACCATTTCAGGGTCGATTAAGCTTTTTACAGTACATTCCAGATAACGACATAGGTACGGAACCAAAATTTTTAAGTTTTGCGTCACAGGTGGCTACCCGCATGCCACTAAAATGTATGTTAGAAAAGCACAACCCATTGTAAAGTCTTTGACATCCAGAGTAGTAATGAAGCTTATGCAGTCACTTCTAAATACTGGTAGAACCCTTTATACCGTTAATTTTTATACCAGTGTTAACTTAGCCCATGAACTGAATAAGAATAAAACCCACTTGGTTGGAATCCTTCGTTCTAATAGGAAACATATTCCTAATGCCGTGTTGAATGCAAAGTTGAATAGGGGCAAAATGAAATTTTTAGAAAGTAATACCAACGCAATTATCGGAAAATAAAGAGACTAGAAAGATATGCTTTTTTTAACAACCAAAGAAGTGTCAAAAATGATTTCATTGATGTTTCAGATACGAAGGCAGCATACAGAGCTCCAGTTCGCAGAAGTATAAAATGGTACTGTAAAATAGTTGTGGAACTGTTAACAGACACAGCGATGGTAAACGCCCCCGTAGTTTATGGTAATGTGACTGGCAATAAAATGAGTGTCACCAATTTTCGTGAAAAAGTTGTCACATCTCTGCTGCACGATCAAAACAATGTGCCAAATAATTTGCAAGATCCACCTAGAAACCTTCTCAAAGAAAAAAAGAGGAAGGTGTTCAGTAAGTTACAAAACATATTCGGAAAGAGAAGGAAGAGCGTCTGCCATGAAACACTAAACGCGTTAATTCGTTCTGCACAGCGTGCACAAACATTAATTTTATGTGCATAAAATGTTTTTGTTCAAATCATGTATCATCCCTAAAAAATTATTTCGTTGTAAGCTTTTTCAAATAAATAATTTCGATTGTGAAGTAATATGGTACACATAGTTCAGGATAACGACAAAGAACAAACATGTTTTGTATGGACCGCGTGTACAAAATTTGTACATGGCTTTCTTTTATATTTTTTTTGTGATTTACTAAAATAACTCTTAGTCATGATACGTATCTTTATTCAAATTTGGCAAAAAAGTTATCCGGTCTGAAGTAAAGTTTCCATTTAACGACCCGGGACTTAAATAACGACCATATTAAATTAATGTTTTAAAGTAATAAATGATACCTATATCCTATACTTTAATATGTTTCAATATTTTAATTCATAACAACTTGTACCGTTTTTTTTAATGAACGTCTGTTGAGCTCGCGCCCTAGAGCCCTTATGGACCAGCCGCCACTGAAAAATAGTAGCACAGAAGTATTAGCCAAGTTGCAAGTACGTATCCTTAAAAACTATTGATTAAATTGTAACATAAAAAAACATTTCTTAAAAGACAAAAATAACAAATATTTGTTATTAGCAAAAATATCAATTTCCTAAACCTTAGAATATGCCTTATAAATACCAGCTAAAGGAAAGAAAAACATTAGTGTTTTTAAATTAAATAAAACTGATTACAGTTCATGGAAAATCCTAGAAGTAGGTATACTGCGACGATAAAAAGAAAATTGACTTAATAGTAATATCAATATATCGATTCCAAACGCACTGTAGACAAACAAAATTTGTTGTAAAAAAATTATTAAAAATATTTGAAAACAAATTACTCGTTAAAAGATTTTACTATTAAAAAAAAATAAACGCAAACAAGTCGAATTAAAAACAAACTAATTACTAATGAAAAACTAGAAATAGTACCAAAGTTCACTAAAATGATATTAGTTATAGTTCTTTCCTTAAAGTGTTGAATCATATAAACCCAAATTATATCAAAGCCAACTTTTATGTGCAATTTTTTTTTAGATTCCAAGTTTAACTGCTCTTATTTTTTAAGTATAGTCCGAATAAAAAGAGCAGTGCGGTTGTATTTAATTTTTAGATGGGGTGTAAACAATACTACAACTCGGCATTTATAATTTCTTTAATTTTTCTGTATTTTCAGTAATTTAACAATGTTTGTAGTATGATGTTCAAAATAAAAATAAAAACAAAACGCTAATTACAAATGTAATTAAGAAACTCGAACAAACAAGTAGAAGTGAGAAACTTCTTAAAATTTCAATTAAAAAAATTAACTAAATTAAAAACGTAACTTTAACTACAACATGCAGCTAAAAATGAAAATTTTAATGTAGAAGTTTTATAATCATCATTATCACTCAAGAACGAGACAAACGTAACAAATTCTAATAAATCAATAGTTTAACATTTTAGTTTTATGATTATGTAATAGGTAGGTGCACTTTCATTGAGTAATTAATTATTGTCAATATGTACAAATAATTTAACGTATTCACAAAGCGACTTTAGTAATAGTATTTATCAAAATATCAAACTACAGGTAGATAAAAAGTAGAAAGTTGTATTACAATTCACTATAGTATTTGTTATGGTATTTAATCATAAAGTCCATTTGTTTATCCTGTATCAAAATTATACACAAACATTCTTCGTGCTAAAAGTTTTCATAACCAAATCCAAATGACTTACCTAGATTCTTGATTCAAAGAACTGAATCAATATGCCTGGTGGGCGTAATGATGTAACATGGCATTTGAAAAAATTATGATAGTAAAAAAACTAACAAAGTATATCCGTTATTCTGAAAAACTTCAGGCTGTCCGTTTAAAATAAATATGTTGCATTAAACAAAAATTTTTTCCCCAAAAATTAAAAACACTTGAATAATGTTAGAATTCAGATTTATTACAATGTATTTAAAACGATAAAAATTTATTGTTCCATAGAATCATTGGAGTACACTAGAAACTCAACTAATTACGTACTTAAAGTTGGCAAGTCATTTATGGTGTAACTTGGAAAACACTATTCGTTGTTTTGATACTTTTTTATTCATACTTTGATTTTGTAAATTTGATAAAAAGAGCAGAAGTCACTACTAATAATGTTAACAACGAGTATATAAACATTTATCTGTATCAAAACAATGTCTTTGGATTTTGTAAAAACGACATTAGGATTTCTAGTATTTTAATTTTTACTTTGAACAACCGTGCTTCTTCCTTGCAGCTAAATTTACTAAAAAAGTACATAACTTTATGACGTGCTATAGACACCGTGAGGTTTAACAATATTGCTAGAGTGTACACTTAGTCGGACACTGCATAGGGTTTCTACGTCCGGTTTTCTTGGCCAAAATACGTTAGCTTTTGTTTTATTCAAAAAACCATTGTATTTGTTTTATATTTAGAATAAGATTAAATGTGCTATTTACGAAATGCAATATTACATTTTATAAACCAGTGGCGTACCGGAAGGTAGGGGTAGGTTGCCTCAATTCGCACAAACACTGAAGAATCTTTTGAAGAAAATCGTATAGAAAATGTCACTTATCGTCAGTGGGTGTCTGTTGATCGTTGCAGTCTCGAAATTTTCTGTAACACACTGAACAAAAAAGCACGATTTTATTGCAAAGCAGCAGTTAACATTCCTTAATGATAAAAAAGAAAATATTAAAGAGTCTGAGTTTGTAGTAAACCTAGATTTCATTATAAGCGACTTTCGGCTTAGACCGCGTCGTAGTTAAACACCCAGACTTTTTAGGCTTGGTCCTAGTCTCTTGTTGAGAGCCAAAACAGAAAGTAGAACTTGGCCTTTGCCGTATTGTCGTTCGTAAACCCAAACAAACTGTTTATTAGTTGTTAGTGTAGTTGTGCACTGCAGTGGCTGGGGGTCAATACTGCAGGAAGGTCATTTCAAAATTAAAACTTTAAAATTGCATTCTTACTTAAGAAAATAGTTATATTTCAAGTCAATTTCGTATTTTTTGGAGGGTCATTGACCAATTGACCTAATGGAAAAGCCGCCACTGGTGCACTGTATTTAATATTACATCATTAGATTTCTTGTTTAGCTGCGGTCTTTTTGAGATATTTCAGAATATCTGCCACCATCGTTAGTAGAACCATTGATAGAATCTTCGATTGGAATCGTTCTAATATTTATGTTAGATGTGTCCCAAAGTATGTACAAAATGGTTTGTTTATAAATTTATATGACAGAAGTTTATTATTTCATGTGAGTTTTGATTTCCGCACAACAACCAATACATTGAAGTAAGAATGATTCTCGTCGTTTAGTTTTTGTGAAAACATGGTTAGGTACTCCAGGTCTTTTGTGAAAACATGGTTAGGTACTCCAGGTCTTTTGTCAAGATATAATCCAGATATTTAAAAGTATAAAATAGCAATAAAATGGCATGGTATGGTTATATACACCAGTATACTAACTTTATCTAGTAATTTAAATAAGTATCACTGTGTTGTGTTAATAATCGTTATCCACAATTTGTTTACATACCTACATCCTTCTAAATCTTCGTTGATATTTTTGCACAATCACAGAAAAAAAATCTGCCTGAAGTTATAAGAAAATGTTATTTGTAATTTTTGTGATTATACTTTCAAAACATGACCAAAAACAGACCCCTCTTACGTCTCAGACAAAAAAAGATTATAGCAAATTAAACTGCAACATAAGCCAGGAAAGGCCTTGAATTAGATAACTGCTCATGTATAGTACATACATGACTACTTTGCTAAATAGTTTTTCTTTCGAGTAGGGTATTATTTTTTTTAATGACAGAAGCAATATTTACTTGAAGCAATGGATAAAAATGATAAAAACAATTTAAAAATAAACCACCTTATTTTTAAAGATCTTTCACGAGTGCTACCTATTAAGCAATCACCATGTAGCACAGAACAGCAAAAAAAAGTAATTTCTTGCCATCACATTCGTTGTTCCGAGTATGAAACTATATAAGAACAGTCATATTAATTGGAGATCACGTTCTAGTGAAATTCGCTGGAAAAACATCGACTATCAGTATTTTGCCCTTATTGACAAAGAAAATGATGCGAAGATAACTTCTTGAAGTTTTACGGTTACAAAGCACAAACTTTTCAGTTAATAATGATATTTCAGACCTTTAATACTTCTGACAATAAAGGCACGATCTTTTTAAACACACTATAAATCTGTTCATTCGTCACTGCTCTTTTAGACTACATGAAGTAATAAATTACAATCTGCGATAACTGCTTTATTTTTGTGACTGAAATTACTGTACTTCTTGCTATTAAATTTCCGTTAGAATAGAGGCCATAGGTGATTCCTTCCGGTGAATATTGACACACTGTAAAATTGGTATTTCCAATATTGACATATAGACATGGTAAAACATTAATTCTGTTTTTACTCACTTTAGGTGTTAAAAGCTTGTTTGTAGGTTTGGTTGAGGAACAGTACAGAAAACAATATTTTTAGTGAGTATAAGTGATTTTAATGTTTAAATTATCATTTCAAACTTGAACTTTGATTTGGTAACAAAAAGTTTTAAAAATCGTAGAAGATTCTTCATCTAGAACCGTTCATAACAAATGACAAAAAACGTAATAATGAAGTTACATTGTGTTCTTTAGATATTAACTACCTATTCCTTGTTTAAGCACTACATTATTTACTAGACAAGTAGCACAAACACTAATGTAATAAAACCGCCTTAAGTATTGATCGCCTTAAAACCCAAAAACAATTGGAACTCGAACATAGTGTCATTTAAGACTGGTTCTTCCTTAATTGCGATTGGGTACCCACACAAAATTTTTTTATAATTATAGTTACCGACCAACATAATTAGTACCAGTAAGAACTAAAACTTGAAAGTAGTTAAGGTTACTGCACTCGGAAGACGTTCAACAACAAGTCTAATTATTACAGTAATTGTTCTAAATATACAATGCCGCTTCGTTACAATGAATATTCATTTGTTTGAAGAAATGTAAATATTCTAATTACACTCGACTTTTGTTTTACCAGCTTGCACTTACTACTTCAAAACTAAGTACTTTTTCTTTTTAATTTTTACAAGTGAATTCCAGGTAAACTTAATTATTTGGTAAATGGACGATGATACATAGGTTTCTAATCGATGAGTCACCAAACAAATATTAATGACCTATCTCAAACACGGGGTGGTGCGCATGTTGCACCCTCGATTGCGTTGCACATTTATTATTACAAACTGTATATTTAAACAAAAACGCAAGAAGATACGGCTCACGTAATTTTTTCACTTTTACTTCCTAAGAATACCAATTGAATTGTAAACGCGTTTACCTAGTGAAAACGCATTTTTTTTGCACCATTGTGGGAACATTGTGTTGCATTACCTTGTATTTACACTTTCGTTTGTTTTTTGTTTGTATTCACTCGCAAAAACACGTTAAAATCAAATGTGCACCTGAAAGTACGTGATCATACACCTGCGATTACCTGAATCACAAACAGGTTTTGCTTGAGCCAATCACGCAACTAGTTATTGCAAAAATGTATGTCCGGGACACATGTCTACGATTATCCCATTTAACGTTAAAATAATAATAATAAAAACGCATAAATTGCAATTACGAATTTAATACACAAGTTTATAAGTATGTAGGTTGGGTCATTCAAAAATAAAACGGTTTAAGTTACTCACCCATAAGTCGGTACCCCAACTCATTGTTGCTGAAAATAATATAATCCAAAATTCGTAATAATCACTAACACACTAAACTAATCACACAATTTCTGTTAATTCACGTTGCAAACCGTTTTTGACTGTTATTATACAACATGGCTGTAAAACTACTTGCTCTGAAGAACGAACTTCTTAAACTGAAATAGATACAACTGCATACACAAACGTAAAACGCGCCATCTATCAGCATACTATCTAAGCGCGTTAAAGTCGTCTACTGTAAATATACATCTTTTACTTTTAATCGGCACATTTAAAATATTTTTGGATAAAAATTTTTGTATTTCTACTGTACGCATTCTAGCAAATTAAAAATATTAAAGTTGCATTCACAAACAAAAAATTATTTAAATTATATTTCTATAATTTGGTAAAAAATGGTAAAAGCAAACTTATTCGAATCATATTTAAACTGTTTTTGCATTATTCAAATCAATTTTAATACTTTTTTTCTAGAGTAGAATTACAGAGTCCTGTTTGTCAAAGTTCTTCGGGTTGACGGTCGAAGGCCTGTCGAAGGTATTAAGTATTAAGTTTGCTGCCATCTTTGAATCTATTTCTAGATGCCCGCACTATTCTTACACTACAAATTATCGTCTATTTCACATGTAACAGCAGTTCACAGTTGATCGCACTATTCGAGACCTTGGTAACCGAAATCACTTAACAAAAATATAAGAAATTCTAGAGAAAAAAAACTTGTAAAGACGAAAACACTATATGGTATTCGTACTTGGTACCTCCCAAACTGAAAACAGTCGAAGATGTTCATTAGTGGACTATTCTATAGCTAGGGGAAGAGGTGGTTGCGGCACGCCCCAGGTGTCACCCGTTTCATCACAGATACCTGAAGTTTAATTGCCAAATAAATTGATCTAATCGATTACTATTGAATAGACGCATTGGAAGCTCAGAAAGCGAGCTTGTGTTTATTCATTCGCAAAGTATTTTCATGGAGTGATACTATCGATATTAGCTCTGGGTGTCACTCATGCTAGCTACGCCACTGCGTAAAGCATATCTTTATTTACTAAGCTAGCTGTTTAACTCTTGTAGATGCTAGTTGCTTACGTTTTGAATCTAAACACGGCGAATCAGAAGTTTTACTCTGACATTTTTTGTGAAAGTAGAACTTATGAACTATATACCCATGACTCATGGGGTCAAATAGGCTTAGAACTTAAGTTCTGAAAAATAATTCAATAAATAACATTAATGATAAGTAATAAAATAGTTCAAAACCATCACAAAGCTGTTAAAACAATCAAGGACATGACATCAACATAATAAATAAATAAATAAATAAAATAATAAACTTTGTCATATGCTGGTTTTACAGCAACGGAAGAAAGTGCTAACCGCCATGCAAAGGTAAAAAAGAAGAAAAGAGCAGTTGCTCAGAACACTAATGTCTCGCGCAGTTATATATAATGTCACTTCGTCACAGACATTAACAAATCATGAATACAATTCTTAGTAGACACTAGCGCATATGGTTGCCAACTTTTTGTCACTTAAAAACCAATCCGATTTTTTCTTTTATTATTGTTAAAATACATTATTTTGACAATTTTATTTATTATTTTTAACAAGTTTTAACAAAAAAAAACTATTTACTTACAATTAAAAGTTTAATATAAAACAATTTCAAAAATCCAAAAAACTAATTTATACAGATATCAATTAACAAAACATATTAGTTTACTAATGACTTAAAACCGAACTCAGCAAACAAACTTTATTTGAAGATTTTGCGAAGCTTATTAAAAAGTTGATTGTTTTTTATGTTTGTCACATCGTGACAACATTCACCTGCCGTGAATCTAAAAAGTTTACACTGTTTCATAGTAGTATACCATACTAGTCTATTCACATGTAATAGATAAAATAAATATCTGAGCTGAACTGGCGATTGCAAAACTGAATACTGGCATAACACTGGTAACTGACGTAATTTTCACATATTTAAATATTAAATATAAATAAGTTTACTTACAATAATCCATAAAGATTTGTTAATAACAAATATAACGAGAAAAGTAAAGATAGGTTAGAAAAAATGTACAGGTAAATGTTTGTAAGAACATTTTGACATAAACCGATCTAACATACAAAGCGAACACTCAGCACGCTGAACAAATAAAACAGATTTACTTACAAGTAAAATCAAAACTGATTATTTATCAGCCGAGATACCATTAAACTGGCCAAACCGGTAAAAACTGGCCTAGTTGGCAACCCTATAAGCGCAATCCAAACACGCAATATTTTATGTTTTTCTATTGTTTGTCTTAGTTTGTTCAAAGTTCTGCTAAATACTTCTTGTTGTGCTTTTCGGGAATATTCTGTTTGGTACCTATACTTTTTCAAAAACTTACAAAATACTTTTTTTAAAATGTTGTCAATTCTTCAGTAAATTTTGCCTAGTTTTCGACAATTTTATTAGATTATTTGTTTTACTTTGACTTACTCAATTTTTATTATTATGCTAAATCATTTGAAGTTTCTTGACAGACATTTCACACAATTTGCAAAATAACATGCTTCCATCTGTTATCAAATCTTTTTAGTCTTTGGCAAACCGGTTTAAAGTGACAGATACACAAATTTCCTTTTTTGGCTTCATAGAATACGTTAACGAGAATGGCAATGGCATAATTGCAAAATAAATGGTCCTTCTGTCGTCAACTTTTAGTGGTGGATTGCGCGCTTTTTTAGTTTGTAAATAAGGAACTCTGAGTTCTTTTCAGATAGCGAATAAATGTTCAACTTTAACTAAAGCTCAAGGATATTGATATTTGATTTGTGAGTTATCAGCCGCATATAAAGGTCGCCAGTAAATTTAATAGTAGAATAGTATTGATTTTGCGTGTAGCGTAGTAGTTGATGCTCCTTTCTACGAACCTTACCTCTACGTGGTTAAAGGCAAGCAACAAAACGCAATAAATCTCCCATTTGGGCAATAAGATTCTGTGCACAGCTAAAACGCTAGCGTCAGGTACAGTCTTTTTCCAAGCGACGCTCTACCTTACATACTTCAACAGCCTCTTTCATGGAGGTTGAATCTACGCCGTCGTAAAGGCGACGACGTTGTCCTCATCCCGGATGAATCCCTAACCCAGATAGCATGTAAACTTACAACAAGTTCGCTTTTAGCTTGCTTTGTCCTTGCCAAGTTTACGAATCTTGCTGCAAGTTTATTGGTAATATCAGGTATTATTCGCAACTTTGACGGCCCGCTTGAGAAATTAGAGTAGCTTGCTGCAAACTTGCAGAAAACTTTCTTTTGCAATTTGCAATACGCCAGCGTAAACGCATAAATACCGGCGCATGTCTCCACATTTTTATGTTAATAAAAGCACATCAGTATAGAAACAATACAGTAGTTTCACTTCGCAGAAGGCACTTTGATCTCCGCGCATTATGCTGCTAATTGATTTTGATGACAAAATCGGACAAAAATAAACGGTCTTTTTTTAATTTGTTTGCAAGAGTTATGTCACGAGTTGGTATGCGCGAGGTAAATTATGTTACAGAAATTTGATCCAGTAAACTACTTTTATACTGTGATAAAACTCATGTTTGTCATTTACATGGTGTTTGTATTCTACCACGTTATTATTTAATTCTGTGTTTACTCATCGTCGACTTTTTAGGTGAGTATTATTGCATTTTAGTGCACTTATTGGTTTGTATACTTATTCGATTAAAAATTTTAAATCGTTTTGCAAAACACTAGTAACTGAGTTTGAGACCATTAATGTATGTTGTGTATTGTATAATAATAATATTTTAAATATTTAAAGTTTTGCAAACCGAGCGATGAATAGGACAAGTGAAAATGGAACAGAATTAAAACAAACAGATAATACCTAATGAAGTAACTAGTTTGTAGAAACAAGTGTTTATTTAATTACAATATCAATAAGCAAAATATTTTTTTGTTTTTCTTGGTACCTTTCTTCTAAATATAGTGATACCAATGGTGATACTGAAAGTTTGACGAATTTCCATGACAAGCAACGTTAATATGTCTGTAAGTAAGTAAGCCTTGCGATTACATATTTCAATAGCATTTTTACAAATTTTAAACTTTGCCATGACCAGGGACTGTAACGTTTCTGCAAATTCAAATCTTGTCATGGCAAGACACGTAAGAATATTGCTACAAGTTTGTCGAAACAAGGTTATCACAAGCTCGTTATTACATCCTTAGTCAACTTCCAGCAAATTTGCTGCAAGTCTCCAAACTTGTCATGACAATATTGCTGCAAGTTTGTCGAGACAAGATGTCAAAAGCTTATTATTGCTTCCTTAGTGAACTTCAAGCAAACTTGCTGGAAGTCTCTAAATTTGTCATGACAATATTGCTGCAAGTTTTATAGTTGTTACGATAAGTTTGCTGCAATCTTGATACAGAGAGTCCTTTGATACTGACGTCACGCGCCTTACAAAACTAACATCTCCCTTTAAATTGACTCTTTCTAAGTAATCAGAAATCATTGATTTAGTCAGCAAGCTTTAAGCGTTTTTTCGTAAACCATAATTTCCCGTCGCGCAACGCAACAAACTGTTGACATTGCCTTAGAAGACGTACAAACAGGCTTGCAAACTGTTACCGCCAAACTTCTCAGCACCCCTGCTGCAGTCCTTGCTCCTTTTGCGTACGCTGCTCGATCTAAAATAGAGAGTCACAGTTTCTTCGAGTAAAAACACTTATTAACCGCCGAGTGAGGATGTACGCATTCATCGCCAATACTTCGATAAAATTTTTGATGAATTAAGATGAGACGTTCCTATCATAATAGCAGATGACTTCAATTCGAAATCGCCATTTTGACACTCCCCGGTGACCGACAAGCGTGAACGATACGTGGGCAGGGCCGGCGCTACCATTAAGGCGAACTAGGCGGTCGCCTAGGGCGCTATCCAGAGGGGCGCAAAAATGTGTAATCGCCATTATTAAAAAACAACTTTTATTATATTATATAAACTATAGACAGCGTAATATAATAAAATAATGTATTTTTAATTTCGAACATTTCAGATGGTTATCTAGTTTTAATGTTGATTTAGAGATCGCATGACGCGGCGTTCAAAAACACGTGCAATTATGATTTTTAATTCTTCCGAGAACGCACTTCTCGATGTTATTGTTTGTGTACCACCATTTTTAT
This sequence comes from Aquatica leii, assembly GCA_035610365.1. Taxonomy (NCBI): domain Eukaryota; kingdom Metazoa; phylum Arthropoda; class Insecta; order Coleoptera; family Lampyridae; genus Aquatica; species Aquatica leii. The sequence continues at coordinate 102,498,926 of CM069433.1, read as the reverse complement.
CGCACCCAACGAAATAAAAATAGTCTCGCAGTCATGCGAACGTGATCCAAACATAAATAAAAATTATTTCAATTCATAATATGGAAAAATTATCTTAAAATGTTTTATGTCTGCACTATTTATTTACTTGCTGGAAATGTTTGTAAACATACTAGCGCTCACAACGGTAGTGAAAGAGCGGTACATCAAGATTGAGTTTATTAAAAATGCGTGTACACAATACTATTCTGTGCCGCCCCCACCTCCAAAACAACAGCGCAAAAGTTATAATTGCTCAGTGTAACACTGACAGTGTTTTACTGATAAGTGTAATATTGTGCATTATTAGAAAAATAATTGATTCAGTGAAGTTACGTGCAGTAAATTTTATTTTGTTATCCTTCATACGACTCAACATTACCTACTTCTTTGCTGGTAAGTTTAATAGCAAATATCACTATGTTGTATTCAAATATTTAAATATTATTTATAGTGGTATATTATTACTTTTAAAATGTTATCAAAAAAGCCATCGAGATTTCAAAATCGTAAGCGCAAAACTCTCAGAGCTCAAGAGCGTGAAAAGCAAAGTGGTCGACTGTTAAAGTTTTTTAAATCAAGTCATGATGTTTCCGCCATTAGCGAGTTGGATAGATGTGTAGGACAATCAGATGTACAACAAGATATGTCCGATCATGCGAATGAAGGTATTTCAAAAAAAGAAGAAAATAAAAGAGGAGAAGGTGTTTCAGAGTCTGATAATATAATACAAAGCGAATGTTCTCATGAAACTGAATCCAGTACCACTACGGTAGTGGTACTGGATTCAATTGGTAGTGGCAGTACTATTGTGATGATAATTTTCGTCAGATTTTATTACAAAATCCACCACATCAAATTATTACATATAATTTTCCCAAAGATTCCAAAAATCGAAGATTTTTTCCAATTCACTATAAAAGAAAACTAGCTAATGGTGAAGAAATATACCGTACATGGTTGATGTATTCGACTATAAAATATGCGGTTTTTTGTTTTTGCTGCAAGTTATTTAATAAAAACAGTTCGTCAATCCTAGAAAAATCAGGATCAAAAGACTGGAAAAATATTGGAGCAATTCTATCTTCACATGAAAGGAATACTTTCCATTTAGACAACTTTCAGACCCGGAAAGAACTTGATGTGCGTATATCCAAAAAAAAACAATTGATAATATTAACCAGCAAAGTATCAAAGAAGAAGAACAATATTGGCGGCAAATTTTGGAACGTTTGATCGCTTTGATCATAGTACTTGCCACTTAAAACTTAGCATTTCGTGGAACAAATGAAAAGTTGTACAATAACAACAACGGTAATTTTTTGAAGTTTGTAGAATATCTAGCCCTCTTTGACCCTGTAATGAACGAACATTTGCGCAGGGTCAAATATCAAGAAATTATGGTTTATTACCTGGGAAAAGATATTCAAATTGAACTTATGCAGATCCTAGCAGGAGCTATAAAAAATAAAATTTTGTCACTTGTGAAATCGGCAAAATATTATTCAGTTATTTTGGATTGCACACCAGACGTTAGTCATATTGAACAGATGACTATGATTATACGTTTTGTTGATATTATCAAACCGCTAGATAGTGAGATGTTCGAGCCTGCAGTAATAATAAGAGAACACTTTCTAGGATTTATTGCATTAGACGAAACTACTGGGGCATTCATAACAGAAACTTTGATTGAAAAGTTTGAGCAAATGGAATTACAAATTGAAAATCTCCGTGGACAAGGGTATGATAATGGAAGTAATATGAAAGGAAAAGAAAAAGGTGTACAAAACAGAATTCTAAACATAAACCCGCGAGCGTGTTTATTCCCTGCAATGCACATTCTTTAAATTTAGTTGTCAATGATGCCTGTAAATGTTGCCTAGAAGCGACTAATTTCTTTAGTTTAGTTCAACAGATTTATAATTACTTTTCTGCATCGATTCAATGTTGGCATGTGTTTATTAGCCATGTCGTGGATTTAACAGTTAAACCGTTAAGCGAAACAAGATGGGAAAGTAAGATTGATGCTTTAAAGCCTATAAGGTATCAGCTTGGTGCAATATATGATGCTTTAATGGAAATTTTTGATGACCCAAGACTAAATAATGCATGTGGTAATACTACCCGAACGGACGCAAAGGCTCTTGCCGATGCAATTTATAAATTCAAGTTTATGGTATCCCTTGTCACATGGTATAACATTCTTAATGAAGTGAATGTTACAAGCAAAATACTACAAAAAGAGAATTCTGATATACATTCAGCTACAAAACAACTTCAAGTGACTAAAAATTACCTGTTAAAATGTAGAAGTGATGATGGTTTTGAACAAGTTTTAATTGATGCTGCCGAGATTGCAAAGGAATTAGAAACAGAAGTGAAATTTGAGCCCGATGAATGTAGAAGAAGGTTACATAAACGGCAGTTTGAATATGAAGCTCAAGACGAGGCACCACAAGATCCTAAACAGAAATTCAAAGTAGAATTCTACTACACTATCTTGGACATGGCTATACAGTCTATTGAAGAGAGATTCCAACAATTAGAACAACATAATATTCTATTTGGTTTCCTTTATGATATATCCAATATCAACAAAAAGACACATGCGGATATAGTTACTGACTGTAAACATTTGGAAACGTCTTTGACGCATAACGCTAATAAAGATATTGATGCTTATGATCTTTGCAATGAGCTTCAAGTAGTAGCTCGAAGGCTTCCAAAACCTATGTCACCATCAGATGTGCTTCTTTATATAGTACAACAAAAATTGGAAGATTGTGTACCAAATGTTGTTGTATCCTTAAGAATACTATTAACACTTCCAGTGTCCGTGGCTAGTGGAGAACGCAGTTTTTCAAAATTAAAATTAATTAAAACTTACTTGCGTTTAACTATGTCACAAAACAGACTCATGGACTTAGCAACAATTTCAATAGAATGTGATTACGCTTCGACACTAGAATTGAAGGAATTAGTAGAAAGTTTTGCAAGGAAGAAAGCACGTAAAATTAAATTTTGATTTTGTAGTCTACTTGTAACGTTTATGCAATTGATAATAAATTAATATGTCACTTTAAATTTGTTTTACATATTTTTTTTAAATTTGTATGAAAGGGGGCGTTTTAATAAGTTTTGCCTAGGGCGCTAAATAACCTGGCACCGGCACTGTACGTGGATGAACGGGACCTCTATATTGTCAACGAACCTCACCAACCTTTCACCTTCTATAGCCAATTAGGCTCGACGAACATCGACGTCATTTTGGTGTCTCCTGCTGTTGCCAGAAAAATCCTAAACTGGCGTGTTGTTCCAGAATAAGTTATTAAAAGTGACTACCAACTTATACGGTTTGAGTTAACCGTCGAAACCACTCATCTAGAATGTATCTCTAAGAAAATTCTGGATTATAAACGCATAGATTCCGTTCGGCTAAATATGGCAATCGCAAGTTCTATTCCTGCTTATCTTCCACGTGGTTCTTTGTGTCACGATCCTAGATCTGTAGACTGCGTCATTTGTAAGTTAACCCGCATTTGTTTCTTGCCAACGTAGCTTAACCTGCATACACATAAACTCTAGAACCGGTGTACCGTGGTGGGAGTCCTAAGTTAGTCTGGTTAAAGCTGTCCGTCGTGTGGCGTTCCTGACACCCCATTACATCGGATTTTCGCTAGTCGCAAATTCGATGACGTTCGGGGTGACCTGTTAGTTACGATCTACCCTTATCCCGAATCCCCTCAGACCATCCTTAGACTGGTGCCTGATGTAAATCTATATAAACTTTTTACAAAGAAAGACCAGAGCCTTTATTAGAAATAGTTTCTTTAGTGTTGCTAACGTATGCATGGTAATTAAGTTTTATTATTTTGAAAGCAGCGATCGCAAAATAAGAGTTTAGTTTCCTTATATAACATTGCATGTTTATTTAGAGCCACTTTAGTTTACTACATTTTTAGTTGGTTTTCGTTTTAGAATTGCATTGGTTAATTTTTATAATGCTTTTATCTCAAAAAAAAGATTAGTTATGAATAGCTTGCAACTTAAAATCCACCTGCCTGTATCATAATTCCAATACATTTAAAAATTAAATACACACATATGAATAATTTGGTTAGTATGGTTTTTAACATGTTTTGTAGCATAAACATGTTGTCTGTCGGAACAAATCTATAATGACGCACGTGCTTGTCTTATTTACTAAATATACGATATGTTTGAAAGAGATACAAGTGATTATTTAGGCGAAAAGATGTTTTAAACAAATCTGTTTACAAATTATCTAAGAATGTATTTGCACCACAACTGTATTACTTTTTAATGCAACCTATTTTTTTTTAAATAAACAATCGCACATTAAAAAGTAGAGTTATAAAACTGAAATGTATGATCGTACGCTACTGTAATGTAATCGCGGCCCAAAGGTTGGGATTTTACATAAATGCGTTCTTACGTCGACCCTCTTTATAGTTGGTTGTAATTATAGTACAGTATGCTTGTGTTAGAACTCGTCTTACGTGAAATTTATCAGAGAACGTTTTCATTATCTGATACGGAGGAAAACCAATATAAATTGTTTTAGCAACAGGTCCTGAATATTACGGCACTGCTTTTTAAACAATTACATATCCAGCGCCGATGTTCACCTCCAACATCACTCTGTATTAAAAACGTTTTGATTCTCAAAAAAAAAAATAAAAAAATACACTATACGTTATCTGACGTTGCATGAGAAATTCGCAATTTTTTAATTTAAAAGTAAACCAGAAAATTCTTATTGTTAGCAAAAGTAATTATCAAAGATTGAACTTACGTACAATAAAAATATTAAATTTATTGTCATTACTAAAATAGAGATAAAAATTTTAACAATAAAATTAAAAATATCTCTTAATTAAAATAACTATAAAATATAAACTTTATTTATCTTAAAAGCGTAAAAATATTAAAATTATAGTCTAATATATAAAAATTTAGAATACAATAAAAGATGTTACAAAAAAGACCATCCACATTTTTAAGTACGTTTTATACTGCAAAGCCAATGGTAAACTGATAGAATTACTGTAGCTGAACATAATTTGCAGGAAATAGTCCATATGAACCTTTACACATTCCTCTCCACCAGCCTTCGTCAATCTAATAATAATTAAATACTTCATCAATATTAAGATTAAATAATACAGAACAGACCTTTTCTACGTGTGTAATTATATCGTCAGGGTCGAATGATATTTCATCTGCTGCTCCAGCTTGATAATCATATAACGCAATTGCTGTAAGACCAGTATCGACAATTTCATCCTGTATTTCTTCGGAAGGACTTTCTGGAGCGTCAACGACTTTAAGTGTTTCCTAATGAAAGTTAAAATTTAAAAAAATTGCTTAACCTGTAACTGAAAAATACTTGTTCCACTGAAATTTCCGGTTCTTGAAAGTTTTGATAAATTTGCTCATCATTTGATGACGTTTCTATAGTTTCACTATGTATTTTTTGCTGTTGCAGTTGTTTTAATTGTTCCAATTCTTGTCGCACCTGCAAACAACAAATGCTTACACTATATTTTTTTCAGAAATACAAAAATTTGTAGTATTCATTAAGATCATGAAAAGTACAAAATAGTTAGTAACCCTTGTCAATAGTCAATATATGTAAATGTATCGGTACTAACCTGATTATTCGTAGAGCTTTCAGACATGCTAGATTCTTGATTACTAAATTGAGATAATTTTGATTGATCCAGTTGACCGGGTGCACTTTTACTTGTTGGTGATAGACTAGGTTCACTAGTATGTTGCAGAAACGCAATCTTTGACTGATCCAATTGTTTAGGCGTTTTGTTTTGTACAGGAAGAACTTCTGCAGACGCCGGTGCAGTGAATGCAGCTGCACGAGATTGAACATTCGATTTTGAAAAATGCGATTGTGGAGTAGGTCGCGAAGCAATTTCTTCTACCTTCTAAAAACATTAAAAAAAGAAATCAATTAATTAAATCGAACATAATACTTGCCATATTTTCAAAGCGCGCTCGTAATTCTGATGGTTTAGCAGAACCAATATCTGGTTTGGTTTTTGTATAAGTCGTACCAACAGAAGATGGTTGGTCACCAAACGCAACAGCAGATTTATCCATGCGATCAGTTTGAACTCCAAACTTTCCGCCAAAACCAATTTTATGATCGGTTTGACTTTCGTGTTTTTGTGCAGCTTCATGATGATCCCAACCAACTGCAGATTTATCCTGCCTGTCAGATTGAACGCCAAATTTCCCTCCAAATCCTTTGCTATAATCTAAATCTACAATGTAATATATGTTAACAAAAATAAGAACAATTTCGATACCTTTTTGCGATTCATGTTTTTGAAGTTTCTCTACATGGTCCCATCCCACAGCAGATTTATCTTGCCTATCAGTTTGCACACCAAATTTTCCACCAAACCCTGAACTATAATCTTTTTGAGATGCGTGCTTTTCAATTTTCTCCTTATGATCCCAATTCACAGCGCTCTAAAATAATATTTTCCTTGATTTTTAATTTTAACTTATTTAAAAACAGTCAATGCAGAAAATTTCGTCCACTGCAGCAATGGAAACTTTGCTAGACTGTCACCTCTACATTTAGTGATAGAATTAGAAACTTTGGCAGCAGCGTACTAGTTAAAACCTAACGGATGGCGAAACACTCGTACTCCCTAACATAAAAGTGAGACAATCCTGAATGTAAGATGTGTAGAGAAGAAGACGAAACACCTCTTCACATATAAGCGAATCTCCGGCTCTTATAAATGCTAGATATTTACACTTGGAAGCTAAGTGTATAAAACCGAAAGCAGTGTTGTAAATAGATAATTTTTAAATTATATAGATAAAGTTAATTTTTTTTCTTTCAAAAACTATCTAGTATTAGATAATAGATTAACTATTCAAACTTTATATAGATAACAGATGAAATAATCTAGGTAGTAATAACGATAGATGGAGTTCATTTGAAGAAATACTATGGAATGCGGGTAATTACTGAAGAAAAACATACATATTGTAACTAAAATTTTACGAGACTGGATTTTTTATAAATATTATTTAAATAATTTAAATAAAAAAATATATATATACAGATACATATAACTTATATATTTTTTGATTGTATCTAGATACATATAAATAGATAAAACATATGAATCTAGATTAATTTATCTATATAAATTTATATAGATAATTTACAACACTGACCAAAAGTAATAGGAAACAATTTATTGAGGAAATAGAACTTATAAGTTGAAACTCTATGGGGTACAACAAGCTTAGAGCTATTAAGAACCTAATCCACAAGAATAATAATAATGATAATAATAAAGTTGTCGCAGTATCTATGGTAAATAGATAAAAATTTATTTCAGAATTAGCAGCATTGTCTGCATTTTACTTTTTATTTCAAACTTCGCCATTCAGACATCTTTTATGAAGATCAGATGCCGTAAGAGAACGTAGTTATGTATTGAAACATTCTCGAACTTCGAAGTTATTCGAGGCAATTTTAGATGCCAACAGAATACTTCAGTTTTGAATTGAATTTTCATAGGTGAATGCAAGCTCTTTAAATAGGCTTCTGATTTCTTGAAACAAGAATTTGATTCCTCTAAAGGTTAATCAGTGCATGTTTAGAAATCAGAAAGCAACCTTATTTTCAGCTATCTATGTTGATGATGGTTTAGTAGTAGAAGAAAATGAGGTCGAAATCACCAATCTTTTAAAGTGATTGAAACTTGAATTTGAGATGATTAAATTTTAAAAAGTAGACACCTTTTTAGAAATAGAGATCACTAGAAATGAAGTAAAAGTGAAACTCGTTAAACATCCTATATTAAAAATATTTTGTATAAAGTCGGTATAAATGAAGCAAAAACACCCACTACACCTGTAGTTAGTGACAATAGTAATCCCAACGTCGAGAAGGCAAAAACAAATTTTCCTTCCAGAGAACTAGTCTGTGAGTTTTGCAAGTCCGACCAATATGAACAATAAAAATTGTAAATGTAAAAAGGATAATGCACTGCTTAGTGTCGACAAAAACAGACTGTATTCAATATACAAAAAAACAATGTAAACCAGGTTGTGAACTGATCGCATATTATGACTCAGATTTTGCAAAGACCGGTGAAAGTAGAAAATGTACCAGTGGGAACGTGATTTACTTTGGAATGGTCCGATAAGTTGAATGTCAAAAAATAGTAGTGGCAGTTTCAAGCACATAAACCGAATACATAGCTGCAGTAGTGAGCAGATTGTGTAAAAAAACTTTTATTTATAAAAAAACTACTTGAAGAAATGTCAGACTCTGCAGTAAAAGTGACAACGAAAAAATACGAAAAGGCTTGATTTGCATTGAAAATTGTGCAAAGGATGAAATTATTACAAAATCGTTAGGTAATAATGAGTTCTTGAAAGTCATTGTGAGTTGACTCTAAAATTATATTAGATTTTGAGTTGAATCTTATTAATTAGAAAAAGAAGTTTTAATAATCATTAGAAGATGTTGAAGATAATTATTAAAATTGTAAGTAACTTTTAAAAAAATAATATGGTAACATGCAGTTATATTGATATATGTATACTTTGTGATATTAAAATCGCAATACAAAGAAGAAGTGGAATTTTCTGACCGAACTTGGCAGGAAGATTTAGCTACTCAGAGATAGTAAATGATTAAAATTTCCTCCCCTATTAGCTTCAAACTCCCGTACCTCGATTCCAGCAGGTGGTCTATTTTCTCTCAAGCTATTGTGTACCAAGCAACTTCGACTTCAATTCATCGCAGGGAGCTTCCTGTGTCTGGGGAGGATACGCTCAGTCCTCTAACCAATATTGTCCCATAAGTGTTCAATATTTTGTTTCAGAGTAATTATTATTGTAATAATTTGGATATTTTGTTTCTTTATAATTAACTAATAAAAATTCATTATTTTCAGATTTCCGCTTTTTTATTACATTTATGTTTTACTTCGGCATGAACTAATCGAGTTTTAGCAAATTCCAATCTTAAATTTAAAACAGTTATTATGGTTTCATGTTTTCTAGAAATTGTAAGTAATAAATTACAAACTTTGTCATCTTCATTCATTTTTGGGCTTGAAGATTCAAGTTCGCTTATCAAAAGTACTGAAATGTTCTTCTAAATCCACTTCATCTTGTTTTAACTCTAGCAATTTTCTTGATAAGTAGCTTAGTTAGTATACTTTTCCTTTCAAATATTTTAATTAAATTTCGTCATATGCCGTTTCGGTGTTTTCTACATATTGTATGAGTAGCATATTTTCTCTAAAGTCCTTTTACAGGACGACCTTCATTACCTAACCATTGATGGGAGATTGATCTAGTACTGGAAAACCGGTATCTTATTGCCATACGTCAAATATGGCGGTCTTGCACCCCAGTTCGTTGTCTACGACGATTCTGGCCTTCCCTAGTCCATGCTTGATAACAGCGCATGATAGTAGATTGGTTCCAGTTAAAACGATTTGCAATTTTCCTGTACAAAAGACCAAATTCACATAAGTTAGCAATTCCACTTCTGTGGATTTCGCTTAATTGGCGTTTTTTTTCCCGCTGTCACACTCTATGCATAATCACATTCTCAATACACGTTAAAACCTAAAAAACACAGGAGATAATATTAAAATTAACAAAAATTCGCACGAAATACACAAGAAAATAAAGTAGTAGAAACAAAAAAAAAACGTATATATGCCAATACCACTTGATCCATTTGAATAAAACTAATCATTTACTACCTCTGAATAGTTAAACCTTTCTGTCAAGTTTCGTCACAAAATTCTCACCCCTTCTTGATGTTGTAATTTCAATGTCATAGAGTAGATATAAAAAATAACGAAATAGCTTTTCATAATAAAAATATAATTTTGCTGTTTGCGTTAACTTCGTCATTGTAATATCACCAATTAATGAAATCACAGTTCCAACAGTGCGAAGATTAACAAACACTGTTCTATTTATCCTATTTGTATTTTTATTCAACTTAAGATGCAGAAGTAAATTAGAGGAACCACGTATGAGATCATCAGTAAAGCTTGAACTGAAGAAACAACGAAGTATTCTAACTTTACAGTAGCCAAAACCTTATTTGTATATCAAAGATTGAATTACATTAATATTATTCTATCAAGTTAATCATATCTTTATATATTACTATACTTCAAAATGAAATAAAATGCATGTTACCTTAAGTAAATAATTTTTTAAAAGTTCAAAAGCATAAATAAATTAAGTTGTCACATTAAAAGTAAAGAAGCATTAAAATTAAGCCCAACTACCACTCGAATCTTCATAATACATATAATAAAACTATTTCAACGTACTTTATCTACTCTGTCACTCTGTACTCCGTATTTACCACCAAATCCCGTACTATAATCAGTTTGCGAACCATGCTTTTCTACTTTTCCAATATAGTCATGGCCAACAGCCGAATTATCCATACGATCTTGTTGAATACCAAACTTTCCACCATAACCAAATGCAGGATTGGGACCATCTATTAACTCCTGTTTCTTTTTTAATGCGTCTGATTCCTCAGTTTCCTTTCTCAACTGTTCCATACTTAAATTAAGTTCACAGTTAAATTGTACTATTTAAAAACAAACTTGTATACTTAATCGCACCAGCAGTACGACCAGATCCTTCTATGGTAGTTGCTCCCCATCGCTGCTCCACTTCATTAACGTCGTTAACAAAATCAGGATCGGTTTCCCAGTCATCATCGTTGTCTTCTACCTTTTTAACATTAAGTTGAGCACCTGCGTGAGCTTTCCACATTTTGTCTTGTGTTGACGTTCAAATTAGTAGCTAAATTAAATTTTTGAAAGTAACAATCACATTAACAATAAATTTCTTGAGTTAACATCATGTGAAATTAAAACGTAGTGATAACAGAGCACCTCCCAAATATTTGCCGGTTGTTTAAACGATTAGAGATGTGCACAATTTATGAATGAACAACGTGAATAACTCTCTGATGAATAACAATGAATAATGATGAATAATAAGTAAAAATGGTAACAATGATTTAGCGCAAGCGACATCTGTTGATTTTAATTAGTGCAATAAAATATCTACCAGTGCGATAAAACGAATTTCGTTTTCAACCAAAATGGAAAAATAAAATTATTCCTTTAATTTCACGCATCTCTAATAATAAAGTTATCGAATAGTTCATCTTTGATAAGTCCTACAACAAAATTGTTTCACTTCGTTTCAACAATTACTAAAATTCTGTAATGCCTTAATAAGAAAAAAATCTTTTATTGAAAACTATTTATCATTATGGTGCTAAAAAAACTATATATAAAACGGTTTCTGATAGCTGCTGAAATAAAGCGTGGGGACATATCAAAACAATCTGATTGTGTTACATGATTTAATAAGATAACTGCACTTGTAAACAGTAGATTACAATACATTTCTTCATTTGTAATAAACTGATTCACCGACTACATGGGCAGGTATTAAATAGATGAACAATATAAGTTAAACATGATCATTTCCTTAAAAATACATTGTTTAAAGCAAATGGTTTTAAAATTATAGTGATAACGCCCACATATAGATAAGAGCTGTAACTTATTGTATTAGTATGGATTTTAAAACCAGTCATGAAATCAAATAAAATAGTAAAGCGTCTATTTGCTATAGAAATCTTAAATTTTTTATATAAAAAGAAAGATTTTAAAGAATAATAACTTCGGCTCTCTCAAACTGAGTTGTATCACAAAACTGCGATGCGACGTCGCATCGTAAAAATCACCGAGCTCGCACGAACTTATATGCGAATTCATTCTCACTTGGTTTGTTTTCAAAGCTTCATATTTTCGACAAAAATAGTTGCCATATCAGCGTTCATAATAGTAATATAAATTGATGAACCCAAAATCTTCTTTATTGCTTCTTTTTCCTATATCCTCTTATCTATAACAGAAGTGCGTTACTCTTTTTACGATTCATGTCACTATAGCTACGGTTGTAGGTCGCAACATCGCATCGTAGCAATTTGCGTCGCAGTTTTCTGGACACCCCCTAACTATAACGTGAGATAAGAAAATAGTACAAACGTCAGAACCATCACTTTTCGACCAAAAATAGATACGATTTTACTTAGAATTTGCACAAAAAATGTGCTGTACTTACAGAAATCAAAGAAGCCCAAATATATTGTTATCTTAAAAAAAAAAGATTAAAGAAGAGACTTTAACGTCCGTCAAGATTACAAGCCTCTGTACAGCTCTAATATCAAAAAAATATAACTGCCCCTTAAAAGTGAAAAATATTAACAGAAAAACAAGTAAATCGGCATTTTTAAGGTACAATAGCAATACTTTTAACATTCACAAGCTAGCTGGGCAATGCAACCTGAGAAGTATTAGCTGCTACCAAGCAGTGTTCGCAAGGTGCGGTGTTATCACCTCTATTGTATAGTCTGCTAGTATACGGTAAGTTATAAGAACTAGAACAGAAGAGAATCTAAGCATTATTGTATTGAATGTATCACTATTCGCATATATAGACACAGAAACTTATCTACGCATTTTTAAGTAAAACAGTTAACTTACTTTCTAATACCCTCTTTTCTTATTTAGAAAACAATTAATTAAATCATTCATTTTCAAAACTAAAGATGACGTTAACATAATTCTCGACGAAATAAGAGCAGTTTCTTTAGGTAAGGATTAAAACCCCGATTATAATATTGTAATAAATACTACCTATATTATCTCCATCAATTAATTAAGCGATGTCATTCATTATTAAAGTTTAATTTTTTACGACGCGGCAAAACTCAAAAAAAAAACCACTCTAATATTTTCAGTTTAGAAAATTAATTATTAGTACTATTTTTGGTTTTAGAAATTGTGAAAATTGAAAACAAAGATATTAGTCTAACGGGGAAAAAATGTTGCTATCTAAGAAATGAATATTTAGTTGTGCTGTAACACCTCAATGTACTTCAAAGATGTGTAATTTAGTTAGATACAAAAAAAAACATCGGTAAAAAAAAGATTAAGTGATATTACTTTACTAAGGTTTACAAACTTCAAGTCATATAATATATTTAAAATAATATTCCATTAATTACTTCTAGTAAATTATTTCTATAGGATTTTTTTCTCCCTTGTGTTTCGATAATTTTATTTAATTTCGGAACCATATCTTCTAAACTTAGTATCTCTTTCTATTCTAAGTGTTTGAATATCTACGTCAATAAACAAAAGTAAATCACAATAGGTAGTTGTTAACCTTCCGTCAACGTAACGCAGATACAAATTTTTTAGGGTTTTATAAGAGGATGTCTTTTGTAGTTTGCGACAAGAATATATGCATCTTACTTCAGTACTTCCTCCATCTTCAAACATCTCATCTGGTGATGCAGTTAAAAAAGGATATTTTTCTAAAATAAATACCACCACACGGTGTAACTTTATTTTGCATTTGTAATTCATACAAATCTAATACTTTTTTTTCGTTAGTTCGTGCATACATAATTGCAGGAGTACATAGTTCTTTATTTCTGTTATATAAGAGATATATAATGTTGTGTGGCACAACGTTCCGTCTAAACATTTACAAATTCTTCCAAAATTGGAAGCAGTAAGACGATTCGTCTTTTGTGTTTTGATAATTTTTTGGTTCGATGTTTGGTTTTGCAGGATCTGGTCCATATTCACTGTCTATTCCTGTTCTAGTTAAGACGAGTAATTGTAGGTTTCGTTTTTTTATTTTACTTAATATATTATGCTTTTGTATTGATAAAATTGTTGTGCCAAGAAGGTCCGTAATTAAAAGACAATCCGACTCCTATAGATCGTCTAGAATATGAATTTCTTTACAAAAGTTTGTTTTACCCCCGTATAAGAAGCAAAAGTTTAATTAGCTTCAGATACGTACGTGAGAACATGGATAGATCTCTAATCTTAAGCAAGCAAACTTTGCATAATAACAAAAAAAACGGACGTTACTGTAAAAATCGACAAAGATTAGATAAAAACCTATAAATAAAATAGAGAACATGAAAATTGAGTGCAAAAGAAATACTTCAACATATTTTTATATTAGAGTAAACAAGACATTCTGAAAATTCAAAATTAAAATTCCAACTTTTACTTGTAAAGAATAAACAAAATACACCCAGTATAATTTATTATACACTGCGACTACAGATACATAATATATTAACATCAACAAATTTGTTATGTACAGCCATTTAAAACATAAATTATTATTAGCCAAAAATTGTATAACTTCGTTCGGTTAATCGTATAATTATTTAAAAAAGAAACTTTACTGTGATTTTGGCAACTCTTCGTCAAAGTGAAGATGCATGTGCGATTTAAGTGCGTGAGCTTGTATAAATCCTTTACCACAAAACGTGCATACGTGCGGTCGTTCGTCTGTGTGAATTTTAGCGTGAACCTTTAAGGTACTAAGTCGATTAAAAGCCTTCTTGCAGACATCACATATGTACGGTTTTAAACCTGTATGAATAATGGCGTGTCTTTTTAACCTTGTTGACGAAGGAAACGCCTTGCTGCATTCTCTGTAATAAAGTCGCATAGTTTTAGTGCCAAATAAAATAAAAAACGTACGTGCATTTAAATGGACGCTCGCCAGTGTGTATTCGAAGATGTTGTACTAAGTGACATTGCATTCGCATGGTTTTACCACAAACATTGCACATATATGGACGTTCTTTGGTGTGGGTACGCATGTGATATCCCAAATCAGGAGCTTGTCTAAAACAACAATTATTTTTCACATGCGTTGTATAGTACAGCATATAAATACAAAATTATTACTTTATGATAATCAATGATAGGACAATGCAAAAGTAAATTATACAAAGAAATAAAGAACCAAAACATAAAAATAAACATCTAAGTATTGGAAAAAAGATAATAGAAATATAAAATAATGAATCATAACAAACAGGAATGAAATTATTGAAAAAATGACAGGCTATACAAATGCAAGGAACTATATCATGCCAAGGTACAATCAAATGAGATTCAACAAGAATAAGAAAAACCCAGAATTACAATCAGAGAACGTTTCGGAAATATAGAACCGAATAAAAAGAGGTTGAAAACCTACTTTCAGCAGTTGCTAAATATAGGCTTACAGTGATAGTGATATGTGTTCAATCGAAGAGTGCTAGTGATATGTCGTTCCGATTTTAGTATTATAATTTGAAAAGATTTCAAACGCTAATATAATTCATATTATTTTTATTAAACTATTGTAACCCATTCATGCATTTTTTCAAATTAAAATGATAGATATCCTTTGACAATTGATAATGGGTGGTGGTGTTTTTAGAATGTCTGTAGAGACATATTTTAAATATTCGAAACATTATAAGACTTAAAATCGATGGAATTTATTTTAACTATGTCCACATAGTCAATATAACAGATACAAATTTTGTATCGTTATTACCCTTGTTGAATCAACACGAGTTAATATTAGCAAACCCACTATTTAGGAGGTAAAGCCACTCTAGGTCCCAGAAAAAGACTAATTCCGGAATTTTTTTTCAAGAGTATTATGAAAGCGTTGAAGAATTCAAAGTACTTTATTAAACACACATTTAAGTGTAAGAAATTTTTGTTCTTATTTGTCTTTATTTTAAAATGATGGCTTCAGTACCCAAGATTAGAAGGGACCTTTCATGCGAGGCCTTAAACGGACGAAACAATTGCTCCCGCAGATTTCAACTTAGAACAAAAAACCAAAATTTTTTAGGTAATATATGACAAAATCTACTGGATAGCGTAAGGAAATTTGAAAATACCCGTTTTCTTGAAAAATGTGCACATTTTTAAAAAAGTTTATTATTCACCCTAAAATGTTACCATAAAATTGTTGATAAAACAGGGTTTTATTTTTACTGCAAGCTATTATACCAATCTAGTATACTTTCTGGAACCCCGAAAATAAATTATTCGGTTTCTTAAAAATTCTTGAGTGCCCTTACCCATTAAAACAAAACTCAAACTAGAAACAAGACTTTTGCTTTTTCATTCAATACTGTAAACATTGTGAGTTTTAGCAACCTTCCGCACAGATTTGTTTGTATATGAAACTTTATCCAAATAAGTTTCTTGTCAGTACAGATTCCATGTGACAATGCAAGAAATTGTACTAGACAGAATACTACTCATTATTTTGCCATTACATACTCTCAGTTGTAACTAATTAATTTGATTTGTTACAAGGACCTGCCTAGTCGAGACTTTTTAGTCGCATTAAAGAAAGCAACACCTATCAAATACATAACATAAATTATCAATATAATTTATAACCATGTGAGAAATGTAAAACAATGATATTGAAGTGTTGAAGATAGTGAAACAATATTTGCTTCAGTAAAATCTTTGACAAACATTAGGGTCATAATTTAATCGACTTCAGTCTAGTGGAACACAGTTGTATAGAATTGCCTACTTTTATGACGTTATTATGTAAATAAACGTCTAAATAATAGAAAGCTGTAAAACGCATTTGTAAGTATGTAGCTGGTTATATAAAGCATGATAAAAAAAGGACATGAAAATTAAAGATTACCTAAATCCGCGTCCGCAAACTGAACATAAAAATGGCCTTTGTCCTGTATGTATCCTCATATGTGCAGTAAGAGTACCTGATTGTCTGTATTTTTTACCACAAACGTTACAAGCGTAAGGTTGTTCGCCAGTATGACTTCTTAAGTGATAAGTAAGACCTCCATACTGATTAAAACCTTTTCCACAATGATTGCATTTGTATTGTCGTTCCGAAGTGTGACTCCGTAAATGTACCATTAAACTATTAGAATGCTTGTAGGATTTACCACAAAAAGTGCATTCGTACAACTACAAATTTTGAAATGTTCAAAGTTTTAAATGTCAGACGGAGATACATACTTTTTCTCCATTTTCTTTTAATTTTATGACAAATCTTGTTTCACCACTTTTATTATTACCCTTTACTTTTTTAGCACTTAATCGTTCCTCTCCACTATATTCTGATGATTCCTCTTTATCCTCATCAAAAGCTTTGTATTCACTGCTCTCATCTGATTTGTCTCTAATACTGCCTTCTAGTTTAACACCCGAAGCTAAAGTTTCACTTTCTTCTTTAACACTTTCGTAAGGTAACATTAAATCGTTGGCAATTTGATCTACTTCAGATTGATCATCACTTAATAATACTTGATTAGTAGAGGATAGATTAGCATCTAAATTAAATACTTTTTCATCTTTATCAGACTGCTCTTGAAGATGGCATGCTTTTGTATGTAAAAGACAACCTTCTAATATTTCTTGTGAACGATTACATTGCTGTTGAAATTTATATAAAGCATGTGCAAGCTCCATGCAATTTGTACAAATCATTGTTGGTAATCCATCATCAGCTAAAATCTAAGAACTGACTTTAATATATAATTGTGTTTTAATAATTATAGACGAAATTACCCTTATTGAAGAAATATTCATAAGAATTTCATACAAAAATTTGGATTCTTCTTCTAAATTATCTTCGTTTTGAATTTCGCTAAATATGGAATGCATATCTTCGTATTGAACTAAGCAAGTTCTACATACTTTTGACAAATTATGGTTAGATACTATAATTGTATTTGCCATTGTTGAAATTAATAATTATTTAAAATTTTGTTGATGTTGACATTTAACTTGACAGTTTGACAGCAACAACTGTCAGTGATCTTGTTGTTTTTAAATTCCATTTTGTAAAACAATCATTAGTTAAAACTAGGTGCGTGAAGTTAGCGTCGACAAAATCATTCGGGATGCGTATGTATGACCATCTAATTTACGAATATTTACCACACCCTCCAGGTAACTTACACGATCTCCAGCTACGGATTCAAGAAGCTTGGGACGATATACCACAATCAGCTATAGATTACTTGATTGATAGCATGCCAAGATTTCTAAATAAGTGCATTACAAATCGTGGTGGAGCCACTCATTATTGAAAAAACTTTTTTAGCTTTTGTTCTTTTGTTTTTAAATTTTAATCATCACTTTGTTTCATGAAAATAGATGTTTCCTGAAAATTTCAATAAAATCGTTCAACACCTTCTAGGTGTTGCAATTTGTCTGGAAGTCAGTAGGTATGTATTGAATATATGACAGTAATTTACACTGTAGTGGCGCTGCAATCTTAATCGAGTCTACTTTAATAGCGTTGTGTAAAATAAATAAATATTTAATTTATAAACACTGTGGAATAATTTAAAATATAATATTGTTTTAACAATTTAAACTCATATAATAAAATTATATTTCAAAAAATGTTTTAATTAACGGGAAATTTATGTAATAATAACAATTGTCAACATTTTGAGGTTAGCTTTAGTTTTATTTTAAAAAAATGTGTTAGAAATAACATCCGTTTTGCAGTATTATTAATAATGTCTACGATAGGCAACGTTGTGTTTTTAAATATTAACAAAGTTTGCAGGATTTGTTTGGCCGAGTGCGATAATATGAGATCAATTTTCAGCGCACTAGAGCAAAATGAAATTTTAGAAATAAATGTTTGTAATTTTTCTGAAGTCTTAACAAGGCTTACAAATGTGCCTGTACGTACTTAGTTTTTTTAAATAATTTCGAACATACACAATGATCTTTTTAGGTACAACCAAACGATGGTTTTCCTACTTTAATATGCTCAAATTGTGTATCACTTGTTTTTGGAGCTTACAAATTTCTTGTCCAATTTAATCATTCACATTCAATCCTTCAGCAGTATTTATCGGAATCTGTAAAAGAAGAAATTCAAGGAGATGTGTTTGATTATATTGGAAATTCAAATTCAGATTTTGATTGTGATAATAATGTGACCGATAGTTTTATCGATTCAATTGCTAAATCGCAAAATGAACTTTACGGGAAGAGGCAAACTAGTAAAGAGCAAATACAAAAACGCCAAAGCAATGTGGTTGACTTAAAACAACCAAAAAAGCGTGGACGAAAGCCTAAAATGAAAATTAAAAGTAATGAAAATGAGTGTGAACAAGGTGATAATCAAGGTGATAAAAGAATCTTACATCCGTGTCCTGTATGTACCAAAGAATTTACGGCATTAGATTTAAGAGAACACGCACACTCGCATAAAGCGCTAAAGAAGTACCTTAACATTCCGACACAGCATAAAGTGTCAACGTCGACTAAGTTTTATAGAAAATGTGATCCAAATAATATAGTTACTAGCATACATAATTTAAAAGAAAAATTACATAAATGTGTGTCTTGTCAATTAGAATGTAGTGCAAGTTACCTTCGTTTACATTTACAAACTCATCGAAACCAAACCGAATATAAATGTGATCAATGCCAACGTGTGTTTAAAAAGTTGAATCACCTTAATACTCATAGGGTGAAGCATTTAAAAGAATGTCCATTTAAGTGTGATCAATGTGGAAAGGGTTTTGTAATAAAAACCAATTACGAGTGTCACATGTTAACACATAATACTAATCAAGAATTACCTCATGAATGTAGTTATTGTTTAAAAAGATTTTCTAATCCAGAGCATTTAAACCGACATATGGTAATGCATACGGAGAATGTTACCTATTCAGTGAAGTACAAAGTTTGTAAATGCCATCACTGTCTGAAGACGTTTAAGGATAGGTCTGATTTAAAAGCACACATTTGTGTTCCTGTGGAGCAGGCAGTTAACACAAGATTTCCATGCAAGGTATGTTGATTGTTCTTATTTTAATATTAAACAATTAATTAGAATAAGTTGAACATTTTTGAAATTTGCTAGTTTTATATAATTTGCATTGATATCATTATGTTGGTCATATTCTATAAGATCACTCAAAGCATCTGTGTGGCTAGACTTACAATTGACAATTTGTGCTAATGTAGATATCAACTGTTTCTTTTCATACACTAAATTTCAAGTGCTAATTTACAATGAGCATAAGCATAAGAAATACATAACACATAATATATACGTAATACATAATTCTGATATATGCAGACACCAACTTTTGTAGTACCAACTTATTAGCGAATGCAACTAAAACACGCTATATTGTACTAAATTTTGCATAACATACAGAAAGTTGAAGCCATTTCAACTCTATGTATTTGTTACGTTCAATCATAAGAGGTGCATAAACACAACATAGACTTTCGAATTATTAAGAAGTATTGTGAACACATACATTGCTTGTACTTGTACTATATCCCAACTTTATGAACTACGTATCTGATATGTATTATGCTTATGCTCACTGTGAATGAGCATTAACCCCCAGATTTGTAAAGTAAAAATATTTTTTGCACTACTGGATCAGTTTCTCCTAAATATTACGTTTGTTTTTAAGATGGTATGTTTGATTTAGTAGTTGTTAGGCGTAACTCGTCAGTAAGTGATTTATTCACCGCTCTAGAACGGCAAGTACAGGACAAGTAACGTGACAACGCTTGGAAAGCCAACTAGTTTTAATAAAAGATTCTTAGGTGGCTGAAAAATAATAAAAATGTCATTTTGACGTTTCTTAAGATAATGTAATAAATTTCAGGAAAAAATGTTTCTATCGTGCAAAAAATAGCATAAGCATCCCGAACATTAAGGGCTCTACCGGTCTCAGATAATATTGGGAATTTCGCTTTGCTCATTCCCCAAAAATTATCTTAGACCGGTAAGAAGCCCTTACTGTTCTTAATACTTACTATAATATAATGTAAACATGTCAACATTGAACATATAAAAATTGAGAGTGACATTAAAGGACAGTCACAATGCAGGAATAAATGAGTGAAAGAATGAATAATTAAAGTGGAGAATTAAGAAGGGAAGAGCTGAACTATGAAGAATACCTTGTTAAAAGCTTTGTAGATCATTATCTTTAAGGAACGGTCAAGATTTATTAAAAACAAGAAAAGAAGCCTGATTATACATGCTGTGTATTGTGTGATTTCTCTGAAAACTTTTCATCAGAATGTGATCTAGGGTTGTGACTATCACAGCTCAAGTATTTCAAAAGCAATTGATTAAAGTTGAATTGAAAAAAAAATTGTCAACGTTTTTTTTATCGACCCAAAGATGTCAAGGCAATAAATCTGAATTTAGAATTTTGCATTTCTTTTGTTGCAATTTTTCTTTTAATACGTTGACGACATTGGCGTGAAGCACAATGACAGAAAAGCTTGTCTGAACATTTTTATCCAAATGCTTGATGAACCTTGCCGAGGGTTTTTTAAATTCTTATCAGTAATAGTCCTGCGCTTGTGGTGGTGGTGAATTTGAATGTTTCCATTGTATTCATGACAACTTACTGGATGGTAGTTTCGTCATCAGCAATTATTGACAAGTGAACGAGATTAAGATGTAAGCTGTAATTTCTGAGGAGTTGCTATGCACCTGGTCACGGCGTCTCATTTGTCTCTTCTTTTCCGCTCGTGAGAGTTTTGCAATATTCCTTCATAGTTGAATACACAATACATGTATTGCTATACACTACTTGCATTTGTCTACGAGTTTGCAATGGTTACTTTTATTTTCCTGAAACGTTAAATAACTTGACTTCGACTTAGCCAACGCACATTGTTGTATTACAGTAAGTACATTCAGATTGAAAATCTTTGAATTGTTGCTAAAGAGCAAAACGAGACTAACTTGACAAAACTGTCTATTACTTCTTTCAGATTCAGAGTAGTTTTCCACAAAGGGCTGTCTGGTGTATAATGGACTGATAATATAGTTAGTAGCTCAGAAAGCGACACTATTTTATCATATGTTTGATTTTGTCATGAAATCATCAACCTTCAATAAATTTTATTCGCGAGTTTTCCCTTTAAATGACAATATTGCTAACAATTCTTCTCTGAATACTTTACTTACAATATCAAAGAATTTTACGAAAATAGATATTTGCACATTATCACATGACATTGCTATGGCGTAGCAAGGTGCTTTCTGCAGAAGTTCGAACAAACTGCTTTTGTTGTCGGCAGTTAAAATTTTGGTTCTTTTCTATTGCTTCTTGCTGATAATAGAATACCTTCAATTGCGGCGACGACATATTTTTTTGCTTTAAAAAGTGTTGTGGCCACTTACAACATACATTCTTTTAGTATCTTCGAGTCGGAAGTGGCTCTTGGTGTTTATTAAGCGTTCAATACACACGCAATATGCTGCTTTTGCTGATTTTTGTTCGTTCGTTTGCAAAGACAAATTTTTGTTTTTGTACGAAACCAACGCAATTGTAGATACAAAGTTGTTTATTTATTTATTTTATATAATTTCTGGTGTTACTGTAAGTATATAGATTAAAAACGTTTGATTTTCAAAAATTATGGCTTAACATTTTTATTTGATTTATCAACAAACGTATTGAAAATAATATTTTTTTTAGGTATGCAACAAAGTGTTTAAAAACTCTAGTGGTTTGTACAACCACAATCGAAACATTCACAAGTTAAAAGGTGCCAAAGTTTTATGTTCGGTGTGCGGAAATTACGTTTCAAACATTTACAATCACATGATGCGTCACAGTGGCGAAAAACCGTTTCAGTGCAACCAGTGTGGAAAAAGATTTATTGGAAAACCGCAACTTCGTCAACATTTGCTGGTACATTCGGGATTGAAGCCTTTCGTTTGCAGTGTATGTGCTAAAGCTTTTAATAATTTATATAATTTACAAGTGCACGAACGAATTCATAAGGGTGATAGATGCCATATATGTTCTATTTGCAATAAGGGATTTTTAGAAAAATCTTATCTTAAAAAACATATGAACGTTCACACTAAATTATAATAATAATTTGTTATTTAGAGGGATTAAATGCAAAAATAGTAAGTGTTGTGCACTAAAACATTAATATTTATTTGTCAAAGGTATTTTCAACTTTTGCTTGCTTATATTTGACGATTTTCAAACTACACTACTTATATTACCACAACTTTTATGCGTTGATTGTGGAAGCAGGATTACTACTAGCTCGATTTTGTTAGTACCAATGTTTTTTTATAATCTGTTAGTAAAGATAAAGTAAATTCGTACGTGATAACTTGATAAGCTATTTTTAGTCCCAAAAAAATTAAGCATTTTTGAAAAAAAATGAATATTTATCTTTTGTATAATATAAAAAGTATCAAACAATTTACTTGTTTTGAAATGAACATGAATACATATACTAATTCATTCTGAAAAGTCTTTAAGAAGCGAATGATGTAGATATTATCGCTGATATTCATGTTTTAGTTTATATCTCATAGTTATGCAGTCGCAATTCAGATGGGTTCTGTTAAAGAGTATTGTAAAAGTCTTTATATTTAATTGAAGTGAACGTATTACCATGAGCAGAAATTATGCTTTCCGGTTGCTAAAAACTGAACAATAAGACTTGAATCACTGAATTACTTCATCTACTCAGGCCCTTCGTGTAGGGATAGCTTAACAAATTTTGTGAACCCGTCAACAATTAAAAACATACTTATTATAACACTAGGTTTTTTCTAATTGTCTCAAGAGTAATATTCTTTTACTTTTACCCGAGATGTAATGATAAACTATACGCTAAGAGACTTTGAATAATAATTTTTGACATTTTTTTTTAATTGTGGAAACCAATAAAGACTGCGCAAATACTCAAAGGCAGCGGTTGTTAACTTTTTAGTAGTTGCGGCCCCCGTAGATTTCTAATATATATGTTTTAAATCATCCTCACTTAAATTTAATTTATTTCTCAATACAATTTCACCATGAAAATACTGGAAAAACTTCTCAAACTTGTACCATTTTCTGTCTTCAAGTTTCCCCATTAAACTCATTTTGTCTTGATTAGACTTAAATGGTTTTATAATTTCTGACTTTAATTTTTTGTAACTATATGATGCGCGCTCCGGTTTGGAAAAAAACGAATTATTAGCGGTACCAACTGATTTTGTCACCGCAATTAACAAACATGCTTTGTGGTCTAACCAATATGTGTATACCCTTTACTAAATACATCCTCTTAAACTAAACATCGTGACTTTCATCTACATTCTCTATAACCCTTTCTTTCCCAAATTAAATTTCATATCTCAATAATTTTTATTTGTTGAATCTTTCATGAAATAGGTCTAAATGATACTAACAAATATAAATTTCTTTAATTTGCATTTTTAATAGAACATTATTTAAGATGCCATATGGCGTCAATGGACAGTAGCACAATTTTTATTAATAAATAAAACATGGTTGTACATAATTCATTTACTGAAAAAAAAAATATCCCAAACAATCGTTTTTAAGTAAAAAAAAAACAAACTCACAGTAAATGTACAAAGAATAATGATATATTTAGTAAGTTATTCTTTTGTATTACAAGTTGAGATCTATGATACGAAACAAAACAATTTCTGTCGTTGGTAATACAAAGTGGAATTTTACACTTATCACAAGCTATTCTGGAACATGCCTTACAATTCCTGCACTTCATCTTTGGTTCAATACGAACAGGTCAATGTTCGTTTCCACCAAATCCTATGTTGTCGATCCGTCTTGGTACTACAGCACGGTTTGTGGACAGAGTTGGGGTTACTTGTCTTGATGATGGCCTTCCTAGCTTTCTTTCTGCGGTAACACATCTTATAAGCGCAATTCCAATTTCGTTTCTAAATACCACAAGCTTGTGTGTGTGCACTGCACATTCACGCCGATAGAGAAGCCACGCATTTGCAATAGCTATATCTAAAAAATGATAAAATATTCTATTCTTTTGACATTCATTTTAGTTCTATATAATGCTACCAACATATCGTTTAGGTTTACTCCGCCCATATTGAGATTATATGTTGGTACTACGTCTGGGCGCGTGACTTCGATATACTTTTTGTCAGATTGTGACCATCTTTTCACAGTTTGTATTGGTTCTACACCTTTGAAAGTTGAAACTACGTTTACAGACTTAGTAACAAATCATTTAACGGCTGTTGTGTTATTCGAGGGTTCTGTAAAGTAATCGTAATATCCTCGGCCTTGTTTTTTTAGTTCGTCTTTTTCTTTAGGTTTATAGTCTTTTAGTCTATTTTGTTTTACCGTTCTAGCAGCAAAAATTCCTCTTTTTTTGAGGGTGCAAAACAAATTATATGAAGTGAAGTCTTTCCTACGTAGATTCACAAACCATCCCACTGATTCCAGCACGTGCAAATATCTTAATCCCACATTTATGTTAAAACAATATATATTTATTTAAATAATACAAGAATACAATACAAAATAAAAACTTACCTTAAAAAAACCACAAACTACCACCAGTACTAATTAAAAGTAAACTTGAGTTTTTGAATTTTACAAGAACATATTATATGCTCAGTGACATCTGTAGGTCATGTTAGAATACGTTTACAAGATAGGGGTTCCTTTCTTACAAGAACTACAGTGACAGTAACCTGTAAAGTAATACGACTCCATATGACATCACCGGGAAGGAAAAGGTTAACTTCTTAATTATGTAACTGCCAGTTTTTGCCAGCACGGACTGCCGCTGCAACAATTTCGTCCACGTCTGATGCGCTAATTTCACTTTCCATTTTCGTTGATTTCGGGTATCTAATATTTCTAATTGTTACTTTTTGGACTAACCCCACACCTGAATTTGTAGTCGACCGAGTATGTATATGTGAGTTAAACAGTAAGTTGGGTTATATATACTACAGATCAAAAATTTAAATACACCATAAAATATACCAACAAATGAGAAGAAGTGGTTTTTTTATTAAATAAACTGTACTAAAATATATATATATATATATGTATATATAAATTTTTTTTATAAAAGTGCACTTTTATATAAGTTTTTTTTAAATAACACATTATTTACATCTTTCATATAAAGACTTTATTTACATTTTTCTGTCAAAATTTTATAACTTCTTTAATTAGTCTAGGTAGTTTTCTAAGATTCTTGTAGTCGACGCCATAATTTATTTGATGAGGATGAACAGTTTCTACAGACTTTTCTGTCTAACAACTCCCAAAACAGCTCTATTTGACTAAGATCTGGTGACTGTAGTGGCCAAATCATGCTTTTAGCAGTACCATTAACTTTTTGTTTCTCTACATAAGCGTGAGCTGTGTTTTGGTTCGTTCTTGTTGTAGGCTAAAACCCCGGCCGATGTTTCTTAAATGTAATGGTACAGCATTGTTTTCTATAATTGGTTTGTACTCTTCTTTTTTCAAAACATTGTCGATTGTAACTAAATCACCAGTGTCTTGACCAGAAAAGCAACCCCATACCAAATTTTGCTCACGCACGTGAATGAATATGTTATTAGAGATATCAATGATGGAGAGATCTAAAGACAGTTGGAGCTTTTTCTTATCAATACTATCATGAATTAATAATGTAATTCCATCTTTTTTTGGAAGTTGGGTTGCTAAAGAAGAACCTGATGCAGGTCTTATGATTATATTATTGGAACAGTTTGTTGAAATCGCTAGAGACATCTTTATAAACGGTGTTATTGCCACTAATAATTTGGGAAAATTCAACAACTTCAAACTAGTGACGTTACGGAGGGGGTTTTACCGGAACCCGAGTGCGGGAGGTTTTAAATTTGTTTTATCGGAGCCGGAGGCGAAGTAAAAGACAAATGTGTTAAGAGTAGGCCTAATAAAACGATAAAACATAATTTGGTCTTGGTAATCAGTCAAATTTTAGAAATCAAATTATCTCTTTCCATTGATTTAGGATTACCAGAAGCTCATTTTTGATTCCCCATCTAAGCGTCTTTGAGGGTAACTTGTTTTCTAACCTCTTGAAAAGGAGTTGAAATTGAAAGCTGTACTGTTTTTTTACAGTTTCTAGCTTAATGCAATCTTCGTACTCAGTAATATGCATAGATTCTAAGCAATCTTTTAACGAATTTTCTCAAAAATTTTACATTTTGCTGTATTCATGTCAACTTCGTTAAAAAAATACTTCCATTTAACACTTGTTTTTGGCTTCATTGTTTACTTTATTTAATCGGGAAGCACGAGTCTGAGGGAATTTTCCGGATGACAAGTCGAAAATTGTAAGCGCTCTGCTGACAGTCTCTTCGATGTAACCTCCAATTCAAAATTATTGGATCCAAAGTCGGAGTCGGAGGTAAATCAATCGGAAGTTCCGATCTTTTGGTGTCAAAGCTCTGTAACATCACTGTTTCAAACTTCATCATTTATTTTGCTCGGTATATTCTATATCTCGACCAGTGTTGCTATTTAAGGGCATTTTTATTTTTTTTCTAGCCATCATTTCTTTGCGTTGTTCTTGCTTTCTACAAAAGTAATAAAGTTATGTTTGTATTACACGATACAACATATATACGTAATACAGATTTCATTTAGTATTTTACTGTTATTATTATATGTACGATTCGTACATGTAATCGCTATGGAACGCCTTGTAATAATGCTCATCATCAAAGCGCATTTGATACTTTTTTGTAGGATCTAATAATTCCATATCTTCGTCTGATTCTAGTCTAATATCGGAGGTTGGAACTACCCGCCACACCCCATCGCTTCAGTAAACTGTGTAAGCGTACTTTTCTATAAATGAACAAAATAAATATATAAATTCCGAATTTTCTACTTGTTTGTTTTGCCAAATAAATTATGAACATGAACATAATTAGTTACGTACTTGTCATTGCTACATTAAAAATAAATACAAGTACATAAATGATATAAGGTTTTATTAAACAGTAAAATAAATAGGTACCTACTACACTTGCTTTAGCAAAGTTTATTTACTCAAATTAAAGAAAGTTAGATAAATAATGATTAAAAAACTAACAATTAAGTTACAGGTTAGTTTATTTTACTTTAACAATTCAAACAAACTGTTCAGAATACAGGTGATCTAATTTTACTGTTTGTATTGTAACGAATTTTATTATTAAAACTAATTTATTTAAACTACTAAAATATTTTTACTTATACGAAAAATATGTACACTTTTAAATTAACCGAACTAATTAAATCTAACAATATTTAATAAAAACACTTACACTAATTTATATCACTTACACGAAGATAAGATAAAGTCCGCGGATGCTTCACACACTTGTTTACACTAAAGTCACGTACTACGTAGATTTATTTATAACACGCGTTAACGACTTATTTATTTAGACTTGAATAATATTCTTAACACTGCAGTCTTCGTATTACGGAAATAACTGACCTACGATTTGTTTGTTACGTATATATATACATTTTGGAAATCCTTCTCGAGTGTTCCATATCTTTCAGTAAGATAGATAACAACTTCGAGAAGGCTCTTGAAGTTGAGAACGTTTCAGTATTTTTGATTTATTTGTACTGCTGACATGATTCTTTTTCATCACAAACATCTTCGATGGTTTCTCTTGCTATTGCAAATTTTCGTATAGATTGTCCTCATTAATGTACTCTTCTATCCGCAAACTTTCTATGATTTTCAATAAATCATTGAATTGCAGATCGTTGTTCAATGTAATTGGTCTCAAAACAAAAAGAGGTGTTTTTCAGAAAACTGAAACCACTTTTTAAATAGTTGTAGTTAGAAATTCGTTGAGTGAATAATTTGTTCAGGATTCAGATGCATCTATTTCAACTATTCAACTTTACAGTTTTACTATTTTAATTACCAATTGAAATTTGATGTGCAATTACTGATTAGATATTTCTTAATAGTAAAACACATCGAAACATATAGAATTCATTTAAAATGCCGCTTATAGGGATTCCCATATTTGGTTTGTATGTGACATTTTGATACGGATATTATGTAAATATAAAGAATTATAAGTTCATTAATAAATTCTGACTTTCAATTACGCCCTTCAATTATTGAAGATATTTGATGCAAAACAAAACAAGAAATGCTGCTTCTGTTTGTCTGTTGGCACTTGAAAATTTCGGTTTATAAATTTTAATGAATAAAAATTTCTAACCCTGATAAAATCTACCAAATAGTTAATTAAGAATTCTGTAGAAGAGTGCAAACGGTTTTTCAGCAAAAATTTTTCTTTTAATTTTCTCATAGTTGCAAAAATAAGAAAATTTTGATAAAATTGATATTCTAATGTTTCTATGTATTTACAGAAATTAATTTCCAAAATTATTGTTGTTTTTATTCTCATAATATTTAAAAATGCTGTATAATGTACCCGCATTTTCCACTGTAGTCTTCCTTGAGAATGTATTGCAAGTATCACGTTTGAATTTCCTAAATATTTTTTAAATAAATAATCACAAAAATATCAGGGCGATTGAAGTAGTAGGTTTAATTCATGGTAATCGTTAGATTCTATGGATACATTTAAAAAAAGTTCAAGTAGAATAATTTGCAAATCGTACGTGAATTAAATAGATGCCCTCTTGATTGTGGATTTTTCCAAAAATACATTTCCAACACTTTGTATATAATAATTTTCTTTTAAATTATCCCATAAATGTATAAAATACCGTTCGTGATCCTTATTTTCATGATTAAAAATTTATATTTTTTTTAAAACGGTAGCATTTCTTTATTAAATTTTAATTGATATTCAGCTTCAATTTTTGTAAATTAAAAATAAATGAAGAATTGAAAATATCAAACAATTTATTCATAAGTTAAATTAAATTAACAATAGTTTTAGCATTTGATGGCAGGTACCCCAAGCTAAATAAGTATTCATAATTTTGAATCGGGTTTAATAAAACACATTTAAAAATCAAGTAGTTAATACCAGTGGCGGCTTCTCTATTAGGTCATTTGGCCAATGACCCTCCGAAAAAATGAATAAGAAAGGTATTTTATTTACTTTAAAGTTATATAAAATTCGCTATTAAATCAAATTATCAGTTTGAATTTCATGCGTTTAAATTGAGAATTGAGATACGAAAACTTGCGAATCTACCGGAGGCTCACATTTACGTGTGCCCGCGTGCATAATATTGAAGCTGAATCGTAAATTATATAGTTATTGTAGTCAATAGTGAGACGCAATACAATTTTATGCGAGTTAGAAAAGACGATAAGAAACAGTCCTGTTGATTCAAAACCTGACCTCAGGTTCCTGGACTTGAAGGACTCCTCCCACAGAGTACCAATAAGTTCAGCAAATTGCGCTTTTGTCCCAGGAAACTTTCTGTTATGCTCAATAAGAAGCTGATTCTAATCTGTTTTCATAGTCTTGAAAACTGTCTTGTCAAGAGGCTGAATGGAATGACTGACGTTTGGTTGAAATTTAATGAGCACGACGTCATTTTCTCGTGCAAGTTTCACTAAATTGTAACTAATATGAAAGAGGACTCCCATCAATAAATAAGAAAACCTTCTTTCATCTTTGTTCTTTGGGAGGAATGAATAACAGAAACAATTCTGTAAACCACCTGACAAATAAATTTCCATCCATCCAACCTTTTTCCTGAACGGCATAGCAAGTACCAGGGTATTCATGTTGTGGGATCCATGTGGACCACATCTGTTTTCCAGTGAAAATAATGAAGGGCGGAAGTTTTGTCCCATCAGCTGCTCCAGCGGCTAATACTGTTGTGTTCTCGCAATGTTTCTTGAAATTCTTTTTACCCTCTTTTCTGCCACGATTTTCATATCCTTGGGATCTTGAGAAAATGAAGTTTCATCACAGTTAAATAGGAGGCCACTATCTTTAGGGCCAAAGCCAATGTCTTCGTACATTTTGGCAATATCGTCGTAAAAACGTTTTATAATGAAAGGATCAGTTCCCCCTAACTCTTTGTGAGCTGAGAGCTTCACCTTTTCTGATTGTCAGCTGTGGATAACGAGCCACGAAACCAATCTTCACCGGGACCTTTCCCATCTTTCCATCTCGTCACTATTTTCTCTTGTTCAATAAACTCTGACACAAGTGTTAATGTTTCTTTCATAGTTAAGCCTTCACCATGCAGTGCGCACACTCTTAGGTACTGAGCAATGTCTTCTTCATCTTTATCACTAAGTTCAGGCTTTTGTCCCCCACCCACTTTCAAATCACCCGTTTTTTTAATATTGTTTACTAAGCGTCCCAAATGGCACTTCATAACGTTTTGCCGCGACACGTAATGTTAAGCCTCTGCGAATAGCAGACACCGCCTCTGCCATACGTTCGTGGTCATAAGTAACCCTAATTCCTTTCTTCTCTTACTTTCTGGGTATTTTCACGGACTTGGATCAATCTGCAACAAAAGAAACTATGTGTTTCTTATTTCCCCCTGATACTAAACTATTGGGGTAATAAGAAACATATCTTTTCTAGCGTTTGTGTTTGTGACAAGAAAAATTGGAAAAAACACATTAAAGATCTTTCAACCGTCTGCAAGCACAAGTTACCAAAACTACAAATTAAAATATTTCCAAGGACAAAAAAATATTTTATCTGAAATGCACTACTTTGATCTAGTAAAGTTTTAGGAAGACTTACTTTGTCTGTCAAGAAATCTAGAAAATTGAGCAGCAAAACCCAAATCTTATCTTATAATTTTTTTTCAGATTTTTTTCCACGGAAACAAAAATATTACAAAAAAAATCTCTTATTGCCCTTGTTCCTTATTCCCACACCCTCCCCTATAATATATAATAATTTTCTTGACACAGATATTTTTCATTCTCCGTGACATACCTTTCATAAATTTCGCTTGTATGTTTCTCTAATGTTTTTTTAAGTAAGTACTCAGAAACGTATGCGAGAGCATTTTTCTCTGGGACTGAAATGTACTCATTCGGGTTTACTTTTATATTATTCTCAAAAAGTGGTTTAAAGTTGCTTGAATCGAATAAATTTGACTTCTTATTTTCTATTGTTGTAACTAAGAGTGCATCTAAATCGTCAATGCAGTTATCACCTTCTGCATGGTTCATATATTGCATACAAAATAGTTTCTTAAAACCGTTTCTAGAAAGTGGAAAATGAATATAGATTGTTAGTATTAACTTAAAAAAAGTATTAAACAACCTAAATTGTATAGATGTAAGATTTTTTTCATTTCCATGTTGTCTCATGGATCCAAAGAAACTCTCCAAACAATCAGAATATATTCGGCGTGTAAAAATTGCTGAATCCTGAATCAGTATCTGATGGATCTTCCTTTGCTTCCTCTTCTTTATAATAGTAACAAGAAATCTTGTGTTGTGTTCCTACGAAAATAAAAAGGCATTACAAATTTTTTTGCGAGGTAACCGCTTTTAACTGGTTATAGATGACGGTCAAACATGTTTGTCAGTTTTTTTACCCCCACCACTTAAGTTGGGTTACCGATTGTCACCTCGCCAAAATGTGTGGTTTTAGCATCTAGGTTATGGTTCTAGGTTAGGGTGTAACAGTTATAACCTCACTTGTGTTGCACTGAAAATGGATAATCAATTATTGTTTTATTTATTTGATGAGTTGGTCATGAATCAAAATACCGTTCTGCTAGAAGCCCTGCAGAATTTATCAACTCCCAGCCCAATGAT
Organism: Aquatica leii; assembly: GCA_035610365.1. Taxonomy (NCBI): domain Eukaryota; kingdom Metazoa; phylum Arthropoda; class Insecta; order Coleoptera; family Lampyridae; genus Aquatica; species Aquatica leii. The sequence goes on along the minus strand of CM069433.1, from coordinate 102,466,392 downwards.
ACTCTCATTTTTAAGCAAATTAAGAGAAGAACATTTCAGAGTAGATCCAGAGGATGTTTGGTTAGATTTGTATACGGATATCGTATTTTTTCAATTGTTTCGAATGAAAAAAGAAACTTTTCGGGATTTGTTGACTGAAATAATAGAAAATGATTCTTATAGTATAATTAAAAAAAGATACAGAGGTGGACATTACCCAATACAACCGGAACGCGGTCTACTGGTTTTCTTGTGGTATATGTCTAAACCAGATTCGCTTCACTCTATCGGTGATAGATTTAACATTGTGCCTTCGAGTGTCATGCAAATTGTGAATGCTTTCCTGTATATTATCAATTTCAAACTAAGGTGTAAATATATTACATGGCCAAAATCAGAGGAGGAATTCAATAACATTAAACAACAATTTCGACACTATCCTGGTAAGAACTACTTAAGTGTTTTTGAAGATGATTACATACTTCCACTTTTTTAGGGGTGGTTGGTGCAATTGATGGTACCAAAATTAATATTAAAGTTCCAAAAACCCAACATGATAGCTACGTTGATAGATATCATAATCACTCTATAACAGTTATAGCAGTTTGTACTGCACATAATATCGTTACGTACCTATTTACAGGATTTCCAGGATCAGCTCATGATTCAAGAGTAAGTACAGCCAACCATTTGTATTATATTCATATACTAAATGGATGTTGCTTTCTTCAAGGTTTTTTCATATTCTCTTATGGCGCGTCATATTGAAGAGCATGGACCAGCAAAATATTTTCCCAATAGAGATGATCATTTACTCGGTGATAGTGCCTTTCCCTTGAAAGAATGGATGATAACACCATATAGAGACAACCCAAACATTACTCGGGATCAAAGAAGACATAATTATCTCTTAAGTGCAGACAGAGTAGCCATAGAACACACCTTTGGTCTTGTGAAAGGAAGATGGAGACGTTTATTTTTCATAAACACTTATTCCGTTTCGAAGGCGGTAGAAATTGCAAATGCTGCGTTTATATTACATAATCTTTGTTACATGCATGGAGATGAATGGCCTGATCCATATGAGGAAGAAAATGAAGAAGCTGCATTCGTACAAAACAGGGCAGATAGATTCCTAGGTGAAGATAAACGAAACCGTATTTGTGCAATTTTAAATCAATAGTAACATGTACATTTGTAGATTATGACTGTTAACATTTTAAATAAAACAAAACAAAGTACATACTGGAACTATTTATTATATTATTATCTAACATCAAAAGTATATTTCAAAATTCAAACCAAATTCTAAACTTAAAAAACGTTTCAATAACTGTGTTTCGCTAATCATCAGATTCAACTAGTTTTCTTTTTATCGCGACCATTTCCTCAAAAATATTTAAAAATCTTTCCCGTTGCTGATTTTGTTGGTCTAAACTAGTATTTAGTGCTTCAAATTGTTTCTGTCTATCATCTCTGTCTTTTCCCAATTCATTTTTGAGACAATTAATGATCTGGTTGACATTGGACTGGGGTTTAAGAGGAGTTCTGTCTCTTGAAAATCGACTTTTTATGTTATGAGATTGAGGCGTTAATGGACCCGCGGTATCTTCATCTGTTGATGTGCTTGTACTAGCACTATGTGTTGCATAATTCTGGGTGCAAGACTGCAATACAGCGTCCTTTTGTTTTGTAACATCTGGACGTTCGTCTGAATCCAATAGACATTTTGGGTTTGTTTTATCTTTGTCACCTGTAACAATAAAACACGTTCATAAATTTATATATGAACTATAAAAAATGTATAATTGATTGTTTTGATATTGATTTTTCAGATTAAACATTTTCTGTTTAGGTTTTGATTTATACATAAGCATATTTACCCAGTATTGCATGCATAAGTTCATAGAACATTGGTTCTTCTTTCTTCTCCGTTCCAGTTTTCTTTACATGTCCTCGAATGTAACCAAAATACATTTTCTGCAAGTTAGCAAATTTTTGTCGGCATCGCTCAGAACCATTAGAACCTAATTTAAATCCCTTTTGTTCCATTGATGCGGCAACTTGCGCCCACAATTTGCCTTTATTATTTTTTGTCAACAAACTTTTCTGTTAACGCATAGCCTAATTTTAAAAACATTCCGTAGCCAAATTATCACGGTTTGTTGGCTTCTTGGACGACCAAATTTCTTCTACAACAAATAAAATTACTATAGTCTGGCTTTTTATATAAAAAATACATTTCAAAACACAAAATTATACTAAATTAAAAGTAAGCAGACTATTCATCCTATAATATAAACTTCGTTATGAGATGGTCGTTTTGTGTTGCAAAATTTACTCTCTATATTTAACATGCAAATAAAGCATTTACTTTACCTGTATTCTCTTTGCTACACTCTTCAACATTATCTTCATGTCCTACATCAGCACTATCTTCTGCTGTTACTACATAATTTTTCTTTATGTACTCCGCTGCTGTTTCAGGATCTACAAATAACAGGTGTTAAATATTTCATCAACCGCTAAATATAAAAACATTTGAAAGCTTCGTAATTTGATTGACATGATTAATAATAAAAAATAAGCACTTACCATTAAGTAAGGTGTTTGCAGTGTGTATATCGGTAAAAACAAGGAAATCAGCGCCTTCATAATTAATCGTTATTTCCATTAATTCTTCTGTATCTCCCATGATAGGTTAGGTTTAGATTTTCGCACCGCCACTTGTTACCGTTGGCACATATGTTATGTGACCGCTATCTGTGACCGTTAGTAACTCACCCCAATAACCAGGTTATGAAAATTGTAACCGGTCATAGATTTAAAATGGCGACTTTGGAGGGGAACTTCCGTTACCGTTGGTAACATGTTGGTAACCATTTTCGCCAAAAAGCATAATTATCTTTTTCTATAACCGGTTAAAAGCGGTTACCTCGCAAAAAAAGGCAATTGATTGTTAGTCGCCATCCACTGAATTGTATTAAGTGCTGAGGAGGCAGAAATCTATGAGACATTTCGATGCATATTCCAATTGCGACACTATTGCTTAATATTTGAGCAGCTAAAGCAACATTCATTTTCTTCCAATTGTTTCGATTTAAGTGGATGTCAGTTAAAAAAAAAATAAATTGTCACGAGTTTTGTCTCAAGTCACCCGATTCGACGGTAACCACTTCTTCAAATATTTCACAATCAGAATAGCATTATCATCAATATTGTCATTTAAATATTTCATACTTATTTTATGTTTATTATTAATATTGGAATTTTTTATTAATAATAAAGAGGAACACGTTTAACTTTTTAATTTATTTTTTATTAATTAAAGTTGGGAAAATACGCGTTCTGCAGCTGCAGATGAATGAGGAAGAGCTAAAACGCATTTGACCACCACCATCAAATGTGGGAACACAGGAGCGTCTAACTGATTTTTCATTCTATTAACTTTTTCCCAAAAAGTTGACAAGACTCCACTAAAATCTTTTGAATAACATGTTTCAGAAATGAATTGCCATTTAATATTTACTTCATATTAATTAATTAATTAATTAATATACTTTATGTCAAGGCCTTCCCTTAAGCGCACGTAAACCGTTGTCTTCTTATTACCTTTGGAACACAGTTAAACAACCAATAACTAAACCCAAACTCAATACTTTAATAAAACAACGTAACATTAATCTTTTTAACTAAATTTACACTCTATTAATAAATAATTTGCTATTAACGCTGACATGCAATTCCACGACACGCGTCAACATTCGCGCCGTTATCACCTTCCACTGTTGTCACGTCTCTTACACATTTTAATGTAAAACTGTAAACATCGTAATTTAAAATTGTGTAAATCTGTTGAATCAATTGTATCAACCAATTCCTTATTTGTTAAAAAAGCATCCATTTCGCCGCCAAAATATATTTCATTTATATCCATATAAAAGCTGACACTAACACGGATCTCGTTTGTATTCATTGAATTGATGTTTTTTTCATAAAGCGCTTCATAATTGATTTGTAAAAAAGTATTCTGTTCTAAAGTAAAGGGAACTTTTGGTTGCTTTGACTGCATTTCTACATTTAATTTGGTTATAGAATTAGGATTAAACAACAAAAATTTAAAATATATCTGACTTTTTTCTTTGTTGTGTTGATGATATATCATATGATATATGTATGTATTTAGCTTTTGCTGGCGTATTGATTATGCTGCGGTGAAATTATTGAAACAAAGACGATCACGTCGATATAAAACTCGACCCATCAATAGGGGAAGACATTTAACAAATTACCTGTATTATGCATCAAAAATGAAACAATTTTTTTAATATACAAGGATGACCGTGTAAACATTTGAAATAATTTTAGGAATTATAAAACCATATCTAAAATGTCAAATAAGATACTATTTCACCGGAACAACGTTTAATTATAACTTTACAGTAAGCAAAATTTACTATTTGCTACCAAATACAATCGAAATACAATTAATGTTTTTAGATATTTATCTCAAGGTACAAATATGCAAGTGCTGTCTTGAACATTTAACATAGGTATAACAACTGTTTACCAAATAATCCATGAAACGTGCAGTTATATGGGACAAACCTTGAAATCCCCGTCTACTGAAAAAAAATGGCGGGATATATTACACAGCTTTTTACAACCTTGGGAAGTGATGGTAGTGTTTTAAAAAATAGTATTTTTGGAATGCGCCTAGAGGAAGGTGGACTAACTATTCTAAACCAAGCAATTTACCGTTTAGTAATAGTATATTACCACATTTCTTTGTTTCGGATGAAATCTAAAAATTATCTTTTTTACTTTGTGTGGTGGTTTCAGATATCACTGTCTCATCCAAGTTCAAAGTTGCCTGTCTTTCTTCCATTAACTTACCCTCGGATTGGGGGGATAGAGTGGTCTCTATGCCGGATGATCCTGAGGAAGAAGACGAGCGGGGCGTGGGGTCGATTCTTTTCCCAATTTCCTCTTGCATCGATGAATGTGTTCTGTAAAAATATACCACATAGGTAAACTATCATACAATATAATAGAATTTACTTTTTCGGTCGAGTACATTTATTATAAAATGCCATCATGTCATAATACACCCAGTTACTATCGCCACCTTCCGAACTTGAGGACTTGACCCGTTTTTCCCTTGTCAATAGATTCCTCAGATTCTTTCATAGTCGCATGCAATCGTCCACTAAAACATTGTGCAAATATAGTTACTTCATTAATTTGTGTACTTACCGCTTAGGTTTCTGATTTCTGAAATATCTACTCATGGCGGCTCTTCCTTTTTGGAATTTTTGTAATCTTTGTGCCCGAGATCATATAAAAACTCATATGCCGAGTACGTTTTCTGTGTAGGCGTAGAAATGAGATGTGAATTGTGAGATATAGACAAAATAACACATTTTCTAAAACTTTTTCTGATTCTTGCTGCATCATTTAATTATTTTTAACGTAACAGAGCACAAAGGAGACGGACTACATTCAAACGAACCTATACCGCAATAGTTCGTACTAAACCCACGTAGTTTTTTTTACTTAGGCAGGGGTAGGTCGCAGGGTGTAAATTTTGTAAGTCTGCTATTGGTTGAATGCCGAACGGCAGCGGTGAAAGTTAAAAATTGGTCATGTTGGGAACTGCACGAACGTTCCTCTAAACGTCAACGTCAAACGTCGTTATAAATAGAGCTATATAATTCGCATATATTTAACCATGAACGGCAGCAGCAACGTCAACTTCAATTTTATAAATTCACCTTCAAAGGAGGTTTTGCTGGGCGCTGCGCTTGTGCTGGTTTACACTGCATCTACATTTTATACAAGCGAATAACGCACGACACTGAACGTTTACACAATTTATTTACATTTAATTATAAACGTTACGATTACATAATTAAATCAAGAGATTATTAAATAATAAAACAAACAAACAAAGAAAACTAATTTCACTAATTCTTCTATTCACTTTATAAACGTTTAATTGATCAAATATTGGAACAAACGATGTAGGACACCCGCTCTTTTATCTTTTTGTGTCTACAAAATATATATAGTTTCAATCTGCCTCTTTATGGCAAGCTAAATTTCTTAGCCGGTGTTGTTCCGTTCGCGTCAAATTTTAATTTCACACGCGCTTCACATGCATAACTACATACTGTTGGTGTTTATGATCAGCACCTTTTGATCACTTGATTGACGCTGGTAATGAAGTTGTATTCGTTTTTATTATGTTTATTTATCGTACGTTCTTACATCGTAACATCGCAAGCACTCTCATTCTACTGCTCATCTTATGCGTGCTCCGTATATGCATCGGCGCACTTACATTTATCCCTATTTTTTTAAATGGGTACATACGGCCTCAACATAGCCGCCCCCGGTGAAATATCTGTGTATATTTCAAAAAATAAGTAAAATTGTTCTTAGAACTAAAATCTACAATCAGCTTATTGCGGCGTAATACATTTTCTAACTCGCGTCCTCTCGCGGCAGTACACATAAGGTACGCACCCCCCGTTTAAAAACACCTTTGCTTGTTAACACTTCCGCCACTCGCACAATATTATCACTGCCAGCAAAAACCGATTTGATGCGTCCCAGGTTCCAATTGCAAGGGAGGGTGTTAACATCCTTGATGATGACCATGTCGCCTACTTGCAGTTGTTGTCCTGTCTTGTTCCACTTGGTGCGCTGTTGGAGTTCGTTAAGATATTCCATGCGCCACCGTTTCCAAAAACTTTGCACCATTTGTTGAAGTGCCTGGTAACTATCTAATTTATTCCATGGTACCTCAGTTAATTGTTCGTCTGGAGTAGCAATCAATGGTCGACCGATCAAAAAATGACCTGACGTTAGAGGGTTTAGATCTCGATGGTCACTGCTCAATGGGGAAAGGGGTCTCGAGTTGAGGATAGCTTCAATTTGTGCGAGGATGGTCAGGAATTCCTCGTAAATTAGTCTGCTTGAAGACGTAACCTTTTTAGATGAAATTTGACTGATTGTACTGCGTGTTCCCAAATTCCACCAAAGTGAGGTGAACGTGGTGGTATAAATTTAAATTCAATTTCAGATTCCGTGCACCAATTATTTAAGGTTAGATCACTACTGACACGTTTTAACAACAACTTAATTTTTTGATCCTACAAAATTGGTGCCATTGTCCGACACTAAAAGTTTCGGTTTGCCGCGTCTGCTAACGAATCTACGTAATGCTGCTATATAAGCACTTGTAGATAAATCTCCCAGTAGTTCCAAATGAACCGCCTTTGTTACCAAACATATGAATAAACAAACATAGCATTTTATGTCTTTGTTGCCCCTTTATGATGAATGGACCACAGTAGTCGACACCACTGCGCGCGAAAGCCGGCATTGGAACTACTCGTTCGCGAGGTAGAGAGCCCATTTTTGGATTTAAGCTGGTAGGTCTTGGCTTAAAGCAAGTGACACATTCATGAACTATTTTTCGCGTTAAATTTCTATCAGAAATTGGCCAATATTTATAGCGTAGAATTGCTAGCAACATTTGTGGTCCGCAGTGTAAATGTGTTCTATGTAAACTACGCGCAATCAACTTAGTCAAATTGTGCTTACTGGGTAAGATAGTTTGATGCGCTTGCTCCTGTGTTAGATCGGAATTTTGCAACCTGCCGCCTACCCTTAACATGCCTTCTTTGTCAATGTATGGCGATAAAGAGCTCAACTTGGTTGTGTTAGATAACTCACGACCACTGCGTAATTCAGCAATTTCTCTTACAAATGCGTCCCTTTGTGCGATTCTTATTAAGACGCTAATGCTCCCCTGTAATTCATTAATTGGTAAACATCCTGTCCTCCTATCTTTGTGTCTTTTTCGAACGTTGTTTATAAATCGCAGCATAAATGCTGTCACTCGTTGTAATTGTTCAAAGTTAGAATATCTCTCAATAAAAGAATACTTCGCTTCAACAACCGTGTAAACTGCTCGTTGCTTCTTTCGTTCTTCAAGATTCTCCATATTTTTTTGGTCTTCTCGTAATGGCCACTGTGACACTTCTTCAGTTATCCAGCTCGGTGCGTGCCACCAGAGTTGGTTATCTGCCAAAGCTTGAGGTGTTGTGCCTCGTGAAAGTATATCGGCTGCGTTGTTGGTTGTATTGACGTGATTCCATTCGCCTTTATGAGTCAAACCTTGTATCTCTGATACCCTATTGGAAACGAATGTTGTCCAGCGCGATGGATCTTCTTGGATCCAACAGAGTGCTATCGTAGAGTCGCTCCAGTAGTAGCAACTGTCTATTTGCAACTGTAACGCGTTTCGTACGCGATAAGACAACTTTGCTAGTAAGACGGCTGCGCAGAGTTCCAATCTAGGTAAACTTATCGTTCGGGTTGGAGCTACTTTAGACTTTGCGCACAGCAAACTGCAAAATTAAATCCCTTCGTTGTTGCAAGATCTCAAGTAAATGCATGCTCCGTAAGCAGATTGCGAAGCGTCGCAAAATCCTACTAGTTGTATGTTGGTAGCGTTCTTACATAGGACTTGTCTTGGTATTCGTAAGTCATTTATCCGATGAAGTTGTCCTTGGAAATCTATCCAACGGCTTCTGAGACTGTCTGGTAAGGGTTCGTCCCAACTTAGTTTTTCTTTCCACAGATCTTGCATTAACATCTTTGCTACGATTATTATTGGCGTTAACAGTCCAAGTGGGTCATATATCTTGCTGATTGCTGATAAAACTGACCGCTTCGTAACACGTGTGCCTTCAGATACGCATGGTGTCTTTGTTGTATATTGCAAACTATCCTCATAAGGATTCCATAGAATACCCAATGTTTTATTGATGTCATCTTTGTTCAGTACAAGGACCTTCAACATGTCGGTCTCGTGTGCGTCATTTGTTTCGACGATTCGTGTATCATTTGCTGTCCATTTCCTTAGATTAAATTTGGCCGTTTGCAATATATCCCTTATTTCCTGTCTCAATTTTTTTGCCTTTTCTATGGAACTTGCTCCGGTAATCAGATCGTCCACATAAAAATCATTTTGTATGGCTGCACTGGCCTCTGGATGTTTGTCCTTAAAATCTAGTGCTAGTTGTTTCAAGCACCGTGTTGCAAGGAATGGTGAAGCTGCCTGGCCGTATGTTAATGTTTTTAATTCGCAACACCTCAACGGTTCAGATGCATTTTCTCTCCAGAATATTCTTTGCAATTTGTGTTGCGACTCATCTATGTGTATCATCCGATACATTTTCTCAATGTAACGTATGTGTGCTTCCGAAATCCCAAAATGATGTCGAATAGTTCCCGCTGCACTGTTGGACCCACATACTGTGTGTCATTCAGAGATAGTTCTGTATCTGTCTTTAAGCTTGCATCAAAGACCGTACGTTGCTTTGTGCTAAGACTGTCTGACTTAGTGATCGCATGATGTGGAAGGTAGTATGGCATTTTTGTGATGTCTGTCTCTTGACTTATTTCTTCCATGTGACCAAGCTCACGATATTCGCGCATGAATGCTGAATTTTCCAACCGCAAATCTAACGTTTTTAAACTACTTATTGTTTTAATCAAGGTGTCTGTGAATTCTCGCAGTTGTGAGTAACTTTCCTTTGCGATTGAAGGAAATTCAAAAATGTCACGTAAATGTCCGTTGATTGTTAATCGTTTGTTTTCATACCGCTTTGCTAGCAAACCCCACGCTATAGAATAATTTGTATGTGTACAGTCCAATGAATGAATCACTTTGCCTGCCGCGCCTTTAACAGCACTCTGAAGATAGTGCAATTTTTGAACGTCAGAAAGATTTGTATTGTCATGAACAATCGATTGAAATCTATCGCGAAATTGGGCCCATTGATCATAACGGCCTTCAAAGGTCGGTAATTGTAATGTCGGTAAGCTTATTTTTGCTTCTATTGTACTGTTAAACAAATGCGAAATCGGTGTACTCGTGTTTCGTACAAGACGCAATTTCGAATCTGCTTCAACAGTAATTTTAAAATACAAATTTTCGAAATGCAAACGGGACGCGGTATGCGCGGTTTCGTTTTTATCATCGTCATCGAAACTTTCAATGCCAATTTGAATTTCATCAAATTCTTTTAAAAGCGGTTTAATTGTTTGTAAACGCTGGTAATGTAGTTGTATTCGTTTTTATTATGTTTATTTATCGTACGTTCTTACATCGTAACATCGCAAGCACTCTCATTGTACTGCTCATCTTATGCGTGCTCCATATATGCATCGGCGCACTTACATTTATCCCTAATTTTTTAAATGGGTACATACGGCCTCAACAGTTGGGATCAGCAAACAAGTAACTTAACATGGCGTGACTGAGGGTGCTCTAATTTGAATCAATGGTACATTCAGGCTAAAAAATATTTGAGTGGTAAATGCAAACGGTTTAGGTTATGTAAAGTTCATTCTAAGCTAAAAATTTTTTATTGTAATAAAATGTTAAATCAATTTCAGAGGAAAAAAAATTAGTTTTTAATATTGAGGTTATAAACGAAAATTTGCAGTCAGTTTTTTATAACGATTATTGTGATTTGTGAGTTCAGAAGTAAATCCGATTAAGGTTAGGTGAACCAAATTGGTAAAATAATCAAAATTCTAAATGTGGAGTTGCAATGCGCTTAAATTAAGGGGATTAATGACTGTCAACGAATTTAAGTATACGAATGGGAAGCTGTAGAATACACTCTAGTTTTTTTTCAAATGTCCCCAATCTCAGGCTTAAACCATCAGCATGTTTTTAGTTTTCATAAGTATAATATATTTTTATGTATAGATTAATTACATACATAATCGATGCCATATAAGTCGGACAATTTCCTCGGTTACACTTACATATTTGGGAATTTAAAAATAATTTAACAAAAATCTAATCTATTCTTTGCTGCAATTATCCCGCCTCCTTTACATTTAAGAAAACGAAATATTTAAGGATTTTAACAACAATCATAAGTAATTCTAGCCACAAGACTCGGGCTGTTTTTTTTTCATGTCGTACTTAATTACATAATCAAGATTCTAGCAAAACCATAAAGAAAATCTAATATATTATAATAAATAACAACATAAGTATTATTAAAAAAGCAATCAATTCTCACAGTTTAACTATTCTGCTGCAAGACTTGTGTAATGCCTACTCTTTTACTTTAAAAATATTGCATATCCTAGAATTTAAAAGTAATTAAACAAAAGATTTAAACGCTGTAATCTTCACTACTGTCATTCGATGAACCAGTATTCACAATAAAAGACACACTTTCCACTGCTTTATCAAATAGGCCATTACGTTCCCATATTTTCTCAGCTAAATGGTTAACGTGTTGACAATGTTTATTCCAACCAATTTGTTTGATTTCAGAGAATGCATTTCTTACCAAAACTTCTATGCCCGCATTACTTTGGGAAACATTGTTCATTCTAGTGGTTTGTTTATTTGTACACCATGGTAAGGTGCGTTACCCATAACAATAATACTGCGTCTTCATCTAATGCACAAAGTTGTTATGATTCATATTATGGTAGTCGCTAGATTTACTTTTTGATTTAAAAATCAATAATGCATTTTTTACAAACCCATACGATCTTGAACAATTATGTACCACTGTCCGGCTCTATCTGTATGATATACACCAGGTTCGTCTTCTGATTGTCAGCACTTACTAACACCATATGATGTATGAATTTATGTTTAATCCAAGTAGGTAACAGGTTTCTTATTTTTTTCTAGAGCATCATTTTCCCGCAACTTTCTTAAATAGCGACACCGCTAAGCTACAATATAAATGCGTTAGATTAACAGTATTCTTTTATTCAGAGAATGCTTTTCTTACCAATACTTCTATGTCTGCATTGCTTAGTAAAAAAGTGTTAATTGCCACCTGATGTTTTACCAAACTCTATATCAGGTCAATAGGATTAATGTCACAATGGTAAGGTAGTAAACGTAGCGTAGTATGTCCATGTTTCTTTAATAGTTCATCAACATAATATGTTTTGGTGATGTTGCACTGTTTCACTAAACACAATAACTCGGCTTTTCTTATGTCGTCAGTAGTTGATACGCTATTATGTTCCAACCATTCTTTATCCACAATTTTTGTTATCCCTTATCTTGTCAGAAGTCAGAAAAAAATATTTTTGACAAAAAATTTTGGGTGTTTGTGTCTGTCTGTGTGTAACGATGTACCCACGATAACTCTCGAACCAAGTCCTAGTAACTTGAAATTTGGTATAGAGCTGGATTTTCATATTCTCTCGGCTTTATCAAAAGATAGCTCTGATAAAGATACCGGAAGTAGGTGTATCCGCCATTTTGAACAGTTTTTCTCATCTAATTTTGTACGAATGTAAATTATTCAAATTATTTTTACAGTTTCTTATAAAGATAATTCTTCCTAACAATTTATTCCAATACATTTTTTTTCTAACATTAACAGTTTATTAGATATTTAATTTATAATTTAAAGTGATTTCCATTATATAATCTAGGTTCGAATCCTGCCTGCGACGATTTTTTTTATAGAAAAAATAAATAGCCGGTTGCACAAAAGTCTGGTTAATTGGCGATATACTAATCGTTTTTAATACAAACATATCACTTCAAAGTAGTTTTATGACAACATAACCTTATAAAAATACATTTCTTCATCATTCCTTATAGGAAAGTCGTGTGGTGCCGCACCAGTTTTTTTTAGTCTTGATTTAGTGGTTTGTTTATTTGTACACCATACCGTATCCATAACAACGATACCAATAGGAGGCAAATTTGGGATTAACTGCGCTTCCATTCAATGCACAAAGTTATTATGATTTATTTCATCATGGTAGTCGCCCGATTTATTGTTATCACTAGCAAGATACACGGATAGTAGAAACATAATCGTTCATAAAAACAACATATTTTTTAAAAGTAAAATAAGCTCTAAAATGGTAGACTGGTTCGAATTTATTTACTCTGTAACTGAGCTTTTGTTTGTATTTTAATTTTATGTCAACAGTTCTACGAAGTATTTTTGGTCTGCATTTATTTGTTCAAATCATAAAGATATTTGGTCATATAACCTAAAATTTTTGACATTTGTGCTGCTGGGTCGTAAAAAATAATAGCACCTAGTCTTTTGCTACAAGTAGCATGATGGTTTCTCCATTGGCATGTACACACGTCTTGTCAAACGAACACTTTCTGTATTTAAACTTCATCCCCCGTACAACATCAATCATCTGGGTATAATTTAACATGTTCATTTGCTAATTTAATAGACTGGCACTAATCTTATGTAGTGAGTATAGCAAGATCAGACAAATTGGAAAAATCTTGCACTCCTGGAGATTTTTTGAAATTTGTGTTTTTAATTAATTTAGGTTGAATATAATGAAGTACCCTTTTGTGTTTTCTAATAATATTTTTTAAAAATCGTGTTTTTGCACTCACTTACCGTATGTTGATATCGATTTTTACAAATTACAAAAGTAACATGTCGTTGCTTATCTAATTGTTATGAAGTGCTTGCTACTTCATCAGTAGTGTGGGTAGCTATTTCGGCACTCATAAGTATTGCAGCACACACAGCAGAAGTGACAATTTTGTATTGTGTTCCAAGACTTGATCATTGTACTTCTCTGCAGAAGTATCTGCATAAATAAAAAAATATTTCTCTATAACATGGTAGAATTGGCAGTTTTTTACGTACCAAAGTGAGGTAATACACTTGCACACGAAGTATCAGGTTGAGTTTGTTCACTCTCTGCAAATGCAGTAAACTTGTGTTTTTCTAAAACTTCAGTTAGATTTTAAAAAAATGCGGTAACACTGTGCTCATTAAAACTCGTTGCTCGAGACAAGTTTGTAGCTTTAGGGGTTCTCAGCTTCAATTGGGAATTGGGATGCTGAAAGTTTTTTATTCATTCACTTCCTACCATTCTATTCTTCCTCCATGAGTCTGACATTAATATTGAATTTGTTACAGCAAAATTCTACGCTAAAATTCTGGTTTCGCGTTCGGTTAATCCATAGCACAATTGAGATGCGTCGAGTAGGTAGGAAGCCAACATACTTTCTTCTGCTCCAGAAAAAACTGATTTGTATCCGTGCTTTTGAGCACAATTATGGTGAACTCTTTCGTCTTCGTTAAGATCTTTAAATTTCTTAAGGTGACGTTGTAATGCTGACTTTGATATTGGATGTACAGCTGCCTCTCTTAAGGTTTTTTCGTCTCTTATCACTTGTATAACAGCTCTTTTCATTGCATCCGATTTTTCCAGGTGAAGTGCAGCGCTATCTTTATAATACTATTTTAGTTTTTGCCTAGGTCGTTTTGGCATCTGAAAAAAAAATTTTTTGTACCTCTTATTTACCTATTTTCTACACCTTCTTATACTTTAG